>CM066201.1:54360430-54636822 GCA_033675215.1 Rhodiola kirilowii
GGAGTCTTCCTGAATCTCCCTTCAGCTAAGAAACTGTCTGGGCCAGGTTGGACATCTGTTTACCCAGCTCTGCTAAAGTCCCATCGGTTTTGGCCTGGAACTGGTGGAGTGATGCGGTCAATTGCTGGTTGCTAGCTGCCAGTTCCTTTACTACGTCCTCTAAGGACTTGCTCGAGCTGGGCTGATGTGGGCCTGACTGATTACGGTTCTGCTGATACTGATTCGGCCCATTCTGTCCCTGTAGTTGGCGAAACAGAGGCTTGTAGTACGGTGTGGACTGCTGTGCTGGCTCCCTCTGGAAGTGGTTATTTTGATTGTTGTTCTTCCAGTGCGGCCCGTTCGCCCCTTGCCCGTTCCCATTCGATCCATACTGTCGGACTGGCCCGGCCTAGTTGTTATGGCCCTGATAGTCTCCTACTGCATTGACTTCGGCCTGGTCGTCCACCACTATGGTCGGGCACTTGTCTGTTTTGTGGTCCGTGGCGGCACAAAAACCGCATGGCTTGATCTGGACCGGTTGCCTCCTGATCACCTGTTGCATCATCTCCTTGAGCTGCCTGATCTCTTCCGCCATTGCGTTGGATGGGGGCTCAACCTTCGACACGTTCCTGGTTCGGCTGAACTCTTCTTCTTTGTTGGACTCGTCCTGGAACCGTTCACTCTCGGCCACTGCCATGATTTTGCGTCTCACACCTGTTGGGGACAAGTTCATAAGGTTGCCTCCAGCCGAGGCATCTAGTAGCTTCCTGTCCAGTCGTCTCAGTCCGTCTAGCATATACTCTACTAGCAGCTTCTCTGGGAGTCCAAGATTGCAGCAGCTCTTCTCCAAGGCGTTGAATTTCTCCACGTACTCGTACATGGTCTCGTTGGGTCCTTGCCTGAGCTCTTGCAACTGTCTTCGAACCTGCATTGCCCTCCCCGCTGGGTAGTACTTGGTGAGGAAGCTCCTCTGCATCTGTTCCCATGTGTAGATACTACCTGAAGGCAAGGACAAAAACCAGTCAGTAGCCGAGTCTGTAAGTGAAAATTAGAACGCTTTTAGTTTAAAATCGTCCACTCCGACTCCGTAGGGTTTGAGGTTCTGGCAGCTGCCATGGTAGCGTTGCAGATGTCCAGTGGCTGACTCTCCTTTCATGCCTGAGAACTTGGGCAAGTGATGGACGATTGACGTGTTGATGGCTATGGCTTCAAGGTCTGGCCCTTCGTAGATGCACCAAGATTGGTCTCTGAAGTTGGGGGCCGAGAGCTATCCCATGGTTGGCTCTGGATTGTCGTCCTCCTCGTGATCATCTCCTCTGACGGCCGGCTATTGTAGTGGTCGTGGGGGTGGTGGATGTTGCTGGTGTGGGAGGTATTGAAGCGGTGGATACTGTTGATATGGTTGTTGCAAATATGGCTGATATGGAGGTGGCGGGTACTGCTGATATGGTTGCGGTTGATATGGTGGATAGGGCTGGTACTGTTGAGGTTGGAATGGTGGTTGGAGCGGTGGTCCTTGGTTTGCTGGGGCAGCCCCCCTGATCTCTCCATTCTGAGCTATCTGTCGTCCATGTTGGGGAAGAGCTCCTTCCATGCCTCGGACGCCCTGCTCGACTTCTTCGTTGTGGCTGTTGTCACCTACCCGGCTACCTGCATGAGACATGGTAACCGTGCAACCTCGCCTGCCTTCTTTTGGCAGAAACTTATATCGCAACGTGAGTACGTCACAAAATGAAAGGATTATGCCAAAGAATTTAAGACAATGAAGGATTCCCAGGAAATTGGTGGAGTCACAAACGGTCTCACTTAAAAACCAATCTCCTTAGACTCGTAAGTCTTGGTGACAGAATCCTCGAACGCTTATTTTTCTCGACACAATATATTCAAGATTTGAAACTACCCCCGATGGATAACAGTTCTACGCAAACTTCTCGAATGGACGAAGAACGCTGTGTGTTACGAGCGAAGCTGGTGATTGTGATCTCCTCGTTGTTATGGGCTGAACTCGGTCACTTGTAGCTCGAATCCTGCAGTTTCGTTGTAACACCGAAAAAAAACTAAAAAACTAAAAAACAAAACTGAAAAAGGAAAAGAACAATTTCACCGTGCGTAGCTCCTCAGCAACGGCGCCAAAATTTGACAGGTCGTCGTTGGTACCTGCAAATCTAAATTTATAATGTCCGCTTACTCTTGGCTTAGTATAGCTGTAAGTAAGGGGTCGAACCCTAGGGAGCTAGATGGATACTACTTGTTCTGTAAGAAAGGAAGGGAAACGATTGGGTGAGAGTAAACAGTTTTAGGAAACAAGTGCGAATAAGGAAATAAAGTGAGTGGATAATAATAATGAGAAGTATTCAGGCTAGGGTTTCTTGATTGTGACTTGGTTTATCCTTGATTTCTAAGTATTTTATCTTGCTTTCTTAAGTGTGGTTACTCCGGGTCAGGTTATAACCTAAGGTAGGACCGTTAAATCACTACGCCACAATCTACTCCTGGTCAGGTTATAGACTTCTAGTTCTAGCAAAACCTAATACTCCTGGTCTGGTTATATTCGGTTTTAGTGCATCTACTTATTCTAACGGGTCAGTATCAAATAAGCAGGATAAAGAGGGCAAGCATCACTAGGTTAAGTTGTACCCTTTCGGATCTCCCCTTAACCTAGCAATTCGAACCGATATAAAGTGCACAAGAACTAGTAGAATGCAAGAACAATATTTAAGTACGGAATCTGAAAACGTTCATCACAATTATTCAAAACCCTAGCTCGAATAACGGGTTTAGTTACACATAGTCATGAGAACAATGCAGAAATAATAAATAAGAACGAATGAACTTCACTAGAGCCGAGAGGGATGGATGACCGGGCCGTGAGGGCTGAGTCGTGGTGGTGCAAGGCAGTGCAAGGGCGTGTGCCGAGAGTGCTAGGGACGCCGGACGATTTCAGCCGAGAGGAGGGGAGGTGAGCTCGCTCGTGAGGAGGAATGCTCGTTTGTGGGATGAGGGATGATTATGTCCTGGCCCTGAGGTCTAACTTATAGTATAAACCTAGGGTTTCCAAGTCTAATTTGGGCCAGATCCAAATCTTGGCTTTTGCTTAGCTTGCAAGTAAACTTGGCCAACAAGTCTTCCAGAACCTTGTAGAACCTTCTAGAAGCTTTTAAATCGCCAAGGACGAAATTGGGAAATTTCCCGAAAATCACTGTTCACGGCTGGAATTACTGTTCACGAGCCGAGAAAGTACTGTTCACGACGCTCCTCTGGCTTCGTTCTTCAACTGCGATGCTTATGGCATGAAAATGCCGTCTTTTAAGCGTGCTTCCTCCTAGAGCTTCCAAATCACCTGAAATGCAAAACAACACTAAAAAGTAACTGTTCGCATAATAAAGTGCCGGAATTGGTGGGATTTAATGACTCTGATGTTCCCATGAATGGCATACTGTTTGGCAAAATGGCTTTAGAACTGTTCGACGAAATGTTCAGGAGGAGTACGAACACATTCTGGAACTTTTGTACAGCGTAGAGCAGACGCAGAAGATATTCTCCGGAAGGTTCTGGATCCAATATCTTTTCAATTTGAAGACGGCCAACGATGCATTCGATCTCCAGATATTCGAATGGATATTTACTTTAAACCGGTGTCTGACTTGGCAAGGTGGGTTTCAAGTAGATATTCCGATTGTCTTATCTCGTGGAAGATTCTGAAAGATCGAGGAGCTTTAGATTCGATCTGAAGATTGGTCAGCAAGTTTTTCGAGCGTCAAATATTTGCATGAAGAGGACGTGGCTGACTTGATGAAGAGGGTTACTCATATATTCCTTCTTCCGTTTTGAGAGATACGCTTCAGAATATTTGGGAACATTCCCGAAATATTTGATGGGGTTTATCTTGTGTGAATTAGGGTTTCGTCCAAGCATATAAATACAATGCAAGGGCAACCCTAATTCCTATCGCTTCTGCTGAGAAAACAAACACGAAGAAAACTCTACTGATTGGAAAAGAAGCGACAGCCGATAGAGTTCTCCCTACCAGAAACTCATCGGTGAAAGAGCAGTCTTGACTAGTGCAACTCAGACTGCCTGAAAGTGATCATACTGCGCACACAACAAAGGAGAACAACCTGCTTTCAAGAGAAAGCATCCGAGCTTCAAGTGAAGGTCGAGAACGTTCGGATAGAAGGTCTGGACGAAGGGGATCAAGGGGACTTGCGACGAACCTTGGTCGCAAATCTGAGAGACGGAGTATTGAGGTGAGGCAATTACAAGGTGTAAGTGTAAGTCCCTGTGGAAACCCTATACTCGTAATAAAGATTTGCTGTCCCTTTTCCGGGTGTGGGAAACCCCCCAGAGTAGGCGTAGCCGAACTGGGTTATTATTCCGTGCGTGCTCCTGTTTTTGTTTATTCTGTTGTTTTGAACTGTTGTGTAGAGAGTTCAAGGTCTGTCAAAACAGTACCTGCAACACTTGCTTGAACAGGGGATAGAATTTCAAATGGTATCAGAGCAAACACTCGATACACTGAGTGGGATCCTAGAACTGTTCAAGATGACTCCAAAGGGAGGTCAAAACACAACCGAAGATGACAAAGAATTTTCATGGAGAGCAGAGGTGGTGTCTGAGACTGACAGCACTCCTTTTCAACTAAATACGCTGACTCGGAGGTTTGGCAGAATGGTCCGAAAACTCGATAAACGCAGATCTGAGCAAGACATTCCCCAATCAAGCATGCTTCATAACTGGGAGTCAGACGCAAAGGTCTGCAAAAATAACATCGTCTGCACTGTTGCCTTCAGCTCTTCAAGTCACATGGAAAAAGATCGCTGGTACTTCGACAGCGGATGCTCTACACATATGACAGGTAACTCCAAGTTTCTCACACATATTCGACCTGTCACGAAGAGGCAGTTCGTTACATTCGGTGATGGAGGAAAGGGTCAGGTGATCGGCTGTGGGACATTGAAGGTTCCGGTTCTTCCTGTACTCAATGACATCCTTCTAGTTGAAGGACTGAAAGTGAATCTCATCAGTATCAGCCAACTTTGTGATGGAGGATTTCACGTTCAATTCACTCATGACTCTTGCCATGTTCTGAACAAGGAAGGAGGGACACTGATGAAAGGATGTAGAGCAGACAACGACTGTTATCTTATAGGTTCTGCCAGAACAACTACGTGCCTTTCTAGTCAAGCAGATGAGATGTCACTCTGGCACAGGAGACTGGGTCATCTGAATCTCAAAACTCTGAAGAAGCTCAGCTCGTCTGGTCTCATCCGAGGAATGCCCAATGTTAAAGGAGACATAGATGTCCTATGTGGAGAATGCCGGATCGGTAAACAGACTAAAGCATCGCATTCGAACACCACCTAGATCAGTACCAGCAGACCGCTCAAACTGATCCATATGGACCTCATGGGGCCGATGCAGGTTGAGAGCTACGGTGGCAACAAGTATGTCCTGGTATGTGTGGACGACTTCACCAGGTTTTCATGGACCCGATTCCTTCGAGACAAGTCTGCAGCTGCACCTCAGTTCATTAAACTTCCTACCCTCCTCCAGAAAGAGAGAGAAGCCAGCGGAGAACGCCTGGTAAGTATCAGGAGTGATTACGGCACAGAATTCAAGAATGCCACTATGACCTCTTACTGTGCCAAACACGGGATTGCCCATCAGTTTTCCGCTGCAATCACTCCTCAACAAAATGGCGTTGTTGAAAGAAAAAATCGCACAATTTAGGAAATGGCTCGCGTAATGATCCATGCCAAGAAGATTCCCCTGAAGTTCTGGTCAGAAGCAATGAACACGGCGTGCCACATTATAAACCGGGTGACAATACGCACAGGTACGGAGATGACCTGCTATGAACTTTGGAAAGGGAAGAAGCCCACGGTCAAGTACTTTCACATCCTTGGGAGTGAGTGTTACATTTTGAATGACCGCGAGTACCGACAGAAGCTTGATCCTAAGAGTGATGAGGGATTCTTCCTAGGATATTCCTCGAACAGTCGAGCATACAGGGTGTTCAACAAACGCACAGGAACGGTTATGGAGTCTATCAATGTCAAGATCAAGGATGACGTTGTTGGTCTTACTGCCCCAGATGATGCTGACGAAGCAGCCGGAACACCATCTGGCACTGTTCCACCCTCTCAGTCTACTGAGACTGACTCGACAGGGGGTGTCACAACAGCTATTGAACCAGTTGGAACAGCACCTAAAGCAGTGACACTGCCCATTCCGACTGTGACTGACTCGACAGAAGATACTCGTATTGCTGATAATGTCATTAGGGACTCTTCCTCTGATGAGGGTGAAGAGGTTAGTACTCAAGAGGATCGTGCTGCACTACAACCCTCTCGTCGAATCTCCAGAGACCACCCAATCTCTGAGATCATTGGTGCACCTAGTGATGGAATTCAAACTCGTGGAAAAAGGATCAATTACAGAGGACTCGCTGCTTGCTCATGCTTTCTGTCTTCAATTGAGCCCAAGAACATAAAGGAAGCACTCGTTGATGAGTATTAGGTTCTCGCCATGCAGGAAGAACTGGAGGAATTTGCCCGCAATGACGTATGGGACTTAGTTCCAAAACCTAATGGTGTAAACGTCATCGGCACAAAATGGATTTTTAAGAACAAATCAGATACATCAGGAAATATCACTAGAAATAAAGCTCGGCTTGTGGCACAGGGGTATTCTCAGATAGAGGGGATCGATTTTGATGAAAACTTCGCCCCTGTCGCATGACTTGAAGCCATTCGCCTGCTACTTGCTCTTGCGTGTCATCTGAAGTTTCGTCTGTTTCAGATGGATGTTAAAAGTGCGTTCCTAAATGGACTTCTAAATGAAGAAGTTTTTGTGTCTCAGCCAAAAGGATTTGAGGATCCGCATCACCCTACTCATGTGTATCGCCTAAAGAAGGCCCTGTATGGACTCAAGCAGGCACCCAGAGCCTGGTATGAGCGACTCACGGTGTTTCTTATCAACCATGGATATGTGCGAGGGGGAGTGGACAAGACCTTGTTCGTCAAACACACAAGGTCAGATTTTATTATCGCACAAATCTATGTTGATGATATTGTGTTCGGATCGAATACCCAGACACTGGTAGATCAGTTTGTGAATCAGATGCAGAAAGAGTTCAAGATGAGCATGGTAGGAGAGATGAGCTACTTTCTGGGATTGCAGGTGACACAGAAAGAGGATGGGATATTCATCTCACAAAGTAAGTATGCCAAGACCCTGATTAAGAAGTTTGATCTTGCAAAGGCAAGTCACAAACGAACACCTGCTGCAACTCATTTAAAGATAACTAAAGACGATGCTGGGGTCAAAGTTGATCAGACTCTATATAGAAGCATGATTGGAAGTCTTCTATACCTAACCGCCAGCAGACCGGATATATCGTATGCAGTCGGAGTCTGTGCAAGGTACCAGTCAGAACCAAAGGAAAGTCACCTTCTGCAAGTTAAAAGAATTATAAAGTATGTGTGCGGGACTGTTGAATTTGGGATCTGGTACACCAAAGACACCAATCCACACCTGGTTGGTTTCTGTGACGCTGATTGGGCAGGAAACGCTGAAGATCGGAAGAGCACGTCTGGAGGATGTTTCTTCTTGGGAAACAATTTGGTTTCATGGTTTAGCAAAAAACAAAACAGCATCTCGCTCTCTACTGCCGAAGCAGAATACATCGCTGCAGGAAGTTGCTGCACTCAGCTCCTATGGATGAAACAGATGCTATCTGAATACGGAGTTGAGCAGAAAGAGATGACACTGTACTGTGATAATATGAGCGCGATCAGTATTTCCAAAAACCCGGTTCAGCACTCCAGGACGAAGCACATCGACATCAGGCATCACTTCATCAGAGAACTGGTTGAACAGAAGGTTGTCACTCTGCAGCATGTCACAACGGACAAGCAATTAGCTGATATCTTTACCAAACCGCTTGATGCTGTTAAGTTTGAAACACTCAGATCCTCCTTGGGTCTGTGTGTTGTCAAGAACTAAGTGTTCCAGCCAGTGGTCAGTCAGATGCGAATCTCCAGCTAAACAGTTGGACTGATCACTCATGCAAGGAGCTGGAACAATCAGTATGAGCTTTTGAAATATATTCTGTTTCTCTTCAAAAATTTACTGGGATGATAAGGATAGATACTCTGTCTATGGACCTTCAATGGAAGAAAGTGTCTCGGACATAGGAAGTGTCCTGTGTTCTATGGATGGTGGAAGGCGAAAAGTACCCAGGTGAAGCCAGTTGTGCTAAGATTGGGGTCCTGACGAGCAGCGAACTGGTACTATGAGTATAAAATCAGGTTCAGATAAGAAAGATGATGGGATGGAAGATCTATACAAAGACACTGATAATTGTCGTTGAGGACCTGCAATAGGAGGATACTTTTACTCCTGCTAAGTCAAGAGTTGATTTGTCCCAGATCGTAGCGGTTAAAGAGGGAACAGTTGGAATTGTCGGTGGTATCTCGGTTGATCCACCAGATGTTGTTCAAGAGAGTTTCCATGAAGACCGTGTAAAGGATACGCTTAGATTCTTCTGATATTGAGATTGAAGTCGCCTTCCTCGTTGACTCCTTACTAGAAGCCCATCCAGCGTTAATCAGGACTCCGTCGCTCCTGCTGAACTCATAAAGACGAGAGGAAGAAAAAGGAGGTCATTGCAAGAGCTGTCAAGAAGAATGCTAAGGGGGTTCTCTGGAGAGCAAGTCTGCAGGGGGAGTCGTCCGCAACAAGAAAAGCAATCATAAGGTCCCTGCTACTGTGTTCAGACTGCTCTCAAGGATACCACACGAAAGTGGATGACTGAGTGGAAGATATAGGTGCGCTGACTACACAGATTGGAACAGCTCCAACAAGGAGTTTAGACTAAAGGAGCAGAACATCAGTTGATCGAAGAGATAATCAGGCCTTGGTTAAGGGGGAGCAGATAAGATTCCTATTATCGAGCAGACCAGATTGGAGGATTTGACCCTTGCCAGTTTGTGGCAAAAAGGGGGAGAAGTTTGGATGGGCCTGGCTAGTGTGTCTAAAGCCTAGACAGATCACAGATCGCAGATTTGGTTTTGCCAAAAATGCAGATCGCAGATTTGGTTGTTTTGCCAAAAATGCCAAGGGGGAGATTGATGTTCCCATGAATGGCATACTGTTTGGCAAAACGGCTTTAGAACTGTTCGACGAAATGTTCAGGAGGAGTACGAACACATTCTGGAACTTCTGTACAGCGTAGAGCAGACGCAGAAGATATTCTCCGGAAGGTTCTGGATCCAATATCTTTTCGATTTGAAGACGGCCAACGATGCATTCGATCTCCAGATATTCGAATGGATATTTACTTTAAACCGGTGTATGACTTGGCAAGGTGGGTTTCAAGTAGATATTCCGATTGTCTTGTCTCGTGGAAGATTCTGAAAGATCGAGGAGCTTTAGATTCGATCTGAAGATTGGTCAGCAAGTTTTTCGAGCGTCAAATATTTGCATGAAGAGGACGTGGCTGACTTGATGAAGAGGGTTACTCATATATTCCTTCTTCCGTTTTGAGAGATACGCTTCAGAATATTTGGGAACATTCCCGAAATATTTGATGGAGTTTATCTTGTGTGAATTAGGGTTTCGTCCAAGCATATAAATACAATGCAAGGGCAACCCTAATTCCTGTCGCTTCTGCTGAGAAAACAAACACGAAGAAAACTCTACTGATTGGAAAAGAAGCGACAGCCGATAGAGTTCTCCCTACCAGAAACTCATCGGTGAAAGAGCAGTCTTGACTAGTGCAACTCAGACTGCCTGAAAGCGATCATACTGCGCACACAACAAAGGAGAACAACCTGCTTTCAAGAGAAAGCATCCGAGCTTCAAGTGAAGGTCGAGAACGTTCGGATAGAAGGTCTGGACGAAGGGGATCATGGGGAGTTGCGACGAACCTTGGTCGCAAATCTGAGAGACGGAGTATTGAGGTGAGGCAATTACAAGGTGTAAGTGTAAGTCCCTGTGGAAACCCTATACTCGTAATAAAGATTTGCTGTCCCTTTTCCGGGTGTGGGAAACCCCCCAGAGTAGGCGTAGCCGAACTGGGTTATCATTCCGTGCGTGCTCCTGTTTTTGTTTATTCTGTTGTGTTGAACTGTTGTGTAGAGAGTTCAAGGTCTGTCGAAACAGTACCTGCAACACTTGCTTGAACAAGGGATAGAATTTCAGACTCGATGAGTCCTATAAATACGGCTCATCACAAACCATGGGAGAACTCTCGGCCCCAAATTTCAGAAACCAACCGTGGTGCATATATGAGGGCCCTGAACTAGAGTACATTTCTATTGACACATCCCTCGTACCCCATTTGCCCAAGTTCTCAGGAACTCAGGGAGAATCTGCAACTACTCATCTTCAACGTTTACATGGCATTTGCCAAAATTTAAAACCTTATGGAGTAGATGTAGATAACTTCAAATTGAAGGCCTTCTATTTCTCCCTTATCGACTCTGCTAATGATTGGTTCCTTTCATTACCTTCGGGTAGCATCCAAACATGGGCTCAAATGCAAAAGAAATTCCTGGACAAGTACTATCCAGCAGGACGGGCGATGCAAGTAAGGAGGCAACTGCAAGACCTAAGGCAGGGGCCTAATGAAACCATGTACGACTACTGATGGAGCGTATTTATACGACTCATCGAGACAGTTAAACCCACCAAATTAGACACTTTGTCTTAATAACTGTTGCTTGTTAGTTCCACTTTTGTTCTACAGGCTATTTTGAGGTTTAGAGAAGAAACGAGCTAAGAGAGGAGATTTATGCTGAAAATAGATCACAAGGCCAAAAGGACCCAGCCCAGCCGAGCCATCAAGGGCCAATACCAAGTTGCTCGAGAAAAACGACGAATATGGCAATTCTGGCTCAGCCAAAGTGTTCAAAATACCCAATAACTCGGAGGATCTCAAATCTCAGACAAAACGCCCGAGTGAATTCAACCATGGCCGAGAAATCACAAACCAGGACCCAGTCGCGACCGAGAGGACCCGAGAGCCAGTACCGAGAAGTATTGGGCGCGACCGAAGAACCAGGAATGAAGAGTGTCTAGCGCGCCCGAGACCCAGTACCGAGAGACCCGGGGCGCGCCCAGGTCCCCGCCTGACAACGCCCGAGACCAGCGCCCGGCGCGCCCAGGTCCCCGCCCGACAACGCCCGAGACCAGCGCCCGGTGCGCCCAGGTCCCCACCCGACATCGCCCGAGCGTGACCAAGGCAGGCGCCCGTACCTAAACTTCAACCATGGGCCCGATGAGATTCCGGGCATATTCTGACAAATCTACTTCAAGCATTAGACTTAAAATCACTTGGGCATTCTGAATCAACATTCAAACAGCCAAGGACCTTCGGTCAGAATTCCGGCCAAGCTCCGGCGAGCCTCTGACCTAGCTCCGACGATGGCTCATCCAGCCACAACCATGACTCAACCAAGCTCCGGCGAGATTCCGGCCAAAACCAAACAAATATCTCAAAACCTAATGGGATTTACTATTCACTTCGGTTGATCTTTTTGGAGGAACTAAGCCTAACCAAGTCCATGCCTCTCAACCAAGCTCAACCATGCCTCAACTAAGCCACATGGAGGTCTCCAATTGGCTATGGGAAGTTGGTTAAGTGAGGAACTAGAGCTCAACCGGATGATCCTTTGAAGAGGAACTAGATGCCATTTGGGAACTATATGCTTAGGATCCGATTGGGAGGGAACTATGTGCATTGGAGGGCAACCAAAGACAAGTGGGAGGACAAATATCCTCCCCTAAACCGACCTCCCTTGTTCTATAAATAGAGAGCACCCCCTCCTTAGAAAATCATCCCTTAAGCTTCTCACTTCTCTCTCTTGTTGTGCTCTTGTTTGTTCTTGAGCACATCTAGCTAGTTCTTGAACACTCTTGTTGGTTCTTGAGTGTTCTTGCTTGTTCTTGAGATTGCTCTTGTTGGTTCTTGAGTAATCCCTTTTGTTCTTGAGTAATCTACTTTGTTCTTGAGTAATCTTGTTGGTTCTTGAATTACTCACCCCTTTCCTTGTCTTTTGATTCTCGAAATCCATTTACTTTATGTTGTACTTAGCTATGATATCCACCTCTATGGATATTTGTAGCTAAACCCTTCATTCAGTTGAAGGGGAGTACTTGTATCATGCAACGTTTTAGACTCTTTTATTAGTGCTGCTATTGTATTCAAACTTATTCTATGTGCCATACATTAAGGTAGAACATACACTGTTGAGTGGATGCTTGAAATGGCAAAGCTCTTCAGTGGAGTTCGTGAACATACACGGTTAAGTGGATGCTTGAAATGGCAAAGCTTTTCTGTGGAGTTCAACCTCTCTTTAAGTCGCTTGGTTTGATCGGAAATGAGAGATCAAGTGAATGCACATAGGCTAATATACCTTGAAATGGGGTATTAGTCTAGCTAGAACAAGTGTTCTATGTCTTGAAATGGACTAGACATTCTGGCATGTCGAGTGCTGGAAATGGCCTTGATACACTTTTGAATACTTAGTATGATCACTAGCGGTCCATGATGAACGAGTTGTGATACAAGGCCCCTAAACCGAATCTTTCCTTTAAATCAAAATATCAACTGCTTAATTTAAGTCAACATATCAACTGCTACTTTCAGTAAGTCTTGTCCATCAAGCACCTACTTTCAGTCTCAATATCAACTGCTACTTTCAGTAAGTCTTGTCCATCAAGCACTTACTTTCAGCAAGCCTTGTCTCTCAAGCATTTACTTTCAGTACCTTTACTTTTCTGCAATTTACTTTACAGTATTACTTTCAGTACTAAAACCACAATCAACCCCAACTGTATTTATTTTCGTGACATTTCCATAAAAGAACTGCTATCCCCTAATTCCCTTGGGTTCGACCCCTACTTACCGCTTGCTACCCAGTAGTAAAGTCGCGAGTAGCGGACTTATAAATATATTTTGTACAGACTGCCTTTAACGACGAGGTAATGCTCCTGTCAACTACCTGGAGAAGTTCAACCGGCTAGAGCAAAGCTGCTGCAATCTTGGGCTACCCGAAAAGCTCGTTCTTGAGTATTTGCTAGACGGACTCAAGCAATTGGACAAAATGCTCTTGGATGCATCGGATGGAGGAACTATGATGAGTGACAGATCGTTACCTCGTCGTTAAAGGCAGTCTGTACAAATAATATTTATAGTCCGCTACTCGCGACTTCACTACTGGGTAGCTAGTGGTAAGTAGGGGTCGAACCCAAGGGAATTAGGGGGATACGTGTTCTTTGAGGGATTGTCACGAAAGTAAATACTGTTGGGGATTGAACAGCGAGGGAGCGTGTTTTAGGTTGGTTGAGGTTTCAGTGCGGAAAAGTAAGTGATTGGTTGGTTGGTTTTGGTTTTTGTGCGGAAAGGTAAATGATAGAAATTAAATGACTGAAAATAAAAGTAGAAGACTTACAGCGGGTGATGCGTGATTGGCAAGTCCTCCGGAAGGTTAGTGCAATTGATTCAGGCAGTTATACTAGGAAAGTAAATACAAAGGGGTTTTTAAGTCTGAGGAAAGTATTCTGTCTTAGGGGCCTTGTATCATAGTTGTTTATCATTGACCGCTAATGATCATGATCAGTGTTCGAAGATGAATCGAGGCTATTTCTAGCACAAGACTTGCAACATCGTTTAGAACACTTGTTCTACTTAGACTAATTCCTCCTTTCGAAGTATCTTAGCCTTATGTGCATCCATTTGATCTTCAGTTACGATCAACCAAATGGTTTTTAAGAGAGGTTGAACTCCTCAGATAAGCTTTGCCCGTTACAGCAACCACTTACCCGAGTATGTTCACGAACCCCACGGAAGAGTTTTGCCCGTTACAGCATCCACTCAACCTTGGAAGTTCTAACCTAATATGTGGCACATAGAACAAGTTTTGAACACAGAGAGGCACTAAGTGCAGGGTCTAAAACATTTTATGATACAAGTACACCCCTTCAACCGAATGAAGGGTTTAGCTACGAATATCCATAGAGGTGGATACCATAGCTAAGTACTTGCAGTTTTTGAAAGACAGTAAGTAAGGAAAGGGGTGAGTACTTCAAGAACCGACAAGAGTACTCAAGAATAGTGAAAAGCTTGAGTACTCAAGAACCGACAAGAGTACTCAAGACCGTATCAAAATACTCAAGAACAAACAGGAGTATTATTGATTTCCCAAACAAAAGCTTACAAAAGTATTACAAATCTAGAGAGATGGGAGAGCTAATGAGATTGTGGATGATCAAAATGAGGAGGAGAAGGCTTGTATTTATAGCCATGGGAGGAGAGGATGGAGGGTGGAGATGGTTTTCATCCAAGGGAGGAGGAGGAGAGGGGCAAAGCCGCCGGTCCCATGTGTCTCCTCCCCTTTAGCCGCCGGTTGGAGGTGAAGAAATGGGGGTGGCTTCCTCCCTTGGCCACTGATGAGGCGTATTCATGCGACTCGTCGAGTCAACAATTCCCACTAAATATGCCATTTAGTCCCAAGAACAGTTGCTCGCTAATCATGTTTCACGTTTCAGGCAACGTCGAGGGCCTACGAGGAATCGAGGCTAAAAGCCGGTACTTAGTGCCGAAGAATTACCGCGTGCCTAGACTGGCCAAGACGCGCTCAGCGACCCGAAGAAATGCGCCTGATGACCGTGTCGCGCCCCGTGCCACGCCCGAGGAATCCCGCGACGCGACCTGAGGCGCGCCCGACAATCTCAGCGCACCTCGACAAGACCAAGGCCGAAGGACCAAAAGTCAAGCCGTCTCAAGGACAAGGTCAAGGCCAAGGTCAAGGTCAAAGGTCAACATTCGCCCCCGGATTTCTCGGCTCGTCCTTCGAGGGCTGACGTCATCCAAGCGTGCGCTTTGGCCAAGTCCCACTTCGCCAATGCCAAGGCCACCAAGGCCAAAGGGGAAAGTCGGCGTCCAAACTGCAATTGCCAACCTCTCATTGCCACGCCAAAATGGAACCAAAAGAGGAATATTCCTCTTGGCCATTTCCTATAAATAGAACCATTTGGCCTTGGGAATTGGAGTCCGAAAATCTAGGGTTTCTCCCTCTAAGAAACTCTTGTACTTTGTATTCTCATTCGGCAATAAACAGCCGTTTGGCACCTTGCCTTTATTCTCCGCACCTGGTCGCATTTCTCGGCTCGTCAGTTCGCGCATAGTCTTACGTTTCTCGGCTCGTCTCTTTACTTTCTCGCACGCACCTTTCTATTTTCTCGCACACGTCCGATACTCTCGAACGAACGCCCGGAGCTCGCGTCTGCCTTTGGCAATAACGCGAAGCACTCCCGGCTCGTTGAGAAGTCCCTCGACATTTTTACATTTTATTTCCGTAATCGTTCGATGGCTATCATATTCTCTCCAATGAGTATGAGTAGCTAACTCTCTTATTTGGTTTGGGGTTTCGCCTTTGCGAACATGTTTTGAGGCATCTGTTCTTAACGAACGTCCGTTTCTTCATCCCTAGCCCCTGAGCGTAATCCATGGGTCACATGCGAGGTTGAGTGGAAGTCTAGCCACAAAGCTCGACTAAGCATGCGATCCTTAGTGTTATCATCTACCGGATGCCTAGCAGCAAGGGTAGATAGTAACACCTTGCTCGAATGACTCGTGGCGAGCCAAGGTTCGTAGCATCACCTTAGCCGGAATGTTAAGACGCGACCCTAGTAAGGCGTGTCACGAACTCCTCGACTGTTTCATTCGACCAAGGACGGGACTAGGACCAGCGTTTCACTCGAAGAAGGTTCGTAACATTACCTTAGCCGGGATGCTAAGACACGACCCTAGTAAGGCGTGTCACGAACCCATTCGATGAAACTAAGGTCGTGAGCGTTGCCTTAGCTGGAACGCCACATAGAAGAGACGGAACGATTCTTTCATGCCAAGGATAAACATGTAGCAAAGAGACCCCAAACTGAATATTCATCTCTATCCTTAAAACCCTTGTTATTTCAGTTTGTCAACCCTTCAACCCTTCAACCCCAATTGTCTTTCTTTCATTTTTCGCCTTCGAGCAGTTGAACCAGTTCCTCACCCAACTCTGAAAAGATATCCAAGGGGTTCACGCCTCATAGGGAGCTGACTCTCCCTCCACGCACATTCAAGTGTGATGCGATGATCTGAGCAGATTTAGGTGAGAAACGATTCTTGCTTGCACCAGAACACGAGTACCCGACTAACTCCCTTGGGTTCGACCCTTACTTGCTGCTATACTAACCCTAGTAGGCTCCAAGCGAGGAGATTATAAGTATTAATTTGCAAGGTCCTAACGACGCCTTGTCAAATTTGGCGCCGTTGCCGGGGAGATTAGGCATTGGAGAAGTTGTTCTTGGTAGTTATTTTCATTCCTCTTCCTTTGTTTTTGTGTATTTCTGGTGCGTACCATGTCGCACGCTGGTAGTCGCATGGGCGACAACGAGCACGAAGAGGTCGACGATCGAATTAACCAGTTCGCCGCGCAAGACTGAAACCAATTTCCTTATTACGACGATCCGGAGCAGCTCATCCGTGAGCACAACCGGGTCGCGCGAGAAGCAGCGCACCGCGAACAGGTCGCACCCGAGATTCGCCTCGATGCGGACCCACAAAACCCTCCAAGGCCAGCACCGCGACATCCCCCAGCGCCCGCGCGACGCGAACCGCGACAAGAACCCGCGCGCGATGAATACTTCGAAGAAGCTGATGCGTTTCGCGAACCGACAATGGGCGAGCTTTCGGCTCCTAACTTCCGAAATCAGCCATGGTGCATCTATGAAGGGCCCGAACTCGATAACATCGCAATCAACACATCCATTGTGCACCATTTGCCGAAATTCTCCGGGACCCAAGGCGAGTCCGCGACCGCGCACCTACAGCGTTTCCATGGGATCTGCCAGAACTTAAGGCCCTATGGGGTAGAAATTGAGGATTTTAAGCTTAAGGCGTTCTACTTTTCATTAGTAGACGCAGCAAACGATTGGTTCCTCTCCCTGCCGTCCTGAAGCATAAGGACATGGGCACAGATGCAAGCGAAGTTCCTAAACAAGTATTATCCGGCTGGTCGGGCCATGCAAGTAAGGAGGCAGCTCCAGGAGATCAAGCAAGGACCAAACGAGTCCATGTATGACTACTTAGAAAAATTCAATAGGCTTGAACAGAGTTGTTGCAACCTTGGGTTACCAGAAAAGTTGATACTCGAATACCTGTTAGATGGATTTCGCCCATTAGATAAAATGCTATTGGATGCCTCGGCTGGAGGTACTATGATGAGCTTGCCCTTGCGAGGCATTAGGGAATTAATTACTAAGGTAGCAGAAAATGCAAGGTTTCGTGAGGAGGTTACAAGAAATGAGGAGTTCTCTCGATCTAAGAGTGTGGCCAAGGCTGAGGCCCCAGTAAACCCGATGGCTGAAGAAATGAAGCAGATGAAAGAAATGATGGTGCAGTTAATGAGGAGGCAGCCAGTGGTGGCAAAGCCATGCGAGTTTTGTGGGTCGATGGACCACAAGACAGATGCGTGCCCAACCCTGTTCGAAGAAGAACCTGCTGGTATCAATGCGGTAGGAGGCTATCAAGGCTACAACAATAATCGAGGCGGACCAGCTCGTGCGTTCGGGAACGCAGGTCCAGGGCCCGACTGGCGCAACGATGCGCCAAGGATAGGCGCTCAGCAGTTCCACCAGTCGCAGCACGTAGCCCAGCAGCCAACACAAAATGTCTACCAACCCCCTCACAAACAGTACCAGCAAGGAGGGCCAAGCAATTACCAGAGCCGGTCGAATTACAACCAGGCAGGCCCTAGCAACCAAGGACCAAGTAAGTCACTAGAGGATATAGTGAAGGAGCTGGCAGCTAGCACCCAGCAGCTGGTCCAGAACCAAGCGAAGAATGACGGAGTAGTTAGGGACCTAGCCAAGCAAGTGTCCCGGATCGATGCCACGGTCACCGAGCTAGCATCTTCGATCGCCGAGCTGAGGAAAGAACCTGGGCGGCTACCCTCGCAAACCATTCAAAACCCTCGAGGAAATGTGAGTGCTGTGACACTCAGGAGTGCGGGGAGGGTCAACAATGAGTCAGATGAGCCAGAGGAAGAAGAGGACCCAAGGGTGCCCGAGGAGGAAGAAATGGAGCCCGAAGCGTTCGGCGCGCTAGGCTCGGACGCGACCGAAGACCTGGTACTAGACGCGACCGATGCGACCGAAGCGCGCAACACGAGTCCAGCACCTGCGCTCGAGGAAAATGCACCCGATACGACCAAAAATCCTAGCGTCAGCACACCTCTTCCGTTCCCCACCTTGGCTCGTGCACCCAGGAAATACGTAATGGATAAGGATGTTTGGGAATTATTCAGTAAGGTTGAAATCAACATTCCACTCCTTGAAGCCATTAAACAGATACCTAGATATGCCAAGTTCCTGAAGGAATTGTGCACAAACAGAAGGAGAGGACCTAGGATAGATCAGGAGCTGATGAGCAAGAATGTCTCGGCAGTGATCCAGAGGAAGGTGCCTCCTAAGTGTGGAGACCCAGGGACCTACACGATCCCATGCACCATAGGCAACATTAGGATCGAGAACTGCATGCTCGACTTGGGCGCCTCGATCAATGTGCTGCCATACTCGATCTATTCATGCCTTCGCATTGGACCCCTCGAGCCGGCTGGCCTCACCATCCAACTAGCAGATCGATCATGCAAACAACCAGAGGGGAAGATTGAAGATGTCTTGGTGCAAGTGGGAGAACTCGTATTCCCAGCGGACTTCTATGTCCTTAAAATGGAGAGCAGCGGGCCAACAGATCATGCACCTATTTTGCTAGGACGGCCCTTCCTTAAAACGTCCAAAATGAAGATTGATTGTGACAGTGGGACGTTATCCATGGAAGTAGAAGGGGAGGTATTCCGTTTTGACATTTTTAGAGCTATGAAGCACCCCTTGGAGTTAGAGGCAGTTCATGCGTTGGATACCTTGGACGACCTCGTCCAGGAGGTAGGACCAGAAAGAGGAGCAGACCCTCTCGAGGTCACGCTGGCGAATGCCGTGTATTCGCACGAGGACTCGTACGATTTGACCGAAGGCGTCCGGGACGCGCTGCTCCAGTTGGAAGTGTCAAGGCCTTTAACCGCGCAGTATGAAGTGAATGAGGTGCAACTGTTCAGGACCAATGAGTGCCTACCCTCAGTCGTTAAAGCACCAGAAGTGGAGCTGAAGCCACTACCAGCTCACCTTAAGTACGCGTTTCTAGGAGAGAATGAGACCTTGCCGGTCATCATAAAGAACGGGCTCGAGGCGGAGCAGGAGCGACGACTGGTCGAGATGTTGGGACGCTATAAGTTGGCCATCGGATGGACCTTGGCTGATCTACGAGGGATTAGCCCGGCTGTGTGCGTACATCGTATATTACTCGAGGATGGGGCGAAGCCATCAAGAGAACCACAGCGCAGGCTAAACCCTATTATGATGGAAGTGGTCCAGAAGGAGGTCCAAAAGTTGCTCGATGCAAACGTGATATACCCCATCTCAGACAGCCAATGGGTAAGCCCAGTGCACGTAGTGCCGAAGAAGACCGGCATAACAGTCGAGGAAAATGAAATAGGCGAGCTGGTCACGACGCGAGTTAAGAACGGGTGGCGCATGTGCATCGACTACCGCAAGCTGAACGCGGTAACGTGCAAAGACCATTTCCCGTTGCCATTCATCGACCAGATGCTCGATAGACTAGCAGGACGACCCTACTTCTGCTTTCTCGACGGGTTCTCCGGGTATAACCAGATTCCTATCGCACCTGAGGACCAGGACAAGACAACCTTCATGTGTCCGTTCGGCACATTCGCGTTCAGACGCATGTCCTTCGGCCTGTGCAATGCGCCTGGGACGTTTCAGCGGGTCGTGACAAGCATTTTCTCAGATATGATTGGGTCAATGATCGAGGTCTTTATGGATGACTTCACTGTGTATGGAGACACGTTCGACAAGTGTCTGGAGAACCTGGGAGCAGTATTGCAGCGATGTGTCTCGATGAACTTGGTCCTTAACTACGAGAAGTGCCATTTCATGGTCACTCATGGGGTAGTCTTGGGACACATCGTCTCGCACAAGGGGATAGAGGTCGATAAGGCTAAAATCGACGTGATCATGACCCTGCCCTATCCCACCTCAGTACGAGACATCAAGTCCTTCTTAGGGCATGCCGGGTTTTATCGAAGGTTTATCAAGGATTTTTCCAAGAAGGCATTGCCGCTATCTAGTCTGCTCCAGAAGGACGTGCCATTTGAGTTCACGAATGACTGCAAGTTGGCCTTTGATGAGTTGAAGCAAGCCCTTGTCACTGCGCCCATTATCTGCGCACCAGATTGGACACAGCCGTTCGAGATAATGTGCGACGCTAGCGACTACGCGGTGGGCGCGGTACTCGGGCAGCGCGTGGACTAAAAGCCGGTCGTGATCGGGTACGCCTCGAGGACCATGGACGCGGCGCAGAAAAATTATTCGACGACCGAGGAAGAACTGCTCGCCGTGGTCTTCGCGCTCGAGAAATTTAGGTCGTACCTGCTAGGCACGAAGGTCGTGGTATACTCAGATCATGCGGCCATTCGATACTTGATGACTAAAAAGGAGGCCAAGCCTAGACTCATCCGATGGATTCTGTTGCTCCAAGAGTTCAATGTAGAAATTAAGGACAAAAAGGGAACTGAGAACACGGTGGCAGACCACTTGAGCAGGTTGGTTCGAGACGAGGAACCTGGGGCGATCACTGAAACCTTTCCAGATGAGCACCTTTATGCCCTTTCGGGTAAGTTGCCCTGGTATGCTTCGATAGTTAATTACTTGGTCGGAGGACGATTTCCCCCCTCGTACTCGAAGGCCCAGCGCTTGAAGCTCAAGCATGATGCAAGGTTTTATGTGTGGGACGACCCCTACTTGTGGAAAATTGGGTCTGACCAGATTTTGAGGAGATGCATATCAGACGATGAGATAGCGTCGGTGCTCAGTTTTTGTCATGAGCACGCTTGTGGAGGGCATTTTGGCCCTAGGAGAACAGCTAGAAAAATATTGGAATGTGGGTTCTTTTGGCCCAGTCTATTCAGAGACGCTTATGAGCACTGCAGAAGGTGTGACAAATGCCAAAGGGTGGGCAATGTATCAACCAGAAATGAAATGCCACAAGTGCCCATCCTTGTGAACGACGTCTTCGACATATGGGGCATAGATTTTATGGGGCCATTCCCAGTTTCTAATGGATTTGTGTATATCCTGGTGGCGGTGGACTATGTCTCAAAGTGGGTCGAGGCTAAGGCAACAAGGCTAGATGATGCCAAGAAGGTTGTAGATTTCTTGCGCACAAACATCTTTTGCCGGTTTGGGGTACCGAAGGCAATCATAAGCGACCAAGGGTCGCATTTCTGCAACCGCATCATGAGCACCACTTTGAAGCACTACCACGTACATCATCGCACATCAACAGCTTATCACCCCCAAACTAATGGTCAAGCGGAGATCTCCAACCGCGAGATAAAAGGGATTTTGGAAAAAATGGTTAAGCCGACGAGGAAAGACTGGAGCCAAAGGCTCGATGACGCGCTCTGGGCCTACCGGACCGCGTATAAGACGCCGATAGGGACCTCTCCCTTTCGGCTAGTGTATGGCAAGGCGTGCCATCTTCCGGTAGAGCTCGAGCATAAGGCGTACTGGGCCTTGAAACAATGCAGCTCGGACCTGCAAGCGGCCGGACTCGATCGCAAGATGAAATTGTGCGAGCTAGAGGAGCTGCGCCTCGAGGCCTATGAGGGCCAATCAGACTACAAGGCGCGAACCAAGCTCTATCACGACAAATTCATCCTCAGGCGCGAGTTCGTAGTTGGGCAAAAGGTGCTGCTATTCTCGTCTCGCCTCAAGCTAATGCCGGGCAAACTTCGTTCTAAATGGACTGGCCCTTTCACAATCACGAGAGTGTTCAACCAAGGGGCTATTGAGCTAGAGAACCCAGG
This sequence comes from Rhodiola kirilowii, assembly GCA_033675215.1. NCBI lineage: Eukaryota > Viridiplantae > Streptophyta > Magnoliopsida > Saxifragales > Crassulaceae > Rhodiola > Rhodiola kirilowii. The sequence continues at coordinate 54,382,408 of CM066201.1, forward strand.
AGACAAAAGCCAGTTCACGGTCAATGGGCAACGAGGCAAGCACTACATAGGCGAAATCAAGGAGCCTGCCCAAGAGTTTGACCTAGCCGAGCCACTCGAGCCTCCATAAACGAAAGTCTCGTCGAGCCAACGACGTTAAACAAAGGCGCTCGCAGGGAGGCAGCCCGGCATTTTACTTTTCTTCGCATTTTCTTTTAGTTTGAGTCAGGAAAAGGGAAACTAACTTCACAGGACCTCGAGGTGGATGCGCGCAGAATTGGAGGATGAGGGAATTCCTCGGCCAACTTGATCCAATGGAAAATCTGGCTCGGCCATTAGTTTCAGAATGGTCAATTTATCGAAAGATCTAAGAATTCCATGGCACTTGGGCAGAGTGGCCCGACCAACAAGGGCCTTGAGCGCGCAAGTGGGACTCTCGCCGGACCCGTCGAGCCAACTCTCCCATCTGAAAAATCCAGCTCGACAGAAGAGTTCAAAAGGCTAAATGACTTAGGATGACCGAGCATCACTCGAGGGAAGTACCTGTCTACCCTGAGCTCTTTCCCTTTTCCATTATTTTCTTGCATGCATAATAACCTGCCCCGAGTCGTGCCATGAGGACACGACTCCATTTAAAAGTGTGGGGTGGGGGAAGTCCTTGTTGTGTCAGCACGTTGCATGTACATAAGAGTCAGCACGTTTCCTTAATTTTTAAATTTTTGCCGTGCAAAGGTGCTTAGACATGCATTATTAAGCTTAAGAACGCGAAATAGATATAGCCTAGTACATGCATGACTCTCGCAGTTCTGAAATGTATGCTAAGTGTTGAGATTAATCTCTATGTGTCCTTGTGTTGAGATAAAAAGAGCGGATGTGGAGTTGATAGAAACACCCTAGTGAGGCTTGACAAAGCACCTAAGGCTGGGTATCGAGCTATATGGTTATGCGAGTTTGGTGGAGGCTGCGCTTCGAGACCAGATGGCCCAGTCGGCTCCGCCCTGCAGCGTTTATGCATGGAGCGAGATGGGAAAATAGACCGTCTATCTCGAGTCCGAAGACCGGGAAAATGGGCGAGTGACCCTCGACCTGACCCGCGTCAAGGGGCGAGGACGAGAAAGAGCGGGAGGGGTATTTCCATAGCTCGCGGGCAATGATTGGACCCCTTCAAAAGAAAATGGACGAGCGAGTCACATCGAAGGAGCAAGGCTCAGAAATATTCCCAAGTATGTGAAGTTTTATCCGAATAAAAAGTGAAGTTCCCACCAGTCGCACATCAAGGCCAAAGGCCACAGTCACTCAAAAAGCCGTCCGAACAATTGACCAAAAAGGACTCGATCATCAGCTCGAATTAATCACGTGCATGAAGAAACTGAGCAGAATAACCATATGGCAAGAACCCGAGTCGGAAGTGTAGATCATGGGTCTGAAAAGGGCTACCTCCCACTCATCCGAATTGGGTTGGATCTGTCACAAGGTAACATGTATCGAGTTATTTCCATCACTTGGCAAAATATCTTAAATAGTGATCGAGTTGTGCATGGAAAGGTGAGTCTAGATCAACAACTTATATGCATGTCTAGAGTGGCAAGGGCCGGGGTAATTCGCTTGTTATTCCTTTTATTTCCTAGACTTTGTTCGGGACGAACAAGTTTAAGTGTGGGGTGGTTTGATGAGGCGTATTCATGCGACTCGTCGAGTCAACAATTCCCACTAAATATGCCATTTAGTCCCAAGAACAGTTGCTCGCTAATCATGTTTCACGTTTCAGGCAACGTCGAGGGCCTACGAGGAATCGAGGCTAAAAGCCGGTACTTAGTGCCGAAGAATTACCGCGTGCCTAGACTGGCCAAGACGCGCTCAGCGACCCGAAGAAATGCGCCTGATGACCGTGTCGCGCCCGAGGAATCCCGCGACGCGTTCGTGTCGCGACATGAGGCGCGCCCGACAATCTCAGCGCACCTCGACAAGACCAAGTTCGAAGGACCAAAAGTCAAGCCGTCTCAAGGACAAGGTCAAGGCCAAGGTCAAGGTCAAAGGTCAACATTCGCCCCCGGATTTCTCGGCTCGTCCTTCGAGGGCTGACGTCATCCAAGCGTGCGCTTTGGCCAAGTCCCACTTCGCCAATGCCAAGGCCACCAAGGCCAAAGGGGAAAGTCGGCGTCCAAACTACAATTGCCAACCTCTCATTGCCACGCCAAAATGGAACCAAAAGAGGAATATTCCTCTTGGCCATTTCCTATAAATAGAACCATTTGGCCTTGGGAATTGGAGTCCGAAAATCTAGGGTTTCTCCCTCTAAGAAACTCTTGTACTTTGTATTCTCATTCGGCAATAAACAGCCGTTTGGCACCTTGCCTTTATTCTCCGCACCTGGTCGCATTTCTCGGCTCGTCAGTTCGCGCATAGTCTTACGTTTCTCGGCTCGTCTCTTTACTTTCTCGCACGCACCTTTCTATTTTCTCGCACACGTCCGATACTCTCGAACGAACGCCCGGAGCTCGCGTCTGCCTTTGGCAATAACGCGAAGCACTCCCGGCTCGTTGAGAAGTCCCTCGACATTTTTACATTTTATTTCCGTAATCGTTCGATGGCTATCATATTCTCTCCAATGAGTATGAGTAGCTAACTCTCTTATTTGGTTTGGGGTTTCGCCTTTGCGAACATGTTTTGAGGCATCTGTTCTTAACGAACGTCCGTTTCTTCATCCCTAGCCCCTGAGCGTAATCCATGGGTCACATGCGAGGTTGAGTGGAAGTCTAGCCACAAAGCTCGACTAAGCATGCGATCCTTAGTGTTATCATCTACCGGATGCCTAGCAGCAAGGGTAGATAGTAACACCTTGCTCGAATGACTCGTGGCGAGCCAAGGTTCGTAGCATCACCTTAGCCGGAATGTTAAGACGCGACCCTAGTAAGGCGTGTCACGAACTCCTCGACTGTTTCATTCGACCAAGGACGGGACTAGGACCAGCGTTTCACTCGAAGAAGGTTCGTAACATTACCTTAGCCGGGATGCTAAGACACGACCCTAGTAAGGCGTGTCACGAACCCATTCGATGAAACTAAGGTCGTGAGCGTTGCCTTAGCTGGAACGCCACATAGAAGAGACGGAACGATTCTTTCATGCCAAGGATAAACATGTAGCAAAGAGACCCCAAACTGAATATTCATCTCTATCCTTAAAACCCTTGTTATTTCAGTTTGTCAACCCTTCAACCCCAATTGTCTTTCTTTCATTTTTTGCCTTCGAGCAGTTGAACCAGTTCCTCACCCAACTCTGAAAAGATATCCAAGGGGTTCACGCCTCATAGGGAGCTGACTCTCCCTCCACGCACATTCAAGTGTGATGCGATGATCTGAGCAGATTTAGGTGAGAAACGATTCTTGCTTGCACCAGAACACGAGTACCCGACTAACTCCCTTGGGTTCGACCCTTACTTGCTGCTATACTAACCCTAGTAGCCTCCAAGCGAGGAGATTATAAGTATTAATTTGCAAGGTCCTAACGACGCCTTGTCAGCCACCTCCAAGCAAAGACACCGGTCATCCATGGAGGAGAGTGAGTTTTGTGTGAGTTTTTGTGCAGTTTTCACAAAACTATCGGTGTATTTCAGCTCCGGATTGACTTTGGTTGTTCCTTGGTTGGATTTGTATTGAGTAATTCAACGTCAGGATCTTGAGATTTCTTCGTTCGGCGTCTGATCTTGACCTTGGAATGACTCGTAATCGAGTCCCACAGTCTAATTTTCATATTTTGAAAACTTACTTAGTACCACCCTTTAATAGCATTGTTCGGGACGAACAACTAAAAGTGTGGGGTGATCTGATGGACCATAATTATACGAATCAAAAACACAGTTAAACCCACCAAATTAGACTGTTTGTCTATCTAACTTCTACTTGTTAGTCCCGATATATTTCTACAGGGTATTTTAGAGACTAAAGTGAATACATGCTAAAGAGGAGCTTTTAAAGCAGGAAAGATGTTACGAGTCAATCCAAGGTCAAAGATCATATGCCGACTGAAGAAATCTCAAGGATCCTGACGTTGAAACACTCATAGCAAATTAATCAGAAGAGGAATCAAGTCAATCCGGGGCCAAAACACACTGACAGTTTTGTGAAAAGACTGCACAAAACTCACAAAACTCATCCATTGGCCAAGGTGACCGGCCACTTGAAGAAGAGGTGGCCAAGGGAGGAAAGCCACCCCATTCCACCACCTCCAACCGGCGGCTCCCCCTCCACCCTCCTCCTCACATGGGCGGCTACACTATTCCCCCATGTGTCACCTCCTCCTTCCTCCTCTTCTCCTCCCTTGGATCAAAGCCATCTCCACCCTCCATTTCCTCCCCCCATGGCTATATAAGGTGGAGCTCCTCCTCTCATTTTCATCATCCACAAATTGTAATTCACTTATCTCTCTACATTTGGTTACTCTGTAAGTTTGGTTTGGTTTTGAAATAATACTCCTGTTGGTTCTTGAGTATTATACTTTAGAGAATACTCCTGTTGGTTCTTGAGTATTCAGTAGGAAATTGGGAATACTCCTGTTGGTTCTTTAGTATTCCACCCCTTTCCCTCTTACTGTTTTCAAAAACCCCTGAGTATTTAGCTATGATATCCACCTCTATGGATATTCGTAGCTAAACTCTTCATTCGGTTGAAGGGGTGTTCTTGTTTTATAAAATGTTTTAGACTATTTTAGTATTTATTCTCTGTATTCAAAACTTGTTCTATGTGCCATATATTAGGCCAGAACTTCCAAGGTTGAGTGGATGCTTGGAATGGCAAAGCTCTTCCGTGGGAGTTCGTAAACATACTCGGATAAGTGGATGCTTGGAATGGCAAAGCTTATCTGAGGAGTTTGACCTCTCTTAAACACCATTTGGATAAATCGGGAAAGACAATCCAAATGGATGCACATAGACTAGCATATCCTGAAAGGGGTATTGGCGCTAGTCTAAATAGAACAAGTGCTTTACGTCTTTTGCAAAAGTCTAGACAGTGTGTGCAAATCGAGTGCTTGGAATGGCCTTGATACGCTTTCGAACACCTTTGCAAAAGACTAGACAGTGTGGCAAATCGAGTGCTTGGAATGGCCTTGATGCACGTTTGAATACTTAGAAGGATCACTAAGAGTCGATGATAAACAGGATATAATACAAGGCCACCGAAACCGAATGCTTTCTTTGAATTAAAACCCCCCCTGTATTTACTTTTATTTACTTAGTATAAATTGCTCGATCAACTGCAACCATCAACCGCTCATCTACCAGAGGACTCACCAATCACGCATCACCCACTGTAAGTCTTCTTCTCTTAACTCCTTTATTTTCCGCACTTTTAATTTCTGTATTTATTTTCTGTATTTACCTTTCCGCATAAAAAACCGAAAAAACCAAAAACAGTAGTTTAATTACTCGCGCTAAAATCTCAATCAACCTGAAACACGTACCCCGCTAGTATAGTTTTCAAAGAACAACATATCCCCCTAATTCCTTTGGGTTCGACCCCTACTTACCACTTACTACCCAGTAGTGTAGTCGCGAGTAGCGGAAAAATATAAATTTATTTGTACAAAGAACATTGCACCTTAACGACAGTGCAGTGGGCTTCGTCAAATTGGCGCCGTTGCCGGGGAATTAGTTAATTAATCGGATAAGTTCTTTAAATCGATACGCGCTTCAAAACAACCATGTCTCGCGAAGGAAGCCACCATGACTACCAGGATGACGACGAGATAAACCTGTACGATCGAAATGATGAGGTGCCACTTCCATTTGTGGACGATCCGGAACGACTCATCAGAAACAGAAGAGCTCGTGATAGGGAGGCTATCAGAAGAAACCAAGAACCACCCGAGGACCGAAATGCAGCTGGTCCAGTACAACTTCCTATTCATCCCCCACGCCCTCAACCTCGACACGTGCCAAGGCAAGAACCTACCTACGATGACTACTATGGGGATAACAACTACCATGAACCTACTATGGGAGAACTGAATGCCCCCAAATTCGAAACACAGCCGTGGTGCATTTACGAGGGCCCTGAACTAGAGGACATAACCATCAACGCGTCAGTTGCCCACAGCTTGCCAAAATTCTCAGGAGCTCATGGAGAATCTGCCACAACTCACCTCCAACGCCTACATGGCATTTGCCAAAATCTAAAGCCCAATCGAGTGAATATGGACGACTTCAAGTTAAAGGCGTTCTATTTTTCCCTCATAGACTCGGCAAACGACTGGTTCCTTTCATTGCCTTCTGGAAGCATCAGAACATGGGCTCAGATGCAGAAGAAGTTCTTAGACAAATACTACCCAGCAGGAAGAGCAATGCAAGTAAGGAGGCAACTGCAGGAAATCAAGCAAGGGCCCAATGAAACCATGTACGACTACCTGGAAAAGTTCAACCGCCTGGAAAGAAGCTGCTGTACCCTTGGACTGCCTGAGAAACTCACCATCGAATATCTCATTGATGGATTAAGGCCCTTAGACAAAATGCTTCTGGATGCCTCAGCTGGAGGATCCATGATGAATCTATCATTGAGTGGCATAAGGAATCTCATCACCAAGGTTGCTGAAAATGCCCGATTTAGAGAAGAGACAACTAGGCAGGAAGAATTTTCCCGAACAAAGAATGTGGCAAGAGCTGAAACACCGATGAGCTCTATTCCTGAAGAAATGAAACAGTTAAAGGAGATGATGATTCAGATCCAACGAAGACAGGCAGTTCCAGTAAAACCTTGCGAGTTTTGTGGTTCTACTGACCACAAAACTGACGCATGCCCGACATTGATAGAAGAGGAACCGGCAGAAGTAAATGCAGTGGGAGGATACCAAGGATACAACAACAACGACAGAGCCGGACAAAACAGACAGTATGGTCAAACAACCAACCAAAGCTGGCGTAACAACAGCTATCCTCAGAAGGAAACACAACCAGCTGTCCCTCAACTAGCTCAGTCATTCCACCAACCCCCCCACCGGCAGTATAACCAGAATGCTCCTTCAGCAGGCCAATATCCGCAGAAGGGAACGAATCAATACCAATCCAGCCCAAATAATCAGCAAGGGCCAAGCAAGTCGCTTGATGACACAATAAAGGAGCTCGCAGGAAACATAAATCAGTTGGGTACTTCGCTACACCAATACCAGGCGAAAACTGACGGGGCAATTTTAGAGTTGACCAAACAAATGTCCCGGCTCGCCACTGCAATGTCAACACTCACTAATGAACCTGGCAGACTTCCTTCACAAACCATCCAAAATCCAAAGGCGAATATTAGCATGATAAGGAGATCAAACATAAAGACTACACTAGGAGAAGTAACACGATCCCCAACTTACAAATTTACAAACAAGCACTTGAACCGCAGGCGTCGACCTGATTGGAATCAAGAAGAGGACCGACCCAATGATGGTAGAACGTGGGTCACGCACGCTGACAACGGACGCTATGCATTCACCGTTAGCATGACACCACCGCCAGTCACGCACTTTAATATACCAGCATCTGGCTGGGCAAACAATGAAGGCTTAGACCCTGATGGTCTCATATCGGGGCCCGATTATACAAATCCTAAGCCAAGGGATGGGCAGAATGGCCCAATAATGGAAAGACCCCTCGCTTCAGATCATGAGTCACAACCGGAAAGGGATAAGGACCCAGGGGCCTTCACAGTCACCTGCAGTATTGGTGATGAGCCGTATTTATACGACTCATCGAGTCATCAAATCCCACCAATTCCAGCACTTTTGTGTACGAACAGTTACTTCTTAGTGTTGTTTTGTATTTCAGGTGTTTTGGAAGCTCTAGGAGGAATCGCGCTTAAAGATGGCTTTTTATGCCAAAAACATCACAGTTTCAGATCTGACCTTTGGAACTTCGACGGAGAGCTGGGAATGGACCTTTAATCAGAAAAATACGAGCTACATGGCATTGCGTAGCTGACTCAATTCCCTACAACTCTCTAGTTCACACCGAGAGCATCCGAGGTCGTTTGGAAGGTCAAATCGAGAGCCGAAGTCAAAACAGATGCGCAGAATGGATGAACAGTATCCGCGGATGAACAGTAACTCCGGCGTGAACAGTAACTTCCGGTCGTGAACAGTGTTTTTGGGCCGTGAACAGTATTTTTGGGCCATGAACAGTATCTCCGCCCGTGAACAGTAATTTCGGCCCAAATCAATGTGAAATTAGGGCAACATTCAAGTTAGGGTTTTGGAACTTTCAAGAAGGATCAAGGTGGCTTGAAGATGAAGCAAGATTATTATGGAAATATTTCCATGATTATCTTTTGGCTTATTTTGGGAACTTTAGGGTTTCTCAAAACTCTATATAAGGAGGAGCATACAAGGCATAATATCATCCCTCATACACTAGACGTGTGCTCTCCTCATCTCAGCCGTGCCCAAGCTTCCTCCGCCCATTACACCACCGTGCGCCGCCCATCACCACCAGCTCACGGCCGAAGCTCCTCCTTGCACGTCCAAGCCTTAATTCTCGGTTTTGTGAAGTATTTTCCATCCCTTTTATTATTTGCATTGTTTCTCCATGATCATGTGTAACTGAACTCATTATTCGGGCTAGGGTTTATACATTGTGACGATGTTTTTGAGACTTGGTTCTTAATACTATATTCATTGTTTTACTAATTCTCGTGCATGAATTCCATGAATTATTGTTAGACTAGGCGGATACTTTGTCGTAAAACCTAGTTGCGCATATTTCTATATTAATCATCTATCTAATACTTTGTCGTTTGGATAGGTAGCACGTCTAGGTTAAATAACACCTTTGTCGGGTTATTAAACTTAGGGGAATTAGAAGCTTAACACCTTTGTCGGGTTAGGTTGTGGCGTAACACCTTTGTCGGGTTACTTGGGAAGTCACCTTTGTCGGGACAACCACACTTAGAAACTATGAATTAGAATATTAGAAGTCGATGATAAAACAAGTCACAATCAAACCCTAGTCTGAATATTTCTCTCTGATATTTACACCCTTGCTTATTTCGTTTATTGCACTGTTTCCTAATCAATTACTCTCACCCAACTGTTTCTTTCTATCTCTTACAGAACAAATAGTAACCATCTAGCTCCCTTGGGTTCGACCCTTGCTTGCCACTATTCTAACCCACAGTTCAAAGTAAGGAATTATAAATTTAGATTTGCAGGTACCGACGACGACCTGTCAATTGGCAAAACCCAAATTCACAAATGCCTAATCGATCTTGGGGCTGCGGTCAATGCCATGCCTTACTCCCTATACTACTTACTGGGGCTTGGTCCATTAAAACCACCAAGGTCAAATATCGAGTTGGGAGATAAATCGTGTATCCAACCGGCTGGAGTGCTCGAAGATCTAATACTCCATGTGGGAGAGCTCGTCGTTGCTGCGGATTTTTATGTAATACACACGGGGGAGACTAGCAAAGACAGCCCTCCAACGCTTATATTAGGACGACCTTTTCTCTACGACACCAAGGCATGGATCGACATGGGCAAGGGCGTGTTATCGCTTACATTTGGCGGCAAAATTTTAGATTTCTACATCGATGATTATGATGGCCGCCCAAGGACAACGAAACCGCCAAACATTGTGCCTATCTTGGATCTCAGTACACAGATTTCTGATCTGCCAAGAGAAACCGTAAGAGCTGTAAGACCAGCAGCTATGGTCAAAGGTCCGTTGCCTTCTCAAAATCAATGGAAAGAAAAAACACCAAGACCATGGAGTTCTAACCCAAACAAGAAATCAGGAAGAGTCAAGGCAAAAAGCAACACAGAAATGGTGGCGAAATTTGACCTGAGCCACCCATGGGACCCAAACCAGTAATCCACAACGAGGTACTGTCGAGCCAATGACGTTAAACAAGTGCACTGGTCGGGAGGTAACCCGACACTATCTTACTTTCTGTCTTTTATTTTCTGTCATTTAAATTTCCAATAAGTCGCTCTCACCCACTTTTTGTTTAGAAGGAATGTCTTACATGTAGGAATTAAGTTTTTGGAGCAAGATCGGATCAGCCAGGCAGCTTCCGTGAATTTACCGGGCCTGCGCTGAGAGTTCAAGGCCCCAGCCGAACTCCCTCGATTATTCAGCCTCATGCCATGTCGTTCACTCGACACTTTAAAGGGAGTTCTGTTCTTCTTTTTCCTTAATGTCACTTCCTTCTCTTGTATATACTTGCATGACTTTCGAACTAAGGCACGCCTTCGTTCAAAAGTGTGGGGTGAGAGCCACATGTGTGCATAACATGTTTTTCTTTTCTTTTAATATTATCTTTTTGAGAATATGAACTTGAGAATGTGAAAAAGATAAGTCATAATTCATGCATTAACCTTTTGAAAATTCAACTGTCTAAAAACTTAGAATGTAACTTCTCATTTGTCCCTTTGTGCTGAGATAGACTAGGGATGTGGAGTTGACATAAACTGCCCTAGAGAGGCATGGCAAGCAATCGAAGGATCGAATCTAACTATATGGTTTTCGAAGTCAGTGGAGGCTGCACTTCGGGTTTCAGTGAAGATTGAAGTCATCTCCGCCATGCAGTGTTTATGCAAAAAGAAAAGAAAAGGCGAGGACGGGAATCAGACCGTCCTATCTCTAGCCAAAGTAGCCAAGAAAATAGATGAGCGACCCTCATCTTGACCCGCGCAAAACAGCGATAATGAGAGGAGCGGGGAGGTATTTCCATATGCTCGCGGGCGATGATTGGACCTCCCAAAAAGGCTTGAGAAAATGGACTAGCAAGCCACAAAAAGGCAAAAGCTCGAAGAAGCAAATCAAGAGGCCAAAGGCCCAAAATTGTGAAGGTTTTAACCGAACAAAAGTGAAGTACTCAAAGAGTCAAATCAAAGGCCAAAGGCCGATTCACTACAAAAAAGCTGTCCCTCGCCAAAAAGAAAATCAAAAAGACCAAACCATTGAAACCCGAACCAAATCACGTGCTAGAGAAAGCTACAAGAAAACCATATAGCGCGAGCCGATCCCGAGATTGTAGTCCAGGAGCCTAAAAAGGGCTATCTCCCGAAACATCCAGAATAATTTGCATCCCAGCACGGAGGTACAAGTATTAAGTTTCTTCTATTTATTTACGCATTTCAATTTGGTAATAAGTAGTAATGCATGAATTATGATAAATCGAGTCCCACAGTCTAATTTTCATAGTTTGCAAACTTACTTAGTACCGCCCTTTAATAGCATTGTTCGGGACGAACAACTAAAAGTGTGGGGTGATCTGATGGACCATAATTATACGAATCAAAAACACAGTTAAACCCACCAAATTAGACTGTTTGTCTATCTAACTTCTACTTGTTAGTCCCGATATATTTCTATAGGGTATTTTAGAGACTAAAGTGAATACATGCTAAAGAGGAGCTTTTAAAGCAGAAAAGATGTTACGAGTCAATCCAAGGTCAAAGATCATATGCCGACTGAAGAAATCTCAAGGATCCTGACGTTGAAACACTCATAGCAAATTAATCAGAAGAGGAATCAAGTCAGTCCGGGGCCAAAACACACTGACAGTTTTGTGAAAAGACTGCACAAAACTCACAAAACTCATCCATTGGCCAAGGTGACCGGCCACTTGAAGAAGAGGTGGCCAAGGGAGGAAAGCCACCCCATTCCACCACCTCCAACCGGCGGCTCCCCCTCCACCCTCCTCCTCACATGGGCGGCTACACTATTCCCCCATGTGTCACCTTGACACGCGTTGTCTGACGTCTCAAATTTATATTTATATTTTTCCTTGCTATTAACTAGTGTAGCGGCAAGCAAGGGTCGAACCCAAGAGAGCTGGTGTGGTTCAGTTGTCCTGTAAACAAATAAATTGGGGGGTTTTGTGTGTGAGCAAATATTAAAAAAAACACAAGAGAATAATAACGTGAAGAGGATTCAATCAGAGAAAGCATTCGGCTTAGGGTTTCTATTGTGACTCGTTTATCATTGACTTCTAATTATCTAATTTTATGTTCTTAAGTGTGGTTACTCCGTTCCAGGTTATAACCTAAGGTAGGGCCGTTCCAAGCGCCTACACCACAATCTACTCCATTCCAGGTTATTGACTTCTAGTTCTAGTAAACCTAATACTCCGTTCCAGGTTATATCAGATTTAGTGCGACTACTCGTTCTAACGGTCTAGTATCAAACAAGCAGCAAAAAAAGGAATTGAATTGCTCGGCTAAGCTTTACCATTCCAAGTATCCACTTAGCTTCACAATTCAATCCGGAATAAATATGCACAAGAACTAGTAGAACATAAAAATAGCATTAAGTATGGAGTCTCAAAACTTCATCACAATATCTCAAACCCTAAACCGAATAGTGAAATTAGCTACTCATAGCCATAACAAAAACAAACAAATATTTTTGGAATAATGCAAGTAGAAATTCTTCTCTTCGTTGAATGATTGATCTTCTCTCGAGTCGTTCCTCCTCCAAAGCTAGGGATTTTCGTCCTCTATTGCTGCTGTGAAAACCCTAATTTATAAGAAAGTTTCCTGGGTTTCTAATTTCATTTTTGGGCCAGATTTCTAAATCCCGACTTGCTGACGTCAGCCGCGGATGATGAACAGATTATCTGAAATTCTATCCCCTGTTCAAGCAAGTGTTCTAGGTCGTGTTTTGACAGACTTGGAACTCTATCTACCACAGTTCAACAATTAGTACAAACAGAATAGTAAGACACGAGTTCGCACAGATTGATAACCCAGTTCGGCTACGCCTACTCTGGGGGGTTTCCCACACCCGGAAAAAGGGACAACAAATCTTTATTACGAGTGTAGAGCTTTTCAGTGGACTTACACTTACACCATGTAATTGCCTAGCCTCTACTACTCCGTCTCTCAGATTTGCAACCAAGGTTTCGTCGCAACTCCCCTTGATCCCCTTCGTCCAGACCTTCTGTCCGAACGTACTCGAACTTCCCTGAAGCTCGGTCGCTTTCTCACGAAAGCTTTTTTCTGCTTGTGCACTGAACTTTGATCACCTCCGGTCAATCTGAATGGCACGTATCAGACTGAGCTCACACCGATGTTTTTCCAGTGGGGAAAACACAACGGCCGTCGCTTTCTTCTTTACCAGTCGATAGGATTTCTTCGTGTATTTTTGATCTTGAAAGCGATGCAGAATGAGGGCGCCTCAGCAATGTATTTATATGCTTCGGACGAAACCCTAATCTGCACAAGATAATCACATCAAATATTCAGGAGATACTCCTAGATATTTGATGTATATCTTATCAAATCGTTGAGAGGGAAAACGACGACATCCTCTCCAAGTCAGCCACGCCGCCATGTAAAAGATATTCATCTGAATATCTGGAGTCCGATTTCTTCACTGGCCGACTTCAGATCGAAGAGATATTCGATCTAGAACCTTTTGGAAAAATCTCTGCGTCTGCTCTACGCTGTTCAGTAGTTCCACGAAGTGTTCGAACTCCCCTTGAACTCCTGTTCGAACTGTCTAACTACGTTTTGCCAAACACATGCCACACAAGGGAACATCAATCTCCCCCTTGGCATTTTGGAAAAACCAAAGCTACTAGATAACTAGATCTAACTAACTATCTAGACATTAGACAACCTTGAGGGAACAAAAATTGTCTCCTCTCAAAATACTCCCCCTTTTTGCCACAAACTGGCAAGGGGCCGATCGCGTTCGAACAGCCAATCAAAACTGTGCCAGAACAAGCACATAATATCTAGAGTTTTAAAACGAAAGACTGAGTTCAGAGAGTTTAATCAGAGGACCTTCAATCGGAAGCTTCGTCAATGGAATCGTCTTCAGGGGCAGTTGCTTCCGATTCATCATCACTGGGGTAGCTAAGGGCTCTAGCAAGCCTGTTGATCCTGCGGCGTTGTTCCTTGTCAGCAGCAATGATGGCCTGGAGATCCTTCAGAAGCTTGCTCCTTTCATCCATACCCATTTTAGCTCCCCCTCGACTGGATTCCCCAACCTCTTTACCCCTCTTGCTCTCTCCTTTCAGATCATTCACATGACGCCCTTTGAAGAGTTTGTGATCCACTGTAAATTTGCTGGGAGCCTTTGAGAGTTGGTCAGACGAGGCATGCAAGTCCGGGGCTTGATGAATAATCAGCTCATGAATCAAAGATGGAAAGCATATCTGGTGCAGAGATCTTGTTGATGTGGCATGTTCAGCAATCTGTTTGAACATCAGTCTGCCCAGGTTGAACTTTAGCTTATTCCCGATCTGATAGAGTAGTTGAGCCATGTCCTTGTTGACCGTTGAGCGATGAGTGGAGGGTCTCCAGTTGAAGACAGCGATGAAAAACAGCATGGAGTAGAACGTAGAAAGATCTGCTGTATTCACCACCAACTCAGGCCTCCATTGAACCGACCCTGCTGTAATGGTCTTCACCACTTTTTCAAAATCAGACTCCACTTCATCAACATGTGGGTCATCCTTGGAGAAGTATACATTGATCAGCTCAGGATCAATCTGGATCCTCTTTCCTCTAACGTAGAAAACCCCATAATCAGCCTCACCTATGACCCCAAACAGAGGAGGCAAGTTTGCCATGGCCTCACGAACCAGCTGTTCATGGAACGGCTTGCATCTGTTCAACGTCCAGAATAGATCTGACTCCTTAAGCACTTCGATCACCTCCTTTCCCTTATACGTAGACTCAACTAGCAGTTTTTCTGGAATTATTTTCCTCTTCTGGACACAAGGCCATTTTCTTGCAGCGTCTTTGTTGACGAACCACACACCTTTCTTAACCAGGCCAACGGGAATAGTAACAGCTTCAGAGGATGGGACTTCACATCTTCCAGCATCCACCGAAACAGGAACAGGAGCTTCACGTTTTCTTTTCTTAGATGAATCAGCTCCCCCTGGCAGGTTGCCTTCCTTTGCGATCTCTTGGACTGTTTCCTTAGCAGATCTTTCAAAGACCACCTTCTTCTTTTCTTTGTCCTTCTTTGGCTTTTTGAGAGAGATAAGTGGAGCAAGATCCTGGTCATCATCTGAAAGAGTACCCGCCTTTGAAACTGGCTTTGCAGTGTCCTCACGAACTGATGCACCAGCATCCTCCATACGATCACTATGCAGATCCTCTTGACCAACGACTGGAGTACCCACTGTGTCCTTAGCAACTTCCTCTGGAACTTCAACTGTCTCGTCCCCAGGCTGAACACTTGGTTCCCTAGTTGGAACACTATCAACTTCCATAGCAACAGACTCATCGGCACCAATACTCTGAGCACGAGAAAGTTCCTCTGATCTGGCCACTTCCAGATCCTTCTCTTTTTCCAAATCTTCCACGATGTCATCAATGTCTTTGTACAGCTTCTCTAACTCTTCATCCTCTTCTGCAGGAGAAGCTCCTTCAACTATGGCTTCCTTCAACAACTCAGGGTTTTCTTGAGAATGAACCATCTCGGACACACCCTCCTCTTGCCTACTGATTGGTTCACCTTCCGAACCTCCAATCTTCTTATCCGGGTTATTAACAGACTCCTCATTCATCACAAGTTTCCTTTTCCCAGAAGCATCAAGAAGAATTTCTGTCTCCTCATCAGTCATTGCTATGAGCTTCCCTCTGACAGAGCTAATCCTGGCAAGACACTGTTTTGGAGAAATAACTCGGCGAGACCCCTTCTTCCTGCGTAAACCATCTGAGCGAATGTACCCAGACGCATGAATCTTTGCCTTCCAAGCATCTAAAGCTCTAGGCTTTCTTGGCACTGACATCCTGAGATCTGATTCTTCAACCGACTTAGAACTAACACCAACATTGACCTTGTCAACCCCAACACCAGCCCTCCTGGCTTCTTCACTACTAACAGCCCTACTGGCTTCAGCACCCAAACTCCCAACAATCTCAACTTCCCCACTTATTTCATCATTAACTGCAGATTTTTCAACAACTGCAACAACCGAGGGGAGAGCAGGATTTACCTCAGATTGCGGACACGCCAGAGGGGAAGAAACCGCTGTGACTGTCTGCGGAATTTCAACGGAGACCTTTTCTGCAGATTTTTCAGGTAACGGCGACGCCTTTTTCACCGCCGCAGCTTTGGATTTTGGAAACTTGGATTTCGCCGCCACCGTCTTTGAGGTCTGCATGCTTTCCTTCTTCTTTTCGGTGGAACGGATGCCGGATTTCGCTGTCTTTCTGGTGGTTACCATTGTCAATTTCGGAGCAGTCTAGAGTAGGGATTCCAATCTAGGGTTTCGGGGACGAGAGGAGAAGTTACGCTCAACAGTTGAGTTTTGGAAAAAATATCCTCCTGCCTTTTCGTCTTCTCAATATACGCCAGTTGCTTTCCAAATAAAACGGCGTAATTCGAATCTTTCGGAATAAAATATTTGAAAATAATACTCTTCCCAACTGTTCCAGCTTCTTTTCTTAAGTGATCAGTCCAACTGTTGTAGCTGGAGATTCGCTTTTGACTGACCACTGTCTGGAACACTCAGTTCATGAACCCACGCAGACCCAAGGAGGATCTGGGAGTTCCAAACCGTGGAATCTCATCCAATATCTTATCTGGAGAACAGGCATTCATCTGTGTAAGCAGTTCGAACTCCCTCTGCAACTGTGTCAACTTCTGTTCGAACTCGTTCTGTAACTGTGACACCTTCTGATCCACCAGTCTCCTAGTACAGATGCCAAAATCGATTTGTGCGATCCTTCTTTCTGACTTTCTGCGCAAGGTCTTATTCACTCCCCCTCGCATGACTCGATGTTTGGCTTGAACATGGTTGAGAGTAGACCTAGGCTTCTCTTCTCCCATTCTGATGGTGTAACAGTTATTGGCCCTTCTTTTCCCTTTCATTACAGAATCACCATTCTCGTTAAGAACAAGGCATGATGCATGAGAGAATGACACATAATGTCCTTTGTCACAAAGTTGACTGATGCTGATGAGATTCATTGTCAATCCTTCAACCAGGAGGGTGTCCTCGAGTGCAGGGAGATCCGGGACCTTCAATGTCCCACAGCCGATCACCTGACTCTTCCTACCATCCGCGAAGGTGACAAACCGCATCGGCTCAACAGGTCTAATATGAGAGAGAAATTCAGAGTTACCTGTCATGTGAGCAGAACATCCGCTATCGAAGAACCAACTGTCTTGGACTGTGTCTCGTGAAGAGCAGCAGGCTACCATACATACTATCTGTTGCTTCTTCTGAATCCAAACTTGTCTTTGTCGAGGTTGGGTCTGTAGCTGTTGGTGTCCTCGACGTTCAGCAAGATACAACCGACACTTGGATCTGATGTGTCCAATCTGATAGCAGTACCAACATTTGCGAGTGCCATTATTCTGTTTCGCGTACAAGCTGGTGTGATCAGCAGTGGTCTTCCCTTGATTCAAATCGATCTTCTGTCTAGGATGCTGTCTAAGGTGAGGTCGTGGGTACTGACTCAGCATCTGTCTCTGGCTCTGTTTCAGCTTCTGTTCAGGGTGTTCAGCCACTGGTTCTATTTTTAATGCATCTTTTAGACTTCCTTTACCAGTGAACCCAATCCCGTGACGTCCAGATTCCACTCTTTGAGACCCGAGAATATCGTCTAGATTATTAGTGCTAGAGTTCATCATTCTTACTGATTGTTTGAAGTGATCAAGTTCCTTCTGGATGGTTGATAGATCCATATCTTTATAATCCAGCTGGAGTTCCAGTTCTTCTATCTTCCTGAGTTGGAACACCTCCTTGCGTTTCAGATCTGAGATGACTTTTCTAAGACCAGCCATGCCAATGGGATGAGTCTCCGTGTCCTTTTCCATCTCGACTTTCAGCAAAGAGACAGTACCAATGAGTTCCGTCTTCTGAGCGAGCAGGCACAGCCTTTCCTGTTTCATGTCTTCGAGTTGAGTGTTGAGAGAGGCAACCGTGCATTCGAGTTCGGCCTTCTGTGTGAGTAGTATCTCAACCTCTTCCCAGACTTTGTCCTTATCCATGGTGATGCTTGCAACTGAGTCATTCAGCTTCTTGTTAACTTTGATCAGAAACAGCCATTTTTCATATAGATCCTTGTACGTCTTGGCCAGAGATTCCTGCGTCAGTTCTTCACCGTCACTGTCTGAGAGATCTTCAGCTGGGAGTTCCGACAGAGGTGGAACTGTTTCACTGGTGCTGCCGTATTCCTCCAGAGTTGAAGCAAAGGCTACAAAACTTGTGGTTGTGCCTCCTTTTTCTTCATCTGACTCACTATCGCTGAAGCTTGCGACCATTGCCTTCTTCTTCATGAGTGTGTTTGCACATTGTGAAGAAATATGACCAAACCCTCTGCATTCGTGACATTGAATTTCCTCCTTTCTTTTGTCAGAGGAGTCTTGCCTTGAGTCACTGGACCTTGACCTGTCGGTTTTCCAGTTTCGGAAACCAGTCGATGAGGACTGCCCTTGTTCTGGACCACGCCTATTGATTTTCCGCACCATTCTTCCAATGTTCTGAGCCATCATGGCCAGTTGCTCAGTGGAGCAGCCAGTTTCTGATTTGTCTTCTACCCAATCTGCTTTCAGTGCAATTCCCTTCACTTCTCCGATTTGGAAATTATGATTGATCTCGTAGGTTCTGAGGGAGCCCGTCAG
Source organism: Rhodiola kirilowii (assembly GCA_033675215.1). Classification (NCBI taxonomy): domain Eukaryota; kingdom Viridiplantae; phylum Streptophyta; class Magnoliopsida; order Saxifragales; family Crassulaceae; genus Rhodiola; species Rhodiola kirilowii. Next base: position 54,400,958 of record CM066201.1, read on the forward strand.
CTCGTCTAGTTTCAGTTTGGAGATGTCATGCATTTCTTCAATGGCAGTTACCTTCATGGCAAATCTCGGAGGGAGTGATCTCAGGACTTTGCTCACCAATCTATCCTCGTCAATGGGTTTCCCAAGGGCAGACGCTTCGTTGGACAGTTCCAGAACCCTGGTGTTGTACTCAGCGATGGTTTCACTCTCCTTCATTTTCATCTCTTCAAACTTTGTTATGACAGCCTGCATACGGGAGTTTCGAACCTTGTCTGTACCTTCAAAGGCTGTTTGGAGAATGTCCCATGCTTCTTTGGCCACATCACAATTGATAATCAGTTTCATGACATTTTCGTCGACTGCCGAGAAGATAGCATTCATTGCCTTTGCGTTTCCCATGGAAGCTGTGTTCTCCTCTTCAGTCCATAAGGTTTCTGGTTTTAGAACAGGTTCTCCAGTGTGGTTGTTCATTATAGGTTCAGTCCATCCTCTCTAAACGGTCATCCAGGCTTTCTCGTCTAGGGATTTTAGGAAGGATCGCATCATAGGTTTCCAGGTGGCATAGTTCGATCCTTCTAACAGTGGCGGTCTGGTGATACTTTGTCCTTCTTTCAGAGGCATCTTGAACAGTTCAGGATCCCACTCAGTGTGTCGAGTGTTTGCTCTGATACCAATTGAAATTCTATCCCCTGTTCAAGCAAGTGTTCTAGGTCGTGTTTGGACAGACTTGGAACTCTATCTACCACAGTTCAACAATTAATACAAACAGAACAGTAAGACACGAGTACGCACAGATTGATAACCCAGTTCGGCTATGCCTACTCTGGGGGGTTTCCCACACCCGGAAAAAGGGACAACAAATCTTTATTACGAGTGTAGAGCTTTTCAGTGGACTTACACTTACACCATGTAACTGCCTAGCCTCTACTACTCCGTCTCTCAGATTTGCAACCAAGGTTTCGTCGCAACTCCCCTTGATCCCCTTCGTCCAGACCTTCTGTCCGAACGTACTCGAACTTCTCTGAAGCTCGGTCGCTTTCTCACGAAAGCTTTTTTCTACTTGTGCACTGAACTTTGATCACCTCCGGTCAATCTGAATGGCACGTATCAGACTGAGCTCACACCGATGTTTTTCCAGTGGGGAAAACACAACGGCCGTTGCTTTCTTCTTTACCAATCGATAGGATTTCTTCGTGTATTTTTGATCTTGAAAGCGATGCAGAATGAGGGCGCCTCAGCAATGTATTTATATGCTTCGGACGAAACCCTAATCTGCACAAGATAATCACATCAAATATTCAGGAGATACTCCTAGATATTTGATGTATATCTTATCAAATCGTTTAGAGGGAAAACGACGACATCCTCTCCAAGTCAGCCACGCCGCCATGTAAAAGATATTCATCTGAATATCTGGAGTCCGATTTCTTCACTGGCCGACTTCAGATCGAAGAGATATTCGATCTAGAACCTTTTGGAAAAATCTCTGCGTCTGCTCTACGCTGTTCAGTAGTTCCACGAAGTGTTCGAACTCCCCTTGAACTCCTGTTCGAACTGTCTAACTACGTTTTGCCAAACACATGCCACACAAGGGAACATCATTATCTCCGCGGGTCATGAGGAGATTATCATCCGCGGACCGCTACCATAAAATGGCTTGCGTCCGCGATCCTCTCGGGGAAACTTCACTCAGGCTGCCTGTCAGTCTTGGCTTTGGCTCTCGAGTCGATCTCCACGAACTCCATGTGATGTATTTGGCACCGAAATGCCGTCTTTAAGAGCGTATTCCTTCCAGAGCTTCCGAAACACCTGAAATGCAAAACAACACTAAAAAGTAACTGTTCGCATAAGAAAGTGCTGAAATATATGGGAATAACTGACTCGACGAGTCGTATAAATACGACTCATCAAACCACCCCACACTTAGATTTGTTCGTCCCGAACAAGAACCAAGTCATAGAAGGAACAAAAGACATCACACTCGTTCTTCAACGTCATGAATAAATGCATATGAATATGAGTCGCTAGTCTAGACTTGCTTTTCTACGCATAACTCAATCATTACTCGAATCATCATGCTTAACATGGAATTGACTTGATACGTGTTACCTTAGAGCTGAAATCCAAATCAATTCGGATGAGTGGGAGATAGTCCTTTTTAGACCCATGATCTGCACTCTCTGTCCCGAATTCTCGCTATATGGTTATACTTCATTGCTTTTTCTTGCACATGATTCATTCAAGCTTCAGGGTTTTCTGAGCTTTTCTTCTTCTTCTTCTTTGTTGGACAGCTTCTGTAGTGATTTTCTTTGGCCTTTGGCTCTTGATGTAACAATGATGTACTTCACTTTTGTTGAGTGTAGAACTTTCACAATTTGGCTGATTTTTTCTTGAGCTTTGCTCCTTTGTTGTGAATAGCTTGTCCGAATTCTCTTTTCTTTTGAAGGAGGTCCAATCATCGCCCGCGAGCATATGGAAATACCTCCCCGCTCTTTCTCATCCTCTTCCTTTCGATGCGAGTCAAGATGAGGGTCGCTCATCTATTTTCCCGGCTACTTCGGACTAGAGATAGGACGGTTTGTTACGTCTCCGTCCCGCCTTTCTACATAAACGCTGCAGTGGCGGAGCAAACTCTGAACCATGTCGTCTCGAAGTGCTAGCCTCCACAAAATCCATATAACCATATAGTTCGAATCCGGTCCTGTGAATGCTTCGTCAAGTCTCTCTAGGACGTTTCTATCAACTCCACATCCCTGTTTATTTCAACTCAAAGGACACGTAGTAGGTTAAATTCACATGTAAAAGCATAATTCAAATTTCACGAGAGAAAAGCATATAATCAGCTCATCTATTTCACATCAACATTCAATACTGCATATTCAAGAACAGAAGAGAGATTTCATACTTACAAATTTTTTTTTTATAAATGAAACGTGCTGACACAATGCATATGCAAGAAAAATAAGCATGCTGACACAACTGACTGACTCTCCCACCCCACACTTTTGAACCAAGCCGTGTCCTCACGGCACGACTTTAGTTCAAAGACACAACTATGCAAGACACACAAACATATATAGGAAAAGGAAGAGATTTAAGTGAACAGGTACTCCCCTCGTTTTGTCGCGTGAAGATGAGAATTCTGGTCAAACGAGTCAGTCACGGTCAACTCTGGTCAACGGTCATCGGTCAACCGCGGATCACGTCCATTTTACCTCCCGCGGTTAATATATAAACTGAGCTTCATCCGCGGCGGCTAATGTGCACGTGGTCCGCGACCTGCTCTGAGTTTCCTCCGTTTCCTGCATAAAAACGTTCTCCTTTCCCAAAGACAATGTGTAAACACGACGAAAGACTCAAACAAACAGAAAAACAAAAGAAAAATAAAAGAAAAATGAAAAATTTGCCGGGCTGCCTCCCTACGAGCGCCTTTGTTTTACGTCGTTGGCTCGACGGTACCTCTTTAGGGATCACAAGTTAGGATCCCATGGACGTGTGAGGTCAAATTTTGCCTCAGCTGTTCCTTCAATCTGCCCAAAATCATCGTGGACTGATGTGCTCGTGTCTACTCTCCATCGATCAGGTGGAATTGCCTTCACGTCCTCCCGAGTCTGCGAGGATACTCTGCTCAGAGCTGCTAGTCTAGCTGCACAGCCAGTCTCATCCGGTGGGTCTAGAATTAGGGCACCAAGGTATGATGTATTCACGATATCCGGTGGTTTCTTCATGCATGGATGGTCGGCATCCTCATAAAAATAAAAATCTGATCTCTTGCCACCAAACGCAAGTGACAGGAAGCCTGAGCCCATGTCAATCTTGGTTTTCGTTGCGAAGAGGAATGGCCGTCCCAGGATAAGTGCTGGAGGATCATCGTCTCTAGCATCTCCCATCTGCAAGACATAGAAATCTGCAGAAATAACGAGGTCTCCAACATGGAGGGTGAGATCCTCTAGCAAACCAATAGGACGAATACATGATTTATCCCCTAACTCTACCAACAGTTTAGGGGGCTTTAGTGGTCCCAAATTCAATGAACAATATAAAGAATATGGCATGGCATTAATAGCAGCACCTAGATCGATCAAACAGTGATGTATAAGTGTCTCACCAACACCACAGGTGACTGTGAAGGCACCTGGGTCCTTACTCTTTCCAGGCGGTGCCTCATAACTTGCTGCAACCGGGCGCTCCATCATTGGGTCGTTCAGCTCATGCCTCGCTTCCATTCTGCCTCCTAGCTCATCCTTGTCGATCGTGTGGTCCTTAGGAGCTATCACCTGCATAGAAAACGAAGGAGTATGGTCAGTTTGAGCACTTTCGGCAAAGCAGGTCGCGGGTGATGAACACTTTAAGTGTTCCCGCGGACTGTTAACATATTCTTGACCCGCGATTATAATGTACTCTTCATCCGCGGTCAACTGCTCTTCCGCGGTCTCTTCATATGTTACTGCCGCGGGTGATGTGTTTTTTAGCGGACCGCGGATGGTGCTAAAATGCACTTCATCCGCGATCTGTCTGAGGCGGACTCCTTTGTTACTTCGAGCATCCTGTTCACCCAATAGGCAGACTCCTTAAGTGCTGCGTCCACGTCCACTACTGCCAATGTGCTGACATTCCCTCTCGGATTTGGCACTGTCTGTGATGGTGGCCTTCCTGAATCTCCCCTCAGCTCGGAGACGGTCTGGGCCAAGTTGGACATCTGCTTGGACAGCTCTGCTAAAGTCCCATCGGTCTTCACCTAATTCTGGTGCACAGTGGTGGCCAATTGCTGGGTGCTAGCTGCCAGCTCCTTCACGACGTCCTCCAGAGATTTGTTGCTGTTCTGGTTACTGGGGCCTGCCTGATTATAATTCTGCCCTCTCTGCTGATACTGGCTCTGATTGTTGTAGCTGCCCTGTTGTTGACGATACGGAGGCCGATAATACTGCTGCTGCTGGGACTGCTGGGCTGGTTCCTTCGTAGTGCCGTTATTGTTGTCTCTCCAGCTGAACCCGTTAGCTGCTAGCCCGAATTTCTGCTGCTGCGGGCGGTTGTCGTAGTTCTGAAAGTTCTGAAACTCTCCCACAACATTTACGCCTCTGTGCTCATCCTCCTGTAGACTAGGGCATGCATCTGTTTTGTGGGTAGTGGCAGAGCAGAATTCACATGCTTTCACTTGAGTAACCTGGGCGATCTGATTGGTGACTAGCATCTTCACCATCTCCTTTAATTCCTTCACCTCGTCAGACACTGGTGCAGTTTCAGCCCTTGAGACGGTCCTAGTTCTGCTGAATTCATCCTGTCGACTGTTCTCCTCTCTGAACCTGGCATTTTCAGCCACGTCTGCGATCAGCTTCCTGATTCGACCAAGGGACAGGTTCATGATTGTGCCTCCAGCTGAGGCGTCTAGCAGCATCTTGTCGAGGGGTCTCAGGCCATCGAGCAGGTACTCAATGATAAGCTTCTCTGGAAGTCCGAGGTTGCAGCAGCTCTGTTCCAAGTGGTTGAACTTCTCTAGGTAGTCGTACATCGACTCGTTAGGCCCCTTTCTAAGATCCTGTAGCTGCTTGCGAACCTGCATTGCTCTGGCAGCTGGGTAGTATTTGGCCAGGAACTTCTTCTGCATCTGGTCCCATGTCTGTATGCTACCTGAAGGAAGAGACAAAAACCAATCATTAGCAGCATCTATCAAAGAGAAGTAAAAGGCTTTTAGCTTAAAATCTTCGACTTCGACTCCGTGTGGTCCGAGGTTTTGGCAAACGCCATGTAGGCGCTGAAGATGCGCGGTGGCCGACTCTCCTTGGCGTCCTGAGAACTTGGGCAGGTGGTGCACGATGGCCGTGTTGATCACTATTTCCTCTAGTTCTGGCCCCTCGTAAATGCACCACGGTTGGTTCCTGAAGTTAGGAGCAGACAGCTCCCCCATGGTGGGGTCTCGGTAGTAGTATTCTTCGTCATACTCTTCCCTGAAGAGAGGCTGCTGTAGTGGAGGCGGCTGCTATGGTCTTGCTGGGGCCGGCGGTTGAAGTGGTAGTGGTGGAGGCGGCAGCCTCGCACCAGCGCCATTCTGTGCATCAGGTGCAGCAGGTGCTCTCTGATTCAGCTGTCGAGCCAGCCTGGCTGCTACATTCGCCCTGTTGCGAGCACGCATCTCTCGTTCTGGTTCATCGTAGAATGGAGGGATTACCTCGTTCTCATTCACTGGAGCGAGCTCATTGTTGTTGTTCTGGTCATCACCAACCTGACTACCTGCGCGAGACATGGTGAAACGAGTAGCAAGCACGAAAAATAACGAAATAAAAATAAGAATAAAAACAGGAAAAAAATAAAAAAAACGAAAAGAAACAACTTCACCGAAGCGCAGCTCCCCGGCAACGGCGCCAAAATTTGACACGCGTCGTCTGACGTCTCAAATTTATATTTATATTTTTCCTTGCTATTAACTAGTGTAGCGGCAAGCAAGGGCGAACCCAAGAGAGCTGGTGTGGTTCAGTTGTCCTGTAAACAAATAAATTGGGGGGTTTTGTGTGTGAGCAAATATTAAAAAAACACAAGAGAATAATAACGTGAAGAGGATTCAATCAGAGAAAGCATTCGGCTTAGGGTTTCTATTGTGACTCGTTTATCATTGACTTCTAATTATCTAATTTTATGTTCTTAAGTGTGGTTACTCCGTTCCAGGTTATAACCTAAGGTAGGGCCGTTCCAAGCGCCTACACCACAATCTACTCCATTCCAGGTTATAGACTTCTAGTTCTAGTAAACCTAATACTCCGTTCCAGGTTATATCAGATTTAGTGCGACTACTCGTTCTAACGGTCTAGTATCAAACAAGCAGCAAAAAAAGGAATTGAATTGCTCGGCTAAGCTTTACCATTCCAAGTATCCACTTAGCTTCACAATTCAATCCGGAATAAATATGCACAAGAACTAGTAGAACATAAAAATAGCATTAAGTATGGAGTCTCAAAACTTCATCACAATATCTCAAACCCTAAACCGAATAGTGAAATTAGCTACTCATAGCCATAACAAAAACAAACAAATATTTTTGGAATAATGCAAGTAGAAATTCTTCTCTTCGTTGAATGATTGATCTTCTCTCGAGTCGTTCCTCCTCCAAAGCTAGGGATTTTCGTCCTCTATTGCTGCTGTGAAAACCCTAATTTATAAGAAAGTTTCCTGGGTTTCTAATTTCGTTTTTGAGCCAGATTTCTAAATCCCGACTTGCTGACGTCAGCCGCGGATGATGAACAGATTATCTCTGCGGGTCATGAGGAGATTATCATCCGCGGACCGCGACCATAAAATGGCTTGCGTCCGCGATCCTCTCGGGGAAACTTCACTCAGGCTGCCTGTCAGTCTTGGCTTTGGCTCTCGAGTCGATCTCCACGAACTCCATGTGATGTATTTGGCACCGAAATGCCGTCTTTAAGAGCGTATTCCTTCCAGAGCTTCCGAAACACCTGAAATGCAAAACAACACTAAAAAGTAACTGTTCGCATAAGAAAGTGCTGAAATATATGGGAATAACTGACTCGACGAGTCTTATAAATACGACTCATCACACCTCCTCCTTCCTCCTCTTCTCCTCCCTTGGATCAAAGCCATCTCCACCCTCCATTTCCTCCCCCCATGGCTATATAAGGAGGAGCTCCTCCTCTCATTTTCATCATCCACAAATTGTAATTCACTTATCTCTCTACATTTGGTTACTTTGTAAGTTTGGTTTGGTTTTGAAATAATACTCCTGTTGGTTCTTGAGTATTATACTTTAGAGAATACTCCTGTTGGTTCTTGAGTATTCAGTAGGAAATTGGGAATACTCCTGTTGGTTCTTGAGTATTCCACCCCTTTCCCTCTTACTGTTTTCAAAAACCCCTGAGTATTTAGCTATGATATCCACCTCTATGGATATTCGTAGCTAAACTCTTCATTCGGTTGAAGGGGTTTTCTTGTTTTATAAAATGTTTTAGACTATTTTAGTATTTATTCTCTATATTCAAAACTTGTTCTATGTGCCATATATTAGGCCAGAACTTCCAAGGTTGAGTGGATGCTTGGAATGGCAAAGCTCTTCCGTGGGAGTTCGTAAACATACTCGGATAAGTGGATGCTTGGAATGGCAAAGCTTATCTGAGGAGTTTGACCTCTCTTAAACACCATTTGGATAAATCGGGAAAGACAATCCAAATGGATGCACATAGACTAGCATATCCTGAAAGGGGTATTGGCGCTAGTCTAAATAGAACAAGTGCTTTACGTCTTTTGCAAAAGTCTAGACAGTGTGTGCAAATCGAGTGCTTGGAATGGCCTTGATACGCTTTTGAACACCTTTGCAAAAGACTAGACAATGTGGCAAATCGAGTGCTTGGAATGGCCTTGATGCACGTTTGAATACTTAGAAGGATCACTAAGAGTCGATGACAAACAGGATATAATACAAGGCCCCCGAAACCGAATGCTTTCTTTGAATTAAAACCCCCCCTGTATTTACTTTTATTTACTTAGTATAAATTGCTCGATCAACTGCAACCATCAACCGCTCATCTACCAGAGGACTCACCAATCACGGATCACCCACTGTAAGTCTTCTTCTCTTAACTCCTTTATTTTCAGTATTTTAATTTCTGTATTTATTTTCTGTATTTACCTTTCCGCATAAAAAACCGAAAAAACCAAAAACAGTAGTTTAATTACTCGCGCTAAAATCTCAATCAACCTGAAACACATACCCCCGCTAGTATAGTTTTCAAAGAACAACATATCCCCCTAATTCCCTTGGGTTCGACCCCTACTTACCACTTACGACCCAGTAGTGTAGTCGCGAGTAGCGGAAAAATATAAATTTATTTGTACAAAGAACATTGCACCTTAACGACAGTGCACTGGGCTTCGTCACCCGCCTTCTTCATTTTTTATGCATAAACACTGCATGGCGGAGCTGACTCTTGACTCAACTGAAAAACCCGAAGTGCAGCCTCCACTGACTTCGTAAACCATATAGTGAAATTCAGTCCTTCGATTGCTTGCCAAGCCTCTCTAGGGCATTTCTATCAACTCCACATCCCTAGTTTATCTCAGCACAGAGGGGCAAATGAGAAGTTACATTCTAAGTTTTTAGACAGTTGAATTTTCATAAGGTTAATGCATGAATTATGATCTATCTTTTTCACATTCTTAAGTTCATATTTTCAAAAAGATAATATTAAAAGAAAAGAAAAACATGTTATGCACACATGTGGCTCTCACCCCACACTTTTGAACGAAGGCGTGCCTTAGTTCAAAAGTCATGCAAATATATACAAGAGAAGGAAGTGACATTAAGGAAAAAGAAGAACAGAACTCCCTTTAAAGTGTCGAGTGAACGACATGGCATGAGGCTGGATAATCGAGGGAGTTCGGCTGGGGCCTTGAACTCTCAGCGCAGGCCCGGTAAACTCATGGAAGCTGCCTGGCTGATCCGATCTTGCTCCAAAAACTTAATTCCTACATGTAAGACATTCCTTCTATACAAAAAGTGGGTGAGAGCGACTTATTGGAAATTTAAATGACAGAAAATAAAAGACAGAAGTAAGATAGTGTCGGGTTACCTCCCGACCAGTGCCTTTGTTGAACGTCGTTGGCTCGACGCATGGGATTTGCTGGTTTGGATCCCATGGGTGGCTCAGGTCAAATTTTGCCATTGTTCCTGTGTTGGTTTTTGCCTTGCCTTTCCCTGATTTCTTATGAGCATATGTGCTTGGGCCCAGTTCCCCTTGTTCTGGTGGTGTCTCCTTCCAACGTCTCTGAGAGCCATCCAGGTCCAAAACCAAGTTGCTCGAGAAAAACGACAAATCTAGCAATTCTGGCTCGGCCAAAGTGTTCAAAATGCCCCATAACTCGAAGGATCTCAAATCCCAGACAAAACGCCCGAGGAAATTCGATAAAGACCCGAACAAATCCAGCCAGGCCCGAGAGGACCCAGTCGGGGACCGAGAATACCAGGTCGCGCCCAGGTCGCGCCCGGCATCGCCCGGGGCGCGCCCGAGAACCAGTTCCGAGAAACCCCGGGGCGCGCTTGAGAACCTGTACTGAAGACTACTGGTCCGCGCCCGAGGCCCGTGACCGAAAAAGACAGGTCCCTGACCGAGACAAGCGCCCGAGCGCGACCGAGACAGACGCCCGAGCGTGACCGAGGCCTGCGCCCAAACAGAACTTCAAACCAGGGCACGACCTTGTTCCGGGCCGAATCTGGCTAAACATCCTTCTTGAGATCATCTTAGAATGACTTTGTCGTTTAGAATACACTCTCCAAAATCCAAGAAGCTCCGACCAAAGCTCCGCTCAGATCCCGGCCATATTCCGGCCAACTCCGGCCAAGCTCCGCTCAACTTCCGACGATACTCCGATCAAGCTCCACCATGCTCCGATCAGATTCCGGCCAGATTCCAACAAGCTCCGGCCAATTGCTTAAAATATCCAAGTGATGGCTTTTTGCTCAAAATATCCAAGTGATGGCTTTTGGGAGTTGCATGTGCTCAAATGAGGTGGCATATGGGATATTTCCATGCCATAACTTAGCCTCCAAGTCTTCCTTAGTCTATAAATAGAGGCCTTGCCTCATGTAAATCTTGTGCTCACATTAGGGAGTTGAGAGCTTATCTCTCTTCTCCAAAACAACCTATGCTACACATATGCTCTCAATACAAACTCATTTTTGTTCTTGTTCTTGTTCTTGATTTTCGAAGCTCTCCTTTACTTTCCTGCACAAAGGCCACGGCTACTTGTATTCCTTGACATGAATACAAGTAGCTAAGGTTTCCTTTCCTTTTCTTGTTGCTCACGGTTACAATTGCTCTCGGCTACTTGTCTTTACTTATACACACCTTTACTTTTACGCAATTTACTTTTCAGCACATTTACTTTTCCGCAATTTACTTTTCAGCACTTTGATTTCAGTCTTTACTTTCAGTACTTTACTTTCATTACAGACGTTTTGACAGGTCGTCGTTGGTACCTGCAAATCTAAATTTATAATGTCTGCTTACTCTTGGCTTAGTATAGCTGTAAGTAAGGGGTCGAACCCTAGGGAGCTAGATGGATACTACTTTGCTCTGTAAGAAAGGAAGGGAAACGATTGGGTGAGAGTAAACAGTTTTAGGAAACAAGTGCGAATAAGGAAATAAAGTGAGTGGATAATAATAATGAGAAGTATTCAGGCTAGGGTTTCTTAATTGTGACTTGGTTTATCCTTGATTTCTAAGTATTTTATCTTGCTTTCTTAAGTGTGGTTACTCCGGGTCAGGTTATAACCTAAGGTAGGACCGTTAAATCACTACGCCACAATCTACTCCTGGTCAGGTTATAGACTTCTAGTTCTAGGAAAACCTAATACTCCTGGTCTGGTTATATTCGGTTTTAGTGCATCTACTTATTCTAACGGGTTAGTATCAAATAAGCAGGATAAAGAGGGCAAGCATCACTAGGTTAAGTTGTACCCTTTCGGATCTCCCCTTAACCTAGCAATTCGAACCGATATAAAGTGCACAAGAACTAGTAGAATGCAAGAACAATATTTAAGTACGGAATCTCAAAACGTTCATCACAATTATTCAAGACCCTAGCCCGAATAACGGGTTTAGTTACACATAGTCATGAGAACAATGCAGAAATAATAAATAAGAACGAATGAACTTCACTAGAGCTGAGAGGGATGGATGACCGGGCCGTGAGGGCTGAGTCGTGGTGGTGCAAGGCGCAGAGCAAGGGCGTGTGCCGAGAGTGCTAGGGACGCCGGACGGTTTCAGCCGAGAGGAGGGGAGGTGAGCTCGCTTGTGAGAAGAAATGCTCGATTGTGGGATGAGGGATGATTATGCCCTGGCCCTGAGGTCTTATTTATAGTAGAAACCTAGGGTTTCCAAGTCTAATTTGGGCCAGATCCAAATCTTGGCTTTTGCTTAGCTTGCAAGTAAACTTGGCTTGCAAGTAAACTTGGCCAACAAGTCTTCCAGAACCTTGTAGAACCTTCCAGAAGCTTCTAAACCGCCAAGGACGAAATTGAGAAATTTCCCGAAAATCACTGTTCACGGCCGGAATTACTGTTCACGGAGTTACTGTTCACGCCGGAGTTACTGTTCACGAACCGAGAAAGTACTGTTCACGACGCTCCTCTGGCTTCGTTCTTCAACTGAGATGCTTCTGGCATGAAAATGTCGTCTTTTAAGCGCGTTTCCTCCTAGAGCTTCCAAATCACCTGAAATGCAAAACAACACTAAAAAGTAACTGTTCGCATAATAAAGTGCCGGAATTGGTGGGATTTAATGACTCGATGAGTCGTATAAATACGGCTCATCAAACCACCCCACACTTAAACTTGTTCGTCCCGAACAAGGACTAGGTCATAAGAGGAAAATACAATAAATTACGAACATCACAAAGCTTCGGCATCCTAGACATGCTACATGAACATGATTCGGTTAATCTAGATTTCGCTTTCTATGCATGCTCGTTACTAATAGCCTTGTGCGAAAACATGGGTTAATGATACGTGTTACCTTTGGGCCGAGATGCAAATTAATTCGGATGTCTCTGGAGATAGCCCTTTTTAGACCCATGAACCGCATTCTTGGATCCGAACTCTTGCTATATGGTTATGCTTTGTCGCTTTCTCTTGCACGTGATTGATTCGAGCTTCAAAGTGTTTGAGTTCTTTTTCGGCCAGCTTGTAGTGTCTCGAATTGATATATCAATGGGCTCTTCACTTGGTTTCGGTGTAAAACTTTCACAATGAGTGTGGATTTGTTACTTTGTGGTGCGGATTGTGACTTGCTCGAACCTACTTGCTCTCACTCATCCTCGTCCTTTTGACGCGAGTCAAGCCAAGGGTCGCTTGTCTATTTTCCCGGCTACTTGGACTAGAGATTGGACGGTGTGATGTATTCCCGTCCCAACCAACCGCAAAAGGTGCCGCAGTGGCGGAGCAGACTCGTAACTGTGTCGCGTCGAAGTGCTAGCCTCCACGAGATCCACATAACCATATATCCTGAGTTCGGCCTTTGACTGATCTGTCAAGTTTCTCTAGGGCGTTTCTATCAACTCCACATCCCTGTTTATCACAACTAACAAAGGCACGCAATATTTTAAGGTCACATGTTAGTCGCCCAAGTCTAATTTCACCAAAGACATGCATGTAATCGGTTCTATCTATTTCACCTTATCATTATCCAATATCGCAAGCCTAGGAAATAGTGAAGAAACATGTACAATTTTTTGTAAAAATTATAGGAAACGTGCTGACTCTGTGCAGGGTGCACGAAAATAAACGTGCTGACTCGATGACTGACTCTCCCACCCCACACTTTTGAACTGACGTGTCCTCACGGCTCATCTTAAGTTCAAAGACACGACTATGCATGCAATCAAACAAAAGGGGAATAAGAAGAGAGTAAGGTTGGACAGGTACTTCCCTCGTGCGATGCGTGATGTTCAGAAACAGCTGACCATTCTCCTTTGAGTCCTCGAAGAGCACCATTGCGCCTTCTTTTGGTAGAGACTTATATCGCAACGTGAGTTCGTCACAAAATGAATGGTCTATGTCAAAAAAATTTAGACAAATAAAGGATTCCCAGGAAATTGGTGGAGTCACAAACGGTCTCACTTAAAAACCAATCTCCTTAGACTCGTAAGTCTTGGTGACAGAATCCTCAAAAGCTTATGTTTCTTGACACAATTTATTCAAGGTGTGAAACTACCCCCGATGGATAGCAGTCTTACGCAAATATCTCGGATGGCCTTGCGTTCGCATATGTCCCCTGTATGAAAATCATCTTCTTCCCCAAGTACAATGTGATAATAACGACTCAAAATATAGTAAATATAATCGACATAAAATAAAACTGAAAAAAAAAACAAAAAAAACAAAAAAAAACAAAAAAATGCCGGGCTGTCTCCCTGCGAGCGCCTTTGTTTTACGTCGTTGGCTCGACGGTACCTCTTCTAGGGATCACAAGTTAGGATCCCATGGGCGTGTGAGGTCATACTTCCCTTCAGCAACTCCTTCAATCTGCCCAAAGTGCTCATGGACCGGTGTGCTCGGTTATGCTCTCCATTGATCGGGTGGGTTTGCCTTCACATATTCCCGAGATGGTGAGGATTTCTTGGCCATAGCTGCTGGCCCAGTCGTATGTATGGGCTGCTCTGCTAGGTCCGGAACTAGGGCATTGTAATCTGATGTGTGCACAATATCCGGCGGCTTCCTCGTGCCTGGACGGTCGGCGTCCTCATAGACATAGAAATCTGATGTCTTGCCACCGAATGCTAATGACAGTAAGCCTATGCCCATGTCAATATTGGTCTTGGTGGTGTGAAGGAATGGTCGCCCCAAAATTAGCCCTGGCGGCTCGTCGTTTCTAGCTCTTCCCATCTGCAAGACATAGAAATCTGTAGGAACAACAAGATCTCCTATTCGGAGGGTTAGGTCTTCAAGCAATCCAGTAGGGCGAACACAAGATTTATCCCCTAATTCTATCGACAACCTAGGCAGTTTCAATGGGCCAAGTCCCAATGAGCAATATAAAGAGTAAGGCATGACATTAATAGCAGCACCCAAATCAATTAAGCAGTGATGTATCTGGGTCTCACCGATACCACAGGTGACCGTGAAGGCACCTGGGTCCTTACTCTTTCCTGGCGACTCATGGCTCGTAACGAGGAGGTGCTCCATTATAGGACCGTTCTGTTTAGGCCTTGCCTCTAATCTGTCTTCTAGCTCATCCTTATGTATCACATTGCCTTCGGGAGTAATTACCTGCACATAACATGAAGAATTGTGAGTATCAGGATTCTCGGCCTCAAGGACCGGGATCTTCTCGGGAAGCCTGATAGTAAGGACTGTGTCTGTCTCGGTTTGTTCTCCTTTTGGCACCGACGGGTTGAAGACTTCTGATGCCCAAATGTAATCTGATCTAGGCTTTTCCTCGCTGATCCTTGCCATCGCGTTGAGCATCTCGTTCTCCCACTATGCGGACTCCTTAGGTGCCGCGTCCATGTCCACTACTTCTACCATGCTGACATTTCCTCTTGGATTCTGGATGGTCTGGGAAGGGAGTCGTCCTGGGTCGTTCTTGAGCTCCGAAACCGTGGTAGCAAGCTGGGACACCTGCTTTTTCAAGTCAGCTATTGCTCCATTGGTCGTGGCCTGATTCTGGTTCACGGTTGCTACCAGTTCTTTTACTATGTCTTCGAGAGACTTGTTGGAGCCGTGATTGCTCGGGCCTGGCTGATTATTGTTCGGTCCTCGCTGCTGGTACTGACCTGGCGTATTCTGCTAATACTGATGATGTGGATGCCGGTATGGCTGCTGGTTCTGCTGAGGCGTGCCCTGTCGTGCTGGCTCTCTATGATGCTGATGATTGGGCCTGGTCTGATGATTGTCATTCCTCCAAGGTTGTCTATTGGCTCCCTGTCCGTTCCCGGCCGAACCATACTGTCGGACTGGCCCGGCTAGGTTGCTGTGGCCCTGATAGTCGCCCACTGCATTTACTTCGGCATGGTCATCCTCCACTACGGTTGGGCACTCGTCTGTTTATGGTCTGTGGCGGCGCAGAAACCGCACTGCTTGACCTAGACTGGTTGCCTCCTGATCACATGTTGCATCATGTCCCTGAGCTCACTGATTTCTGCGGCCATGGTGCTGTTCGAGGTTTCGGCTTTCGACACGTTCCTGGACCGGCTGAATTCTTCTTCCTTGGTGGATTCATCTTGGAACCGCTCGCTCTCGGCCACTGCCATTATCTTTCGTCTGACTCCGGCTGGGGACAGGTCCATAAGGTTGCCTCCAGCTGAGGGGTCTAAGAGCTTCCTGTCGAGCCTGCGAAGACCGTCTAGGATATATTCTACTAGTAGCTTCTCTGTAAGCCCGAGGTTGCAGCAACTCTTCTCTAAGGCAGTGAATTTCTCCACGTACTCGTACATGGTCTCGTTGGGTCCTTGCCTGAGCTCTTGCAACTGTCTTCGGACCTACATGGCCCGGCCTGCTGGATAGTACTTGGTGAGGAATGCCCTTTGCATTTCTTCCCATGTGTAGATACTATCTGAGGGTAAGGACAAGAACTAGTCAGTAGCGGAGTCAGTGAGTGAAAAATAAAATGCTTTAAGTTTAAAATCATCCACTCCGGCTTCGTTGGGCCTAAGATTATGGCAGCTGCCATGGTAACGCTTTAAGTGCCCTGTGGCTGACTCCCCCTTCGCTCCTGAGAACTTGGGCAGATGGTGGATGACCGAGGTGTTGATGGTGATGGCTTAAAGATCTGGTCCTTCATAGATGCACCATGATTGGTCTTTGAAGTCGGGGACCGAGAGCTCTCCCATGGATGGTTCTTCATCGTGATAGTACTCCTCCTCATATTCGTCCTCGTATACCGGTTGTCTGGGCCGTCTGATCGGTTGTCGGACCTGGACTTGGTGCTTAACCGGGTGCCGTCTCGGTTGTGTAGGCGGAGCCTGCTGTCGGGCTGGGGCCTGTGATAGGTGCTCGCTGTTGGACTTGTTGCTGGACCTGTGCTGGTGGTCGGACGGGTTTTCTAGCAGGGACCTGCTATTGGGCCGGTCCTCCTCCTTGTTGTACTCCGGCCGCTCCTTGGTCCTGTCGGGCTGCTTCTCGGTTGGGTCGGTTCCGATCCTGGAACAACCTCTCTGGGTCCTCGTAGACTATGGGTGGTGCTTCAGCATTGTTGTTATTGTCGACTATTGGTGGGTTTTTGTCAAAGTTCTCTAGCTCGAACTGTTCTTCCTCTTCGTCATCAATTCTACTACCTGCGCGAGACATGGCACAAGAGTAGCAAAACGCAAACTAGCAAATAAAGGATTCCCAGGAGATTGGAGGAGTCACAAATGGTCTCACTTAAAACCCAATCTCCTTAGACTCGTAAGTCTTGGTGACAGAATCCTTTAAAAGCTAGGAAATAGAAATAAAAGGAAATAAAGGAAAAAACCGAAAAAGGAAAGAACAAATTTCACCGTGCGTAGCTCCCCGGCCAAAATTTGACAGGTCGTCGTTGGTACCTGCAAATCTAAATTTATAATGTCCGCTTACTCTTGGCTTAGTATAGCTGTAAGGGGTCGAACCCTAGGGAGCTAGATGGATACTACTTTGTTCTGTAAGAAAGGAAGGGAAACGATTGGGTGAGAGTAAACAGTTTTAGGAAACAAGTGCGAATAAGGAAATAAAGTGAGTGGATAATAATAATGAGAAGTATTCAGGCTAGGGTTTCTTAATTGTGACTTGGTTTATCCTTGATTTCTAAGTATTTTATCTTGCTTTCTTAAGTGTGGTTACTCCGGGTCAGGTTATAACCTAAGGTAGGACCGTTAAATCACTAAGCCACAATCTACTCCTGGTCAGGTTATAGACTTCTAGTTCTAGCAAAACCTAATACTCCTGGTCTGGTTATATTCGGTTTTTGTGCATCTACTTATTCTAACGGGTCAGTATCAAATAAGCAGGATAAAGAGGGCAAGCATCACTAGGTTAAGTTGTACCCTTTCGGATCTCCCCTTAACCTAGCAATTCGAACCGATATAAAGTGCACAAGAACTAGTAGAATGCAAGAACAATATTTAAGTACGGAATCTCAAAACGTTCATCACAATTATTCAAAACCCTAGCCCGAATAACGGGTTTAGTTACACATAGTCATGAGAACAATGCAGAAATAATAAATAAGAACGAATGAACTTCACTAGAGCCGAGAGGGATGGATGACCGGGCCGTGAGGGCTGAGTCGTGGTGGTGCAAGGCGCGGAGCAAGGGCGTGTGCCGAGAGTGCTAGGGTCGCCGGACGGTTTCAGCCGAGAGGAGGGGAGGTGAGCTCGCTTGTGAGAAGGAATGCTCGATTGTGGGATGATATCAGTTTAGTTAAGTTAATATCAGTTAAGATAAGTTAAGATCAGTCACTATCAGTTAAGATCAGTTAAGATCAGTTAAGATAAGATAAGACACTATAAGTTTCAGTCAAAGTGGACAGACCCTTAACCGTAAAAAATATTAATTCAAATGAACAGGGTCTTACTTATATTATTGAGACTAATAATCACTCCTTACTTTTTGATTTTTAAACCCCAACTTTAATTATTCTCAATTACAAAAGGGTATTGATGTCAATCTACTGCTCCCTTTCTCTCTCATTCATCCGTTCGAGAAGTTCAAATTTAATTTCTCAAAATTCAATCTTCATCCTAGATAGGGGTCGACAATGGGTACGGTCAGACCGGCTCTGTCCTTAATGAAAGGGTTTAGGTTCGAACATATGACATTTTGGAAGGGCTTTCAAAAAAATTAGGGCCGGGCAGGGCAGGGCTTGCCTCAAAATGTCTGCCTTAGGGCCGGCCTTAGGCCCGAGTAGTGAAAGGGCTTTTAGGGCCGACCAAACCGGCTCTATATTTTAGAGCCAAACTTAGAGCCGGGCTTATAAAATCATTTATTTAGCATATCAATAAAAATTGTATTATTTTAATTAAGCACATCAATAAAAAATTACAAAGTCACAAAAACATACATATTTTATTAATATTAATATAAGGTAAATAGATTATTACAATTAATTGCAAAAACATACATACTATAAAATTAATACATATGTTGAATTGTTGTAATATAATGGAGAAGAAACAAGAGATGATGGAAACGTGTAAAGAGAATTGTATTCTTATTATCTCATCATACTTTACAATGCCATCTATTTATAGGTTACATGAAGGCTAATGAAAGGACATGTCCTTTAACACAAATAAAAGAGAGGTATAATGTAGTGATCTAAATGAGTCTAACCAAAGGTTAGATAACCAAAGGTTGAGTGTGAATTCATAATGCCATAATATCATAACACTCCCCCTTGAATGTACATGACGAAGCCCACTGCACTGTCGTTAAGGTGCAATGTTCTTTGTACAAATAAATTTATATTTTCCGCTACTCGCGACTACACTACTGGGTAGTAAGTGGTAAGTAGGGGTCGAACCCAGAGGAATTAGGGGAATAAGTTGTTCTTCGAAAACTATACTAGCGGGGGGACGTGTTTTAGGTTGGTTGAGGTTTTAGCGCGAGTAATTAATCTACTGTTTTTGGTTTTTTGGGTTTTTTATGCGGAAAAGTAAGTACAGAAAATAAATACTAAAATTTAAAGGAGTTAAGGGAAGAAGACTTACAGTGGGTGATGCGTGATTGGCGAGTCCTCTGGTAGATGAGCGGTTGATGGTTGCAGTTGATCGAGCAATTTATACTAAGTAAAAGTAAATACAGGGGGGTTTTTGTAATCTAAAGAAAACATTCGGTTTTAGGGGCCTTGTATCATAGTTGTTTATCATCGACCGCTAATGATCATACTAAGTGTTCAAAGATGAATCGAGGCCCTTTCGTAGCGCAAGACTTGCAACATCGTTTAAAACACTTGTTCTATTTCAGACTAATTCCTCCTTTCGAAGTATCTTAGCCTTTTGTGCATCCACCTGATCTTTCAGTTACGATCGACCAAGTGGTGTTTTAGATAAGTTGAACTCCTCAGATAAGCTTTGCCCTTTCGTAGCGTCCACTTACCCGAGTATGTTCACGAACCCCACGGAAGAGTTTTGCCCTTTCGTAGCATCCACTCAACCTTGGAAATTCTGACTATATATGGCACATAGAACAAGTTTTGAACACAAAGCGACATTAAGTGCAGGGTCTAAAACATTTTATAATACAAGTACACCCCTTCAACCGAATGAAGAGTTTAGCTACGATTATCCATGGAAGAGGATATCATAGCTAAATACTCGGGGGTTTTTGAAAACAGTAAGAGGGAAAGGGGTGGAATACTCAACAACCAACAGGAGTATTCCCAATTTCCTACTGAATACTCAAGAAACAACATGAGTATTCTCTGAAGTATAATACTCAAGAACCAACAGGAGTATTATTTCAAAACCAAACCAAACTTACAAAGTAACCAAATGTAGAGAGATAAGTGTTTTACAATTTTTGATCTTATGAAATGAGGAGGAGGAGCTCTCCTTTTATAGGAAAAATGGGAGGAGATGGGTGGTGGAGATGGTGGACATGTGCATTTGCATCCAAGGGTGGAGGAGGAAGGGAGGAGCATGTGGAGGAGGAGCCGCCACTTGGAGGAGGAGGAGAGGGCGGTGGAAGCCGCCGGTAGCTGGTGGCGGAGGAGGAGGGGAGGTGGCTTTGGCCACCTCCAAGCTAAGTGGCCGGTCATCTTGGGAGGAGGGGGGAGGAGCCGCCGGTAGGAGGTGGTGGAATGGGGTGGCTTTCCTCCCTTGGCCACCTCTTCTTCAAGTGGCCGGTCATCTTGCCCAAGTGTGAGTTTTGTACAGTTTTGTGCAGTCTTTTCACAAAACTATCAGTGTATTTTGGCCCCGGGCTGTCTTGATTCCTCTCCTGATTAATTGGTTATGAGTGATTCAACGTCAGGATCCTAGATATTTCTTTAGTCGGCATATGATCTTGACCTTGGATTGACTCCTGATATGTTTTCTGTGCTAAAAACCTCTCCCTAGCGTGTTTTCACTTTAATCTCTCAAATGCCCTGTGGAAATATATCAGGACTAACAAGTAGAAGTTAGATAGACAAACAGTCTAATTTGGTGGGTTTAACTGTGTTTATGATTCATACAATTATGGTCCATCAGATCACCCCACACTTTTAGTTGTTCGTCCCGAACAATGCTTTATAAGGGCGTTACTACGTAAGTTGGTTGAAATATGAAAATTAGACTGTGGTACTCGATTTATCCTAATTCATGCATTACTACTTGTTACTAAATTAAACCGTGAAAATAAATAGAAGTAACTTGATACGTGTACCTTCGTGCTGAGATGCAAATTATTTCGGATGTTTCGGGAGATAGCCCTTTTTAGGCTCCCGGACTGCAATCTTGGGATCGTCTCGCACTATATGGTTTTCTTGTAGCTTTCTCTAGCACGTGATTTGGTTCGGGTTTCACTGGTTTGAGCCTTTTTGATTTTCTTTTTGGCGAGGGACTGCTTCTTTGTAGTGAATCGGCCTTTGGCCTTTGATTTGACTTTTTGAGTATTTCACTTTTTTGTTCGGTTAAAACCTTCACAATTTTGGGCCTTTGGCCTCTTGATTTGCTTCTTCGAGCTTTCGCCTTTTTGTGGCTTGCTAGTCCATTTTCTCAAGCCTTTCTTTTTTGGGAGGTCCAATCATCGCCCGCGAGCATATGGAAATACCTCCCCGCTCCTCTCATTATTGCCGTTTCGCGCGGGTCAAGAAGAGGGTCGCTCATCTATTTTCTCGGTTACTTTGACTAGAGATAGGACGGTCTGATTCCCGTCCTCGCCTTTTCTTTTCTTTTTGCATAAACACTGCATGGCGGAGATGACTTCAATCTTCACTGAAACCCGAAGTGCAGCCTCCACTGACTTCGAAAACCATATAGTTTGATTTGATCCTTTGATTGCTTGCCAAGCCTCTCTAGGGCAGTTTATGTCAACTCCACATCCCAAGTTTATCTCAGCACAAAGGACAAATGGAAAGTTACATTCTAAGTTTTTAAACAGTTTGAATTTTCACAAGGTTAATGCATGAACTAAGATCTATCTTTTTCACATTCTTAAGTTCATATTTTCAAAAAGATACTATTACAAAAAAAACAGCAAGCATGTTATTTATATACAAAGGTGGTTTTCACCCCACACTTTTGAACGAAGGCGTGCCTTAGTTCAAAAGTCATGCAAGCTTAAAACTAAATGACTGAATTTAAATGACAGAAAGTAAGATAGTGTCGGGTTACCTCCCGACCAGTGCACTTGTTTAACGTCGTTGGCTCGACAGTACCTCATTCCTGGATCATAAGTTCGGATCCCATGGGTTTGTTAGGTCGAACTTCTTTTCGGCTGCCCTTTTACTCTTTCCAAAGAACTTGTGGAGTGATGGGCTCGGTTTGGTTCTCCATTGGTTTGGCAGGTTCTTCTTTTCATAGCTCCGAGAAGGTGAGGCTCCCTTGACCATAGTTGCTGGTCCTTTGAGTCGGGCTTTCTTGTTTCTCCATCCGGGCTTCCATTCCCTTAGCCCATGTCTTGGCCGCTTCTTTGTGTATGGCCGGTTGGCATCTTTGTCATTCTGGAAGCTCGGTATTGTGCCTTCAAACATTGGTATCCTCAAGCATGCTCCCATGATAACCCTCTTCCTTGTGGCAGAGATGACTGGCCATCCTTGGTTCTTACACTTTTCAGGAGGCTCTTCCCGGCTTGTGACGAGGGAGTGCTTCATTGTTGGCTTTTCTGGCTCCAACTCGTCTTGCACCTCATCAATGATCACTTCAGCTTCAGGGGCTGTGATCCGCATACAAACCGAGGGGATAGGTTGGGGGACTTGCACCACAAGGGCCAGGTCTTTCTCGGACAGGTTGGTAATGAGGACCGGGCCTGCCTCGGGTGCTTCAATAGTGAGGATCGGGCATGTCGCTGGTGTTTCGAGCGCAAGGACCGGGTTTGGCTTGATTTCCTCGTCTGTTTCGGTAGTGAGGACAGGGTATGTTTCGGACGGTTTGTCAGTGGCGACCGGGACTTCCTCTTCTGCCAGCACGGTAGTGAGTTCCCATGAAGGCTTTTCCTCGTCCCATATTATATCGGTTTCTGGCTCTAGGTCTTCTGACGGCTCGGGAGTGATCTCCCATGTGGAATCCTCCTTAGTTATCCATGCGTCCTCATCCTCTGTCAGCTTTGTGGGCTCCAATATTGGCTCCTTTAGAGCCGCCTCTACGTCCATTACTGCCCTTGTACTGATGTCTTCTCTCGGCCTTGCTGCGGGCAAGCTTGCAATGGGCGTGATGTCGGGCTTGTTCTGCACTGAGTCCACTTCCACTGTCGGTGCTTTATCTTCAGTTTGGTGCATTGGCCCTCGTTTTGTGTTCTCTGCCAAATCGTCTACGAGTCGCCAGGTTTGAGACATGGTTAAATTCATGATCGAGCCTCCCGCTGCATCGTTAAGTCTTTTCCACTCAAGGGGCGTCATTTCATCAAGAAACCTTTGAATAAGATTGTAGCTGGTGAATCCATGGTGCGGGCAGCGCGAAACAATGGTATCAAAGTACGAATAGTATTCGTCCAAAGTTTCGTCCCGGGATTGCTCAAGGTTGAAAATCTTCTCGCGGGTTTCAAGTCGGAGAGATGGTGGGGAAAACTGTTCTAGGAATTTGGCTCGTAGATCCTCATAATCGCCTTCAGAAGATGCACATGAGTAATACCACTCTAAAGCCGAGTCAGTTAGAGAAAATTTGAAGCATGTCAGCTTAAATTCTTCTAACGTCTTATTCTCAGGTTTCATGTGGCGGTAGATGTGGTGAACATGTTGGCAATGTATCAAAGGGTCCTCTTCAATGGTACCTCCGAATTGGGGGAGACGTCTAATCATTTCAAACATAAGGTTGCTACCCCCATTTTTCCAAGGTTCTATGTCGTAGTACGAAGACATGGCGAATTATGCGTAACAGAAAAAAGAAGAACTATCCATTTGCTAACTCCCCGGCAACGGTGCCAATTTGACGAAGCCCACTGCACTGTCGTTAAGGTGCAATGTTCTTTGTACAAATAAATTTATATTTTCCGCTACTCGCGACTACACTACTGGGTAGTAAGTGGTAAGTAGGGGTCGAACCCAGAGGAATCAGGGGAATAAGTTGTTCTTCGAAAACTATACTAGCGGGGGGACGTGTTTCAGGTTGGTTGAGGTTTTAGCGCGAGTAATTAATCTACTGTTTTTGATTTTTTGGGTTTTTTATGCGGAAAAGTTAGTACAGAAAATAAATACTGAAATTTAAAGGAGTTAAGGGAAGAAGACTTACAGTGGGTTATGCGTGATTGGCGAGTCCTCTGGTAGATGAGCGGTTGATGGTTGCAGTTGATCGAGCAATTTATACTAAGTAAAAGTAAATACAGGGGGGTTTTTGTAATCTAAAGAAAACATTCGGTTTTAGGGGCCTTGTATCATAGTTGTTTATCATCGACCGCTAATGATCATACTAAGTGTTCAAAGATGAATCGAGGCCCTTTCGTAGCGCAAGACTTGCAACATCGTTTAAAACACTTGTTCTATTTCAGACTAATTCCTCCTTTCGAAGTATCTTAGCCTTTTGTGCATCCACCTGATCTTTCAGTTACGATCGACCAAGTGGTGTTTTAGATAAGTCGAACTCCTCAGATAAGCTTTGCCCTTTCGTAGCGTCCACTTACCCGAGTATGTTCACGAACCCCACGGAAGAGTTTTGCCCTTTCGTAGCATCCACTCAACCTTGGAAATTCTGACTATATATGGCACATAGAACAAGTTTTGAACACAAAGCGACATTAAGTGCGGGGTCTAAAACATTTTATAATACAAGTACACCCCTTCAACCGAATGAAGAGTTTAGCTACGATTATCCATGGAAGAGGATATCATAGCTAAATACTCGGGGGTTTTTGAAAACAGTAAGAGGGAAAGGGGTGGAATACTCAAGAACCAACAGGAGTATTCCCAATTTCCTACTGAATACTCAAGAACCAACATGAGTATTCTCTAAAGTATAATACTCAAGAACCAACAGGAGTATTATTTCAAAACCAAACCAAACTTACAAAGTAACCAAATGTAGAGAGATAAGTGTTTTACAATTTTTGATCTTATGAAATGAGGAGGAGGAGCTCTCCTTTTATAGGAAAAATGGGAGGAGATGGGTGGTGGAGATGGTGGACATGTGCATTTGCATCCAAGGGTGGAGGAGGAAGGGAGGAGCATGTGGAGGAGGAGCCGCCACTTGGAGGAGGAGGAGAGGGCGGTGGAAGCCGCCGGTAGCCGGTGGTGGAGGAGGAGGGGAGGTGGCTTTGGCCACCTCCAAGCTAAGTGGCCGGTCATCTTGGGAGGAGGGGGGAGGAGCCGCCGGTAGGAGGTGGTGTAATGGGGTGGCTTTCCTCCCTTGGCCACCTCTTCTTCAAGTGGCCGGTCATCTTGCCCAAGTGTGAGTTTTGTACAGTTTTGTGCAGTCTTTTCACAAAACTGTCAGTGTATTTTGGCCCCGGGCTGTCTTGATTCCTCTCCTGATTAATTGGTTATGAGTGATTCAACGTCAGGATCCTAGATATTTCTTTAGTCGGCATATGATCTTGACCTTGGATTGACTCCTGATATCTTTTCTGTGCTAAAAACCTCTCCTTAGCGTGTTTTCACTTTAATCTCTCAAATGCCCTGTGGAAATATATCGGGACTAACAAGTAGAAGTTAGATAGACAAACAGTCTAATTTGGTGGGTTTAACTGTGTTTATGATTCATACAATTATGGTCCATCAGTACACTCCTTATTTTATGAACTGTGACAGAGCCTTGTCGTGAGGCAATGTACAAAATATATTTATAAGTCCACTACTTGTGACTTGACTATTGGGTAGTAAAGCGGTAAGTAGGGGTTGAACCCAAGGGAATTGGTGGATAGTAGTTCTTTGAGGAATTTGTACAGAAATTTAGTGCAATTGGGGTTGGTTGTGGTTTTAGTACTGAAAAGTAAATTGCGGGAATAGTTGAGTTCAATATCAACCAAACAACATACTTTTGGTTTGTCGCACGCTGTATTTCAAGCGCAATACGTGCCAAATATTATGTTGGATTGATGTTGAAAACCTCTGTAATGAAAGTAAAGTGCGGAAAGTAAATGTACTGAAAGTAAGACTGAAAGTAAGTGTACTGAAAGTAAGAGTTAGGTGCTGAAAGTAAAGTTAGTTGCGGAATGTAAAGTACTGAATGTAAAGGGTACTGAAAGTAAGCAGTTGATAATAAGACTGAAAGTAAATGACGTGTTGGTGTTTTGATTAAGAGAAGGATTCGGTCTAGGGGCTTTATATCATAGTTTCGTTCATCATCGACCTCTAATGATCATACTAAGTGTTCTAAGGTGTAGGTTGTTCCATTTCGAGACTTAACCCAAAGCAAGACTTTTTCAAGCACATGCCACACCGGCTAGTCCTTTTCAAGACATAGCTTACTAGTTCTTGCTAGGCTAATTCCTCCTTTTGAAGTATCTTAGCCTAAGTGCATCCACTTGATCAATCATTTCCGATCAACCAAGTGGTGTTAAAGAGGGGAAGAACTACTAGGAAGAGCTTTGCCCTTTCGATGCATCCACTCAACTTAGTTATGTTCAACCCGAATATATGGCACAAAGAACTAGTTAAAACACATAGAAGCATTAAGAAAAGAGTCTAGAACGGTTTATGATATAAACACACCCCTTCAACCGAATGAAAGGTTTAGCTACGAGTATTCATTGAAGTGAATACCATAGCTAAGTACAAGGAAATGTAAAGGGTTTTCGAAATCAAAGATAAGAAAAGTAAGGTTTTTGGGAAGTAACTCAAGAACAAGTAGAGATTTTGTAAAGTAAACTCAAGAACACTCAAGAACAAGAGAGAAGTTGGAGCTTTTGATTCCCAAATGTAAAGTGTTTACAAGTTTTGTGAGTGAAGTAACAAAGGATCCAAACTAGACAGATTACATGGATCATGTTTTCAAAGGGGATGCTCCTCTATTTATAGGCCAAGAGTGGCGGTTTTTAGTTTGCATTGGACCAACCGACTTCCCCTTGGTTGCTCCTCAAGTCCACCGGTTTGAGCTTAGTTGGAGCTTGGTTTGAGCCAAAGGTCATGGCACATGGGAGGGCACATGGGCGGCTAGGGCTTGGGTGATCCAAGGGGCATCCACTTGAGCTTGGTTGAGCCAAGGGTCATCAACTTGAACTTGGTTGTGGCTTGGTTCCAAACCAAAGGTCAACCGAAGTGAATAGTATATCCTAATCGGGAAATAAGTAGTTTTGTTGGACTTCGCCGGAATTTTGACCGGAGCAAGGCTAAAATGACCGGAGCATGGTGGTGACTAGATGTAGTATGATCGGAGCACCGCCGGAGCTTCAACGGAGCATGGCCGGAAGTCTGGCAGGAATTTTGGTCTTTTGCCTTTGGATAGCTGATTTTGAATGTTGAAGCAATTCTAAGCCTTTTGGTCGAGACCATTTTGCCGGAATATGGCCGGAACCTCATCGGGGCCCATTGTTGAAGTTTGGTTCGGGCGCAGGCCTCGGGCGGGATCGGGCCCATGTTTCGGGCGCGCTCGGCATTTCTCGGTACTGGCTCTCGGGCGCGTCCGGCATTCTTTGGTACTGGTTCTCGGGCGCAAGGACCGGTGTTTCTTGGTACTGGCTCTCGGCGCTGGCCTGTGGTTCTCGGGCCATCTGCCGATTGGCTCGGGCGTTCTTCTTGGTTTTCCGACATTGTCCACCTTATTTGCCATTTTGAACACTTTGCTCGAGGTGGATTCGTCAGATCAGCTCGTTTGCCCGGGCAAATTGAATTCAGAGCTAGATAGCTCGGGCGTGGCCTGGGCGAGGTCCGATATTTCTTGGACGGCCCGGCTGATGTTCTCGGCGCGCCCAGACGCGTCCTGCGCTCCTCGGTTGCGGCCCGACATTTCTTGGTCCCGGCTGGGCTCTCTCGGTCCTGGGTGAATTTCCTCGGGCCCTGGTTCTGATTTCTCGGCCAGAAATGTTTGGCAATCCTTTTTAGCTTAAGAGCCCCCTTTTTAGCTCGTTTCTTCTCTAAACCTCAAAATACCCTGTAGAACAAAAATGGAACTAACAAGTAAAAGTTGATAAGACAAAGTGTCTAATTTGGTGGGTTTAACTGTCTTGATGAATCATATAAATATGGTCAATCAAATCACCCCACACTTATACTTGTTCGTCCCGAACAATGATATTCGAAAGAGGAACACAAAATCCAAGTAAAAAGCTCTAAATAAGAATGTGAGAATGTGAGACTAGATTTATCCTATCCATGCAATACTTACTTGTTACCAAAATAAACCGTGTAAACACTCAGAAGAAACTTGATACTTGTACCTTCGAGCTGAAATGCAAATTAATTCGGATGATTCGGGAGATAGCCCTTTTCAGGCTTCTTGAACTGCATTCTCGGGACCGACTCACACTATATGGTTATCTTGTAGCTTTCTCTAGCACGTGATTTATTTCGGGTTTCAATGAGTCGAGCACTTTGATTTTCTTCTTTTGATGAGGGACAGCTTTTTGTAGTGACTTTGGCCTTTGGCCTTTGATTTTGAATTGGAGTTTCTTCACTTTTGTTTTGGTTAAAACTGATGTTCCCATGAATGGCATACTGTTTGGCAAAACGGCTTTAGAACTGTTCGACGAAATGTTCAGGAGGAGTACGAACACTTTTTGGAACTTATGTACAGCGTAGAGCAGACGCAGAAGATATTCTCCGGAAGGTTCTGGATCCAATATCTTTTCGATTTGAAGACGGCCAGCGATGCATTCGATCTCCAGATATTCGAATGGATATTTACTTTAAACCGGTGTCTGATTTGGCAAGGTGTGTTTCAAGTAGATATTCCGATTGTCTTGTCTCGTGGAAGATTCTGAAAGATCGAGGATCTTTAGATTCGATCTGAAGATTGGTCAGCAAGTTTTTCGAGCGTCAAATATTTGCATGAAGAGGACGTGGCTGACTTGATGAAGAGGGTTACTCATATATTCCTTCTTCCGTTTTGAGAGATACGCTTCAGAATATTTGGGAACATTCCCGAAATATTTGATGGGGTTTATCTTGCGTGAATTAGGGTTTCGTCCAAGCATATAAATACAATGCAAGGGCAACCCTAATTTTGGTCGCTTCTACGGAGAAATAAAACACGAGGAAATCCCTACTGATTGGAGAAGGAGCGACAGCCGATTGAGTTCGTCCTACCAGAAACTCATCGGTGTAAGAGCAGTCTTAACAAGTGCAAATTCAGACTGCCTGGAAGCGATTACATTGAGCACACAACAAAGGAGAACTACCTGCTTTCGAGAGAAAGCATCCGAGCTTCAAGTGAAGGTCGAGTACGTTCGGATTGAAGATCTGGACGAAGGGGACCAAGGGGAGTTGCGACGAAACCTTGGTTGCAAATCTGAGAGACGGAGTGTTAGTGGTGAGGCTATTACATGGTGTAAGAGTGAGTCCCTGTGGAAAACCCTAAACTCGTAATAAAGATTTGTTGTCCCTTTTCCGGGTGTGGGAAACCCCCCAGAGTAGGCGTAGCCGAACTGGGTTATCAATCTGTGTGTGCTCCTGTTTTGTATGTTCTGTTGTTTTGAACTGTTGTGTTAAGAGTTCCAGATCTGTTTGAACTGCGACTGGGACACTCACTTGAACAAGGGACTGAATTTCAAATGGTATCAGAGCAAACACTCAACACACTGAGTGGGATCCTAGAACTGTTCAAGATGATTCCAAAGGGAGGTCAAAACACAACCAATGATGACAAAGACTGTTCACATAGAACAGAGGTGTCTGAAGTATTGACTGAGACTGACAGCACCCCTTTTCATCTAAATATGTTGACTCGGAGGTTCGACAGAATGGCCAGAAAGCTCGATAAACACAGATCTGAGCTAGACATTCCCCAATCAAGCATGCGACATAACTGGGAGTCAGATACAAATATCGGCAGAAATAAAATCGTCTGCACAGTTGCCTTCAGCTCATCAAGTCATATGGAAAAGGATCGATGGTACTTCGACAGCGGATGCTCCACGCATATGACAGGAAACCTTAAGTTTCTCACACATATTAGACCTGTCACAAAGAGGCAGTTCATTACATTCGGTGATGGAGGAAAGGGTCAGGTGATCGGCTGTGGGACATTGAAGGTTCCGGATCTCCCTGTACTCAAAGACATCCTTCTAGTTGAAGGACTGAAAGTGAATCTTATTAGCATCAGCCAACTTTGTGATGGAGGATTTCACGTTCAATTCACTCATGACTCATGCCATGTTCTGAACAAGGAAGGAGGGACACTGATGAAAGGATGTAGAGCAGACAACGACTGTTACCTTATAGGTTCTGCCAGAACAGCTACGTGCCTTTCCAGTCAAGCAGATGAAATGTCACTCTGGCACAGAAGATTGGGTCATCTGAATCTTAAAACTCTAAAGAAGCTCAGCTCGTCTGATCTCATCCGAGGAATGCCCAATGTCAAAGGAGACATAGATGTCCTATGTGGAGAATGCCAGATCGGTAAACAGACAAAAGCATCGCATTCGAACACCACCCAGATTAGTACTAGCAGACCGCTCGAACTGATCCATATGGATCTCATGGGACCGATGCAGATTGAAAGCTACGGTGGGAACAAGTATGTCCTGGTATGTGTGGACGACTTCACCAGGTTTTCATGGACCCGATTCCTTCGAGACAAGTCTGCAGCTGCACCTCAATTCATTGAACTTGCAACCCTTCTCCATCGAGAGAGAAGCCAGCGGAGAACGCCTGGTAAGTATCAGAAGTGACAACGGCACAGAGTTCAAGAATGCCACTATGACCTCGTACTGTACCAAACACGGGATTGCCCATCAGTTTTCCTCTGCAATCACTCCTCAGCAAAATGGCGTTGTTGAAAGGAAAAATCGTACAATTCAGGAAATGGCTCGCGTAATGATTCATGCCAAGAAGATCCCCTTGAAGTTCTGGTCTGAAGCGATGAACACGGCGTGCCACATTATAAACCGGGTGACAATACGCACAGGAACGGAGATGACCTGCTATGAACTCTGGAAAGGGAAAAAGCCCACGGTCAAGTACTTTCACATCTTTGGGAGTGAGTGCTACATTTTGAATGACCGCGAGTATCGACAGAAGCTTGATCCTAAGAGTGATGAGGGATTCTTCCTAGGATACTCCTCGAACAGTCGAGCATACAGGGTGTTCAACAAACGCACAGGAACAGTTATGGAGTCTATCAATGTCAAGATCAAGGATGACGTTGTTGATCTTACTGCCCCAGACGATGCTGACGATGGAGCCAGAACAGCATCTGGAAATGTTCCACCTTCTCTTCCCCCTAAGACTGTCTCGACAGGGGATGTCACAACAGCTATTGAACCAGTTGAAACAGCACCTGAAACTGTGACACTGCCCGTTCCGACTGAGACTGACTCGACAGAAGGTGCACAAATTACTGATAATGTCCTTGAGAATTCTTCCTCTGATGAGGGTGAAGAGGTTAGTACTCAAGAAGATCGTGCTGCTCTTCAACCCTCTCGCCGAATATCCAGAGACCTCCCGATCTCTGAGATCATTGGTGCACCTAGTGATGGAATTCAAACTCGTGGAAAAAGGATCAATTACAGAGGACTCGCCGCCTGCTCATGCTTTCTGTCTTCTATTGAACCAAAGAACGTTAAGGAAGCACTCGTTGATGAGTATTGGGTTCTCGCCATGCAGGAAGAACTGGAGGAATTTGTCCGCAATGACGTATGGGACTTAGTTCCAACACCTGATGGTGTTAACGTCATCGGCACTAAATGGATCTTCAAAAATAAATCAGATACTTCAGGTAATATCACTAGAAATAAAGCTCGGCTTGTGGCTCAGGGATATTCCCTAATAGAGGGGATCGATTTTGATGAAACCTTCGCCCCTGTCGCACGACTAGAAGCCATTCGTCTGCTGCTTGCTCTTGCGTGTCATCTGAAGTTTCGTTTATTTCAGATGGATGTTAAAAGTGCATTCCTAAATGGTCTTCTACATGAAGAAGTCTTCGTGTCTCAGCCAAAAGGATTTGAGGATCCGCATCACCCTGCTCATGTGTATCGCCTAAAGAAGGCCCTGTACGGACTCAAGCAAGCGCCCAGAGCCTGGTATGAGCGACTCACTGTGTTTTTCATCAATCATGGATATGTGCGAGGGGGAGTGGACAAGACCTTTCTTCGTCAAACACGCAAGGTCAGATTTTATTATCGCACAAATCTATGTTGATGATATTGGGTTCGGATCGAACACCCAAATGCTGGTAGATCAGTTCGTGGAACAGATGCAGAAAGAGTTCAAGATGAGCATGGTAGGAGAGATGAGCTACTTTCTGGGATTGCAGGTAACACAGAAAGAGGATGGGATATTCATCTCACAAAGTAAGTATGCCAAGACCCTGATAAAGAAATTTGATCTAGCAAAGGCCAGTCACAAACGAACACCTGCTGCAACTCACTTAAAGATCACTAAAGACGATGCTGGAGTCAATGTTGATCAGACTCTGTATAGAAGCATGATTGGAAGTCTCCTGTACTTAACCGCCAGCAGACCGGATATATCCTATGCAGTCGGAGTCTGTGCAAGGTACCAGTCAGAACCAAAGGAAAGTCACCTTCTGCAAGTTAAAAGAATTATAAAGTATGTGTGCGGAACTGTTGAATTTGGGATCTGGTACACCAAAGACACCAATCCACATCTGGTTGGGTTCTGTGACGCTGATTGGGCAGGAAACGCTGAAGATCGGAAGAGCACGTCTGGAGGATGTTTCTTCTTGGGAAACAATTTGGTTTCATGGTTTAGCAAAAAACAAAACAGCATCTCGCTCTCTACGGCCGAAGCAGAATACATCGCTGCAGGAAGTTGCTGCACTCAGCTCCTATGGATGAAACAGATGCTATCTGAATACGGAGTTGAGCAGAACGAAATGACACTGTACTGTGACAATATGAGTGCGATCAGTATTTCCAAAAACCCGGTTCAGCATTCCAGGACGAAGCACATCGACATCAGGCATCACTTCATCAGAGAACTGGTTGAACAGAAGGTTGTCACTCTGCAGCATGTTACAACGGACAAGCAATTAGCTGACATCTTCACCAAACCGCTTGATGCTGCTCAGTTTGAAACACTCAGATCCTCCTTGGGTCTGTGTGTTGTCAAGGACTAAGTGTTCCAGCCAGTGATCAGTCAGATGCGAAACTCCAGCTAGAACAGTTGGACTGATCACTCATGCAAGGAGCTGGA
This sequence comes from Rhodiola kirilowii, assembly GCA_033675215.1. NCBI lineage: Eukaryota > Viridiplantae > Streptophyta > Magnoliopsida > Saxifragales > Crassulaceae > Rhodiola > Rhodiola kirilowii. The sequence continues at coordinate 54,433,774 of CM066201.1, forward strand.
ACAATTAATTTTCAATGGAGGAACGTGTCTCGAAAATAGGAAGTGTCCTGTTTGCTCTGGAGTGCGGAAGGCGTATAGTATCCAGGTGAAGCCAGTTGGGCTAAGATTGGGGTCCTGACGAGTAGCGAACTGGAGGATGCTTTTGTTCCTGCTATGTCAAGAATTGAATTATACCAGATCGTTGCGGTTGAAATTGTTGGTGGGATTTCGGCTGATTCATCAGATGTTGGTCAGGAGGGGTTTCTTGAAGACTGTGTAAAGGATACGCTCAGTCTCTTCTGATATTGAGACAGAAGTTGCCTTCCCCGTTGACTCCTTATTAGAAGCCAATCAAGCATTTTTCAGGACTCCATCTCTTCAGCTGAACTCACAAAGAAAAAGAAGTTCATTGCAAGAACTGTCATGAAGAATGCTGAGGGGGCTCACTGGAGAGCATGTCTGCAGGGGGAGTCGTCCGCGACAAGAAAAGCAATCATAAGGCCCCTGCTACTGTGGTCAGATTGCTCTCAAGGACACCACACGAAAGTGGATGACTGAGTGGAAGATATAGGTGCGCTGACTACACAGATTGGAACAGCTCCAACAAGGAGTTTAGACTAAAGGAGCAGAACATCAGTTGCTCGAAGAGATAATCAGGCCTTGGTTAAGGGGGAGCCGATAAGATTCCTATTATCGAACAGACCAGATTAGAGGATTTGACCCTTGCCAGTTTGTGGCAAAAAGGGGGAGAAGTTTGGATGGGCCTGGCTAGTGTGTCTAAAGCTGGCTAGTGTGTCTAAAGCCTAGACAGATCGCAGATCACAGATCGCAGATTTGGTTTTTCCAAAAATGCCAAGGGGGAGATTGATGTTCCCATGAATGGCATACTGTTTGGCAAAACGGCTTTAGAACTGTTTGACGAAATGTTTAGGAGGAGTACGAACACTTTCTGGAACTTCTGTACAGCGTAGAGCAGACGCAGAAGATATTCTCCGGAAGGTTCTGGATCCAATATCTTTTCGATTTGAAGACGGCCAGCGATGCATTCGATCTCCAGATATTCGAATGGATATTTACTTTAAACCGGTGTCTGATTTGGCAAGGTGTGTTTCAAGTAGATATTCCGATTGTCTTGTCTCGTGGAAGATTCTGAAAGATCGAGGATCTTTAGATTCGATCTGAAGATTGGTCAGCAAGTTTTTCGAGCGTCAAATATTTGCATGAAGAGGACGTGGCTGACTTGATGAAGAGGGTTACTCATATATTCCTTCTTCCGTTTTGAGAGATACGCTTCAGAATATTTGGGAACATTCCCGAAATATTTGATGGGGTTTATCTTGCGTGAATTAGGGTTTCGTCCAAGCATATAAATACAATGCAAGGGCAACCCTAATTTTGGTCGCTTCTACGGAGAAATAAAACACGAGGAAATCCCTACTGATTGGAGAAGGAGCGACAGCCGATTGAGTTCGTCCTACAAGAAACTCATCGGTGTAAGAGCAGTCTTAACAAGTGCAAATTCAGACTGCCTGGAAGCGATTACATTGAGCACACAACAAAGGAGAACTACCTGCTTTCGAGAGAAAGCATCCGAGCTTCAAGTGAAGGTCGAGTACGTTCGGATTGAAGATCTGGACGAAGGGGACCAAGGGGAGTTGCGACGAAACCTTGGTTGTAAATCTGAGAGACGGAGTGTTAGTGGTGAGGCTATTACATGGTGTAAGAGTAAGTCCCTGTGGAAAACCCTAAACTCGTAATAAAGATTTGTTGTCCCTTTTCCGGGTGTGGGAAACCCCCCAGAGTAGGCGTAGCCGAACTGGGTTATCAATCTGTGTGTGCTCCTGTTTTGTGTGTTCTGTTGTTTTGAACTGTTGTGTTAAGAGTTCCAGATCTGTTTGAACTGCGACTGGGACACTCACTTGCACAAGGGACTGAATTTCAAAAACCTTCACAAATTGGCCTTTGGCCTTTGATTTGCTTCTTCGAGCCTTGTTTCTTTGTGATTTGCTTGTCCATTTTCTCAACCCTTTTGGGAGGTCCAATCATCGCCCGAGAGCATATGGAAATACCTCCCCGCTTTTTCTCATCCTCGCCGTTTCGCGCGGGTCAAGATGAGGGTCGCTCATCTATTTTCTCGGCTACTTGGACAAGAGTTAGGACGGTTTGATTCCCGTCCCGCCTCTTGCATAAACGCTGCATGGCGGAGAAGACTCTGAATCCAATGAAACCCGAAGTGCAGCCTCCACTGACTTCGTAAACCATATAGCAAAATCCGGTCCTTCGAGTGCTTGCCAAGCCTCTCTAGGGCATTTTATGTCAACTCCACATCCCCTATATATCTCAGCACAAAGGGACAATTAAGAAGTTACATTCTCAAGTTTTTACACAGTCGAGATTTCACAAGGTAAATGCATGAATTTAGATCTATCAATTTCACATTCTCAAGTTCATATTTTCAAAAAGTTAATATTAAGGGAAAAGGAAAAGGAAAACATGTTAAATAACTATGTACGAAGGCTGTTCTCACCCCACACTTTTGAACGAAGGCGTGCCTCTCGGCATGACTTTGTTCAAAAGCCAATTGCAAGCAAATATTTACAAGAAAGGAAATGATACCAAAAGTAAGAGTGCGAATGGAACTCCCTTATAGTGTCGTTGCATGACGTGTCTGGTTGATCAAGCGATGGAGCTTTGGCCGGACGGGTTCGAGGGAGGACTCAATGACATGCGCTCGCATGGTTTCAGCATGCGCTCACACAATCTCGTCCAGTCGCATGGAATTCTCATGCGTTCGTATGAATGGCCCAGGGCCGGTAAAATCCGTAGCAGCTTCGGTAAAATTCGTACTCAGCCCGGTAGAGTTCTCCTGCATGAGAAACGTTCCTTTCCAAGTACAATGGGGGGTGAGTGTGAACTAAAGACTAAAACTAAATAACATATATACAAGAAAATGCAAATGCCGGTTACCTCCCGGCCAGTGCCTTTGTTTAACGTCGTTGGCTCGACGATACCTCACTTAGGAGGGGTCGGGGTCCCATGGGCGGCTCAAGTCAAATTTTGTCGCGGGTCCTGCATTGATCCTTGCCTTGACCCTCCCCGAGTTTTTGAAAGATGATGTGCTTGGGTCCGATTTCCATTGTTCTGGGGGTTTTGCCTTTATATACCTCTGAGAAGGCGAGGGACCCTTGACCATAGCTGCTGGTCTAGTTACACTCTCGGTCTCTCTTTGTTGGTTAGAAACTAGTGCACTGAGATCAGCGGTGTTCACAATGTCTGGTGGTTTCTTCGTATCCGTGCGGCCATCAGTATAGATGCAGAAGTCTGAATTTCTGCCGCCGAATGCAAGCGAAAATGAGCCCTTGCCCATGTCGATTTTTGCCCTTGTAGTGTAGAGGAATGGCCGTCCCAATATGAATGTTGGAGGGTCGTCCTCGCTGGTATCTCCGATTGGTATCACATAAAAGTCCGCAGGAACAACGAGTTTTCCCACACGGAGCATTAATTTTTCTAGCACTCTGATGAGCCGTATTTATACGACTCATCGAGTCGTCAAATCCCACCAATTCCAGCACTTTTGTGTACGAATAGTTACTTCTTAGTGTTGTTTTGTATTTCAGGTGTTTTGGAAGCTCTAGGAGGAATCGCGCTTAAAGATGGCTTTTTATGCCAAAAATATCACAGTTTCAGATCTGACCTTTGGACCTTCGACGGAGAGCTGGGAATGGACCTTTGATCAGAAAAATACGAGCTACATGGCATTGCGTAGCTGACTCAATTCCCTACAACTCTCTAGTTCACACCGAGAGCATCCGAGGTTGTTTGGAAGGTCAAATCGAGAGCCGAAGTCAAAACAGATGCGCAGAATGGATGAACAGTGTCCGCGGATGAACAGTACTTCCGGCGTGAACAGTAACTTCCGGCCGTGAACAGTGTTTTTGGGCCGTGAACAGTATTTTTGGGCCATGAACAGTAACTCCGGCCGTGAACAGTAATTTCGGCCCAAATCAATGTGAAATTAGGGCAAACTACATCTAGGGTTTTGGAATATTCTAGAAGGACCAAGATGGCTTAATTATCAAGCAAAGGAGTAGCTTGGAGATAAAGCAAGAAAGATATGGAAATATTGCCTAAATTATCTTTCAGATTATTTACGCAATTCTAGGTCTTTCTCAACCTTATAAATAGAGGAGCTCACAAGACCAAATAATCACCCCTCAACGTGGAGAGCTCTTCTCTCACACGTTCCACCCTTCCTCCACCGGTTGCTCCTCCTTACACGGCATCCCTCATCCCATCACATATTCGAGCTCCTCTCTCTACCCTCCATGTGCCGCTCCTTGCTCAGCCGTGTCCTAGCCGTGCGCCGCCCTTACTCCTCCATAGCTCAGCCGTGCCTTGCTTTGTGTCATCTCGGTTCATTAGTGAAGTTTTTGTACTCTTTATTTTCTGCATTATTCACTTATGACGATGTGTAACTAAAACCCTTATTCGGGTTAGGGTTAAATAATTGTGACTTATGTTTTTGAGATTTTAGTCTTAATGCTTGTTTCATTCTACGATTAAACCTTGTGCTCATTATTTGGATTGAATTGTGAAGTTAAGTGGAGGCTTGGAATGGCAAAGCTTAACTGATCAATTCAACGCCCCTATTTACTATTTGTTGATACTAGAGAGCTATTAACAAGTAGTGGACTAATTCGATATATCTTGGAATGGAGTATTGAATTATTAGGTTTAAAAGAATTAGAAACATGATATTTAGAAATCAATGATAAAACCAAGTCACAATTGAATAATACCCTAACCTGAATATTTCTTCTCTGATATTTACAACTAGTATTTTCGTGCCTTATTGCAATTGTTTCACTAACAATTACTCTCACTTCAGTTTCTTGTTTTTCTCTCTTTCAGAACAAAGTAGTAGCTATCTAGCTCCCTTGGGTTCGACCCTTGCTTGCCATTGTGCTAACCCACAGTTCAGGACAAGGAAAATATAAATATTAAATTTGTAGGTCAGACGACGCCTGTCAAATTTTGGCGCCGTTGCCGGGGAGCTAAGCACGGTGAAACTTTTGTTCTTCTTTTATTTTTCGTTTATTTGTCTTCTTGTTATTTCGAAATCTGCTTATTTCGGTGATTCCCCATACAATCGTTCGATTTTTTGTTTTCCATTCTTTTCGATTTCCAATTTCTAGCTCTCAGAGGGTCCTGTCACCAAGACTTACGAGTCTAAGGAGTGTGGGTTTTAAGTGAGACCGTTGTGACTCCTCCACTCTCCTGGGGATCCTTTGTTGCTAGTCTGTTCCTACTATTTCGGTGTTTGCTATCTCGGTGCTTGTTATTCTCGTAACATGTCTCACGCAGGTAGTAGAGTTGGTGACAATGGTCACAATGATGAAGTAGACCATAATGTTCGAAATGAAGAAGGAATACTACCGCAGGGATCGATGGTCCAAAATGGAGAAATCAGGGGGGCTATCCCTGGGCAGTTTCAACAGTTTCAACAACAACAAAACCAGCAACAACAAAACCAACCTCAACCGCAATATCCACAGTACCCTCAGTATCCACCACCATATCAGCAGTATCCACCACCGCTGTACCCACAATACCCACAACCACCATACCCCCAGTATCCACCCTATCCACAATTACCATATCATCCACAACACCCATACCCACCACCTCAGAGACCTCCACGCCAGCCGGTAGTCCATGATGATGAGGAGGACGCAAACGAAAGACCCACCATGGGCGAGCTCTCGGTCCCAATTTCAGAGACCAGACATGGCCCATCTATGAAGGACCGGACCTCGCAGCCATAACAGTCAGCACCTCAGTCGTCCATCATCTACCCAAGTTCTCTGGAACCAAGGGAGAGTCTGCTACATCTCACCTGACACGTTATCACGGGTTATGCTTAAACCTGAAACCACACGGAGCCGACGTCGAAATTTTCAAGCTGAAGGCGTTCTACTTCTCACTTACAGATGCTGCCGCAGACTGGTTTCTATCCTTGCCCCCCGATAGTATCTACACATGGGACCAGATGCAAAAGCAATTCGTCAGCAAATACTATCCAGCTGGGCGTGCAGCGCAAGTCCGGAAGCAGTTGCAGGAGCTCAAGCAAGGCCCAAATGAGACTATGTACGAGTATGTGGAGAAGTTCCTGGCCTTGGAAAAGAGTTGCTGCAACCTCGAGCTCCCAGAGAAAGTCATTGTCGAGTATATGCTAGATGGACTACGCAGGCTAGAAAGGAAGCTATTGGAAGCCTCAGCAGGAGGTAATCTCATGAACCTGACACCAGCCAGAGTAAAGCAGAAAATCATATCAGTGGCAGAAAGTGAGCGGTTCCAGGATGAGTCAACCAAGGAGGACGAGTATGCCCGAACAAAGAACGTGTCGAAGGTTGAGCCCTCAATCAGTGCTATGGCCGTAGAAATGAAGGAAATGAGGGAGCTGATGCAACATGTCATCCGAAGGCAACCAGTCCAGGTTAAGCCATGTGAGTTCTGTACGTCTACAGATCACAAGACAGACGAGTGCCCTACCTTACAGACAGACGTCCAGGGCGATGTGAATGCAGTGGGCAATTATCAAAATTATGGCAACCAGGCAGGCCCAGTCAAGTAGTATGGCGCAGCAGCACCAAATCAAGGAACCTGGAAGAACAACTATCAGCAGAACCAGACTCAGCCAGCACGTCCGAATGTGCCTCAGCAGAATTATCAGACTCAGCAGCCCTACAGACATCCTAACAGTCAATATCAGCAGAATACACCAGGACAGTATCAGCAGAAGGGGCCGAACAATAATCAGGCTGGTCCAAGCAATCACGATTCCAACAAGTCCATGGAAGAAATGATGAAGGAGCTGAGTATAACCGTGACCCAGTACATGGCCAAGACCGACGGGGCAATAACCGACCTTCAGAAGCAGATGTCTCACGTGACTGCAGCAATCTCCAGGCTCGATAACAACGCTGGACGACTCCCCTCACAGACCGTTCAGAATCCAAGAGGGAACGTCAGCCAAGTAGAGATAGTGGCTGTGGGTGCAGCATTCGAGGAGCACACAGAGGAACTTAGCTCGGCCACACGCAGCGCAGTTCAGCCAGACTCGGCCCTCACAGCTCAGAGGTCCGAAATTAGGAGTTCTTCATGTGCCATGCAGGTAGCTACTCCTGAAAGCCATGTGACTGAGGAAGCTGAATCAGAGATGAGATTGGTGGTAAGGCCTACACAGAACGACCAGATAATGAGGCATGCACCCACTGCGAGCCAGGAGACACCTTCAGGAAAGAGTAAGGACCCAGGGACCTTCACGGTCACCTGTGGTATCGGTAAGACCCAAATACATCACTGTCTAATTGACTTGGGTGCTGCTATTAATGTAATGCCTTACTCTTTATATTGCTCATTAAATCTTGGTCCATTGAAACCACCTAGGCTGTCTATAGAGTTAGGGGATAGGTCTTGTGTTCGCCCTACTGGAATACTTGAAAATCTAACCCTCCAAGTAGGAGATCTTGCTGTACCTGCAGATTTCTATGTCTTGCAGATGGAAAAATCCAGAAAAGGCGAACCACCAGGGCTCATTTTGGGACGGCCATTCCTCTACACCACCAAGACTCAGATTGACATGGGCATAGGCTTGCTGTCATTATCATTCGGTGGCAAGGAATCAGACTTCTATGTCTATGAGGATGCGAACCGTCCATGCACAAGAAAACCGCCAGATATAGTGCACACAGCAGATTATGATACCCTAGTTCCAGATCCACCAGAGCAGACCACACAGACTACCAGGCCAGCAGCTATGGCCGAAATATCCTCATCCTCTCGGGGCTATGTGAAGAAGAAACGGCTCAATCATTGGAAGGAAGAGCCGAGTGAACAGCTAGACAGGCACGTTGGACGAACTGAAGGGGAAGCTGAGAAGAAATATGACCTCACACGCCCATGGGATCCTAACTTGTGACCCCTACAGAGGTACTGTCGAGCCAACGACGTTAAACAAAGGCGCTCGCAGGGAGGCAGCCCTGTACTATCTGCATTTCATTTTTTCATCACTTATTTTACTATGTCTTGAGTCTTGTCATCACATTGTACCTTGGGAAGAAGTTGATTTTCATGCAGGGACAGAGGCGAACGTACCAGGAATATTAGCATACGATTGTATCCAACGTGAGTAGTTCACACCTTGAATAAGTTGTGTCAAGAAACATGAGCGTTTAAAGATTCTGTCACAAAGACTTACGAGTCTAAGGAGGTTGGGTTTTAAGTGAGACCGCTGTGACTCCTCCAACCTCCTGGGAATCTTTTATTCGTCTTAATGTCATTGACACAGACCTTTCGGTGTGCAACGAACTCACGTTGCGATACAAGCTCCAATGGTGCTCTTCGAGGACTCATAGGAGAATAATCAGTTATTTCTGATCGTCACGCACGCACGAGGGAAGTGCCTGTCCTTACTCTCTTCTTATTTCCCTTTGTTTTATTGCATGCATTGTGAGTCTAGATTTGAGTCGTGCCGTGAGGACACGGATCATTTCAAAAGTGTGGGGTGGGAGAGTCAGTATCGAGTCAGCACGTTTATTTACTGCACCCTGCACAGAGTCAGCACGTTTCCCATGATTTTTAAAATTTTTGTACATGATACTTCACTATTTCCTAGACTTGCAGTATTGGATAATGATATGGTGAAATAGATAGAGCCGATTACATGCATGTCTTTGGTGAAAATTGACTTGGGCGACTAACATGTGATTTTAAAATTTTGCGTGCCTTTGTTAGTTGAGATAAACAGGGATGTGGAGTTGATAGAAATGCCCTAGAGGGACTTGACAGATCATTCAAAGACCGAACTCAGGATATATGGTTATGTAGAGCTTGTGGAGGCTAGCACTTCGAGGCAACATAGTACGAGTCTGCTCCACCACTGCGGTACTTTTGCGGTTAGGCGGGATGGTGGCACACATCGTCCAAACTCTAGTCCAAGTAGCCGGGAAAATAGGCAAGCGACCCTTGGCTTGACCCGAGTCAAAAGGACGATGATGAGTGAGAGCAAGTAGGTTCGAGCAAGTCACAATCTGCACCACAAAGCAACAAACCCATCATCATTGTGATAGTTTACACCGAAATCAAGTGTAGAGCGCCTTTGAAGCACCAAAACCGAAATCATCTATAGCTGGCCGAAAAGCACTCAACACTTTGAAGCTCGAATCAATCACGTGCAAGAAAAAGCAGCAAAGCATAACCATATAGCAGCGAGTTCGAGTCCGAGAATGCGGTTCATGGGTCTAAAAAGGGCTATCTCCCGATACATCCGAATTGATTTGCATCTCGGCCCAAAGGTAACACGTATCATTAACCCGTGTTTTCGCACAAGTTTAATTAGTAACAAGCGTGCATAGAAGGTGGGATCTATAGTAGCCGAATCATGTCCATGTAGCACGTCTAGGATGACCGAAGCATCGTGGTGTTTACATTACTCTTTCCTCTTATGACCTAGTTCTTGTTCGAGACGAACAAGTTTAAGTGTGGGGTGGTTTGATGAGCCGTATTTATACGACTCATCGAGTCATCAAATCCCACCAATTCCAGCACTTTTGTGTACGAATAGTTACTTCTTAGTGTTGTTTTGTATTTCAGGTGTTTTGGAAGCTCTAGGAGGAATCGCGCTTAAAGATGGCTTTTTATGCCAAAAATATCACAGTTTCAGATCTGACCTTTGGACCTTCGACGGAGAGCTGGGAATGGACCTTTGATCAGAAAAATACGAGCTACATGGCATTGCGTAGCTGACTCAATTCCCTACAACTCTCTAGTTCACACCGAGAGCATCCGAGGTTGTTTGGAAGGTCAAATCGAGAGCCGAAGTCAAAACAGATGCGCAGAATGGATGAACAGTGTCCGCGGAAGAACAGTACTTCCGGCGTGAACAGTAACTTCCGGCCGTGAACAGTGTTTTTGGGCCGTGAACAGTACTCCGGCCATGAACAGTAATTTCGGCCCAAATCAATGTGAAATTAGGGCAAACTACATCTAGGGTTTTGGAATATTCTAGAAGGATCAAGATGGCTTAATTATCAAGCAAAGGAGTAGCTTGGAGATAAAGCAAGAAAGATATGGAAATATTGCCTAAATTATCTTTTGGATTATTTAGGCAATTCTAGGTCTTTCTCAACCTTATAAATAGAGGAGCTCACAAGACCAAATAATCACCCCTCAACGTGGAGAGCTCTTCTCTCACACGTTCCACCCTTCCTCCACCGGTTGCTCCTCCTTACACGGCATCCCTCATCCCATCACATATTCGAGCTCCTCTCTCTACCCTCCTTGTGCCGCTCCTTGCTCAGCCGTGTCCTAGCCGTGCACCGCCCTTACTCCTCCATAGCTCAGCCGTGCCTTGCTTTGTGTCATCTCGGTTCATTAGTGAAGTTTTTGTACTCTTTATTTTCTGCATTATTCACTTATGACGATGTGTAACTAAAACCCTTATTCGGGTTAGGGTTAAATAATTGTGACTTATGTTTTTGAGATTTTAGTCTTAATGCTTGTTTCATTCTTCGATTAAACCTTGTGCTCATTATTTGGATTGAATTGTGAAGTTAAGTGGAGGCTTGGAATGGCAAAGCTTAACTGATCAATTCAACGCCCCTATTTACTATTTGTTGATACTAGAGAGCTATTAACAAGTAGTGGACTAATTCGATATATCTTGGAATGGAGTATTGAATTATTAGGTTTAAAAGAATTAGAAACATGATATTTAGAAATCAATGATAAAACCAAGTCACAATTGAATAATACTCTAACCTGAATATTTCTTCTCTGATATTTACAACTAGTATTTTCGTGCCTTATTGCAATTGTTTCACTAACAATTACTCTCACTTCAGTTTCTTGTTTTTCTCTCTTTCAGAACAAAGTAGTAGCTATCTAGCTCCCTTGGGTTCGACCCTTGCTTGCCATTGTGCTAACCCACAGTTCAGGACAAGGAAAATATAAATATTAAATTTGCAGGTCAAACGACGCCTGTCACACTCCAACCGGACGGACACACGACTTGTCCCCCAACTCTAGGGATAACTTTGGTGGCTTTAAGATCAATTAAGCAATGACGAATTTGGACTTCGCCGATACCACATGTGACTGCGAAGGCCCCCTGGGTCTTTACTCATTTCCAGTTGTGCCTCATGATTCCAAGTGAGGAGCTTATCTGTCGTCAGGCCATTCCTTGACTCCAATTCCTTTTCCACCTTGTTCTTTTGGGTCGCATGATCTTCGGAGGCAATGATCTTCATAGGGTAAGATGAACCTTGAGCCCCAATATCCCAGCCAGATGCTGGTACGTTAAAGTGTGTGATTGGCGGTGGTGTCATGTTAACGGTGAATGCATAGCGTCCATTGTCAGTATGCGTGACCCACGTTCTGCCATCAATGGGCCGGTCTTCCTCTTGATTCCAATCAGGACGGTGCCTACGGTTGAAGTGCTTGACCGTAGGTTTGTAAGTTGTTGGTCCTCGTTGTTGTTTTGCCAGTAGAGCTGCTGACAGAGCACGTCGTTGAGTGCTAAGCAAGATAAATTTATAAGTCCGCTACTCGCGACTTCACTACTGGGTAGCAAGTGGTAAGTAGGGGTCAAACCCAAGAGAGTCAGTGTGGATTAGTTGTTCTTGGAAAGAAAAGAAAAAATAAAGAAAAGACAGGTTGGGTTTGAGTGGTTTATAGACAGAAAGTAAATGACAGTAAGTAAATGACTGAAAGTAAGTGCTGGAACAGTCGAGTTCAATATCAACCGCAACACACTTTTGGTTTGTCGCACGCTGTATTTCAAGCGCAATACATGCCAAATGTTATGTTGGATTGATGTTGAAAACGTCTGTAATAAAAGTAAAGTACTGAAAGTAAATGACTGAAAGTAAAGACTGAAATTAAAGTGCTGAAAAGTAAATTGCGGAAAAGTAAATGTGCTGAAAAGTAAATTGCGTTTAAGTAAAGACAAGTAACCGAGAACAATTGTAACCGTGAGGTTTTGTAACCGTGAGCAACAAGAAAAAGAAAGGAAACCTTAGCTACTTGTATTCATGTCAAGGAATACAAGTAGCCGTGGCCTTTGTGCAGGAAAGTAAAGGAGAGCTTCGAAAATCAAGAACAAGAACAAGAACAAAAGTGAGTTTGTATTGAGAGCATATGTGTAGCATAGGTTGTTTTGGAGAAGAGATATAAGCTCTCAACTCCCTAATGTGAGCACCAGATTTACATGAGGCAAGGCCTCTATTTATAGACTAAGGAAGACTTGGAGGCTAAGTTTATGGCATGGAAATATCCCATATGCCACCTCATTTGAGCACATGCAACTCCCAAAAGCCATCACTTGGATATTTTAAGCAATTGGCCGGAGCTTGCCGGAATCTGGCCGGAATCTGATCGGAGCATGGTGGAGCTTGATCGGAGTATCGTCGGAAGTTGATCGGAGCTTGGCCGGAGTTGGCCGGAATATGGCCGGAATCTGACCGGAGCTTTGGTCGGAGCTTCTAGGATTTTTGGAGAGTGTATTCTGAACGACAAAGTCATTCTAAGATGATCTCAAGAAGGATGTTTAGCCAGATTCGGCCCGGAACATGGTCGTGCCCTGGTTTGAAGTTCTGTTCGGGCGCAGGCCTCGGTCACGCTCGGGCGTCTGTCTCGGTCGCGCTCGGGCGCTTGTCTCGGTCGTGCTTGGGCGCTTGTCTCGGTCATGGACCTGTCTTTTTCGTTCGCGGGCCTCGGGCACGGACCGGTAGTCTTCGGTACAGGTTCTCAGGCGCGCCTTGAGGTTTCTCGGTACTGGTTCTCGGGCGCGCCCCGGGCGATGCCGGACGCGACCTGGGCGCGACCTCGTTTTCTCGGTCCCCGACCGGGTCCTCTCGGGCCTTGTGACTTATTTTAGGCATAAAACTCCTTTCTTGAGTTGTTTTCATCTTTAGACCTCCAAAATGCCTGTAAAACAAAATGGAACTTAACAAGTAAAAGTTCTTTGGATATGGAGCTTAATTTGGTGGGTTTAACTGTTTCGATGAATCATATAAATATGCTCCATCAAATCACCCCACACTTATACTTGTTCGTCCTGAACAATACTATTCAAAGAGGAACATAAAGATATCAAAAGCTCAGGTAAGAATGCTAGACTAGATTTCACCTTAGCATGCATTACTTACTTGTTTTCCAAAAGAAACTGTGCTTAAACATAAAGGTAACTTAATACTTGTACCTTTGAGCCGAAATGCATACTAACTTGGATGACTGGGAGATAGCCCTCTTAGGTCCTTGATCTACACTCTTGGTTCCGATCTCAAGATATGGTTATGACTTTTGGCTTTCTCTAGCACGTGATTGATTCGGGCAAAAGGGATGAGCTTTATGATTTTCTTGAAGGGACAGCTTTTGGAGTGATTTTGGCCTTCGGCCTTTGATATGGAATTGGAATGCTACACTTTTGCTTTTGGGTAAATCTTCACAAATTGGCCTTTGGCCTTTGATTTGACTTTCTGAACTTTGCTCCTTTGTGAATTACTTGTCCATTTTCTTCACTTTTGGGAGGTCCAATCATCGCCCTCGAGCATATGGAAATGCCTCCCCGCTCTGTCTCATCCTCGTCATTTTCGCGTGAGTCAAGATGAGGGTCGCTCACCTCTTTTCCCGGCTACTCGGACTAGAGATAGGATGGTCTGATTCCTGTCCCGCCTTTTGCATAGACGCTGCATGGCGGAGCCAGCTCTAAACCCAAATAGCCCGAAGCGCTAGCCTCCACTGACTTTGTCATAACCAGGTATCATGAGAATCGGTTCCTTGGGTGCTTGTCAAACCTCTCTAGGGCGTTTATGTCAACTCCACATCCTTCATTATCTTGGCACAAGAGGACAAGTAAATAGTTAAGTACATATGTTCCTACACAGTTTCGATTTCACAAGGACATGCATGATTTCGGCTCTATCTACTTCACAATATCAAGTTGCATTCTCAAAAAGATAATATTAAGGAAAAAGAAAACATGTTAAATAACTATGTACAAAGGCGGTTCTCACCCCACACTTTTGAACGAAGTCGTGCCTTTCAGCATGACTTAGTTCACAACGCACAAAAAGGTAAGTTAAACTACGGAAAGGTAATGACAAAAAAGACAAGGGAAGAACGGAACTCCCCTAATGATGTCGTTACTCGGTCGTGGATGCAGGGGCAATTGACAGGGCCTGGTTTTCTCGGCGCAGCTCGGTACCTCTCGGGCGCTGCTCAGCAAAGTTCGTAGCAGCTCCGGCAAAATTCGTATCCAGCCCGGTAAACTTCTCCTGCATGAAAATGCTCCTTTCCCAAGTGCAATGGGGGTGAGTGTGAACTAAAGACTAAAATTAAATGACATATGTACAGGAAATTGTAAGTGCAAGTGCTGGGTGACCTCCCAGCCAGTGCCTTTGTTTAACGTCGTTGGCTCGACTATTGGGGATCACAGGTTTGGATCCCATGGGCGCGCAAGGTCAAACTTTCCTGCAGCGCCTCCCTTTGTCCTCGCCTTGACCCTCTCTGAGTTCTTGTGGGATGAAGTGCTCGGGTCTTGTTCCCATCGTTCTGGTGGTTTCTTCTTCCTATTCTTCTGATTCTTCCGAGAAGGTGGGGTTCTTTCAACCATAGCTGCTGGTTTAGTCACACTCTTGGTCTCTCCTGGTTGGTTAGGAGCTAGTGTACTGAGATCAGAGGTGTTCATGATATCTGGTTGTTTCTTTGTATCCGCGTGGCCATTAGCATAGATGCAGAAGTTTGAATTTCTATTGCCGAATGCAAGTGACAATGAGCCCTTGCCCATGTCGATCTTTGCCTTTGTGGTGTAGAGAAATGGCCGTCCCAATATGATTGTTGGAGGGTCGTCCTTGCTGGATTCTCCAATTGGTATCACATAAAAGTCCGCAGGAACGTCTAGTTTTCCTACACGGAGCATTAATTTTTCTAGTACTCCAACTGGACGGACACACGACTTATCCCCCAACTCGAGGGATATCCTTGGTGGCTTCAATGGTCCGAGCCCCAATGAGCAGTATAGTGGGTAAGGTAGGACATTGACAGCAGCCCCGAGATCAATTAGGCAATGGTGAATTTGGGCTTTGCCGACTCCATAGGTGACCGTGAAGGCTCCTAGGTCCTTACTTTTTTCCAGTTGTGCCTCATGATTCCAAGTTAGGCACTTCTCCGTTATTAGGCCATTTTGTCCATTACTTGGCTCCAATCCCTTTTCTTCTTTGTTCTTTTGGGTCGCAGGATCTTTGGAGGCAATGATTTTCATGGAGAAAGATGAGTCTTGGGTCTCGATTTTTCTGGTTCCGAGGCCCGATCTAGAACCATCTGAGTCTAAGTCTTCATTGTCATCCCACCCAGATGCTGGTATGTTAAAGTGTGTGACTGGCGGTGGTGTCATGTTAATGGTAAATGCATAGCGTCCATTATCAGTATGCGTGACCCATGTTATGCCACCAATGGGTCGGTCTTCCTCTTGATTCCAATCAGGACGGCACCTACGGTTAAAGTGCTTGACCGAGGGTTTGTAAGTTGCTGGTCCTCGTTGTTGTTTTGCTAGAAAAGCTGCCATTTGTGCTTCCTTGAGTCTTTCCATGGCTATTAGTTCTCCGTATGTCTGGGTATATGTTTCATCTTCCCACATCATACCAAGGAACTCTTCCTTATCTACTTCTGTAGTTGATAATGAAGGTCGTGCTGCTTCTTCCAGCGCCTCCTTCATGTTTGACATTGTTACCATGCTAACATTTCCCTTAGGGTTTTGGATGGTTTGTGAAGGAAGTCGGCCGGGTTCATTGATGAGCGTAGATAATGAGGTAGCTAGTTGAGACATTTGCTTCTTCAAGTCTGCCATTGCTCCATCAGTTTTTACCTGGTTTTAATGTACAGTGATGGCCAATTCTTTCACAATGTCCTCGAGTGATTTGCTTGAACTTTGGTGGCTTGAACCGGCTTGGTATTGATTTGGTCCCCTTTGCTGATACTGGCCTGTTGGTTGGGTATTCTGGTTGTACTGTCGGTGGGGCGGTAGATAAGGTTGCTGAGTTGGTTGGTGAGCGGCCTGATGTGTTTCTCTTGGAGGATGGCTGTTGTTTTGCCAATTTGGCCCGGTTGCTTGCCCATACTGCCGGCCTGGTCCGGCTCGGTTGTTGTTGTTGTTGTACCCTTGATACCCATCTACTGCATTGACCTCCACCGGGTCCTCTTCTATCAAAGTTGGGCATGCGTCGGTCTTGTGGTCCGTAGAGCCGCAAAACTCGCAAGGCTTCACTTGAGCTGGCTGCCTTCGAAGGATCTGGATCATCATTTCCTTCATCTGCTTCATCTCCTCGGGTATGAAGTTCATTGGTGTTTCGGCCTTTGCCACATTCTTTGTTCGGGAAAATTCATCTTGCCGAGTGGTCTCATCTCGGAACCGGGCATTCTCGGCTACTCTTGAGATTAGCTCCCTTATGCCGCGTGGTGATAGGCTCATCTTAGTTCCTCCAGCTGATGCATCCAAGAGCATTTTGTCCAATGGTCTAAGTCCGTCTAGCAAATACTCAAGAACGAGCTTCTCGGGTAGCCCAAGATTGCAACAGCTTTGCTCCAATCGGTTGAACTTCTCCAAGTAGTCGTACATGGTCTCATTGGGCCCTTGTCTTATGTCTTGTAGCTGCCTTCTTACTTGCATCGCCCTTCCTGCCGGGTAGTACTTGTCCAAAAATTTCTTTTGCATTTGGGCCCAAGTTCGGATGCTACCCGAAGGCAATGAAAGGAACCAATCATTAGCTAAGTCGATGAGGGAGAAGTAGAAAGCTTTCAACTTGAAGTCTTCTACATCTACTCCATAGGGTTTTAGATATTGGCAGATCCCATGTAAGCGTTGAAGGTGAGTAGTTGCAGATTCTCCCTGGGTTCCCGAGAACTTAGGCAAGTTGTGGACCACGGATGTGTTGATAGCAATGTTCTCCAGTTCAGGGCCCTCGTATATGCACCATGGTTCGTTTCTGAAATTTGGAGCTGAGAGTTCTCCCATAGTTGGCTCGTAGAGAACTTCATTCTCATAGTACTCCTCATAGATGGGCTGTTGCCTCGGCATTTGCTGAATTGGAGGAGGCGGTTGTTGTCTAGGTGGTGGCCTTGGTCCAGCTCCATTTCGGACCTCAGGTGGTACTTGATTTCTTCGGGCAACTTCCCTATCACGAGCTCTTTGGTCTCGGATGAGTTGTTCCGGGTTGTCATAAAATGGAGGCGGTGCCTCTTCGTTTCGGCCGAACTGGTTCACCTCATCGTCAACTTCTTCATTATGGTGGCTTCCTGCACGAGACATGGTTATGTAGAAAGAACAGTTATCCGTTTGTTAACTAACTAACTCCCCGGCAACGGCGCCAAAATTTTGACAGGCTTGTCGTCGTAACCTGGAAATTTACATTTATAAGTCCACTACTTTAGTGGCTCACTAAGGATAGCAAGCGGTAAGTAGGGGCCAAACCCAAGAGAGTTAGTGGATAAGTAGTTGTTTGGTGAGAAAATAAAGACAGTTGGGGTTGGTTGTGGTTTTAGTACTGAAAGGAAATGACTAAAGTAAAGAAAGTAAATACAGTGCTAAAAAGTAAATACTGAAAGTAAATGCTGGAACAGTTGAGTTCAAAATCAACCGATCAACATATCTTTGGATCGTCTCACGCTGTATTTCAAGCGTAATGCGAGCCAACTATATGCTGGATTGATATTGAAAATGTCTGTAATGAAAGTAAATTGCAGAAAGTAAATACTGAAAAGTAAGTGCTTGAGGGACAAGACTTGCTGAAAGTAAGCAGTTGATAATTGTACTGAAAGTAAACAGTTGATATTTGTACTGAAAGTAAAGCAGTTAATATTTTTGATCAAGAGAAAAATTCGGTCTAGGGGCCTTGTATCATGGCACCAAACTTCATCGACCACAAATGATCTTACTAAGTGTTCTAAGGTGTAGATTACTCCATTTCAAGATATAATCCCTAAGTAAGGCCATTTCAAGCGCTCACACCACCGTTACTAGTTCTAGCTAGACTAATACTCCATTTCAAGATGTATTAGACTAAGTGCAGTCACTTGATCTCACATTTCCGATCAACCAAGCGACTTAAAGAGGGATTGAAGTACTTGGAAGAGCTTTGCCATTTCAAGCATCCACTCAACCTTGTTATGTTCAATCCGAATGTATAGCACAAGAACTAGTTAGATCACTAAGTAGCATTAAGTAAAAGGGTCTAAAATGGTTTCATGATGCAAGAACCCCTTCAACCGAATGAAGAGTTTAGCTACAAGTATCCATTGAAGGGAATACCATAGCTAGTACAAAGAAAAGTAAATGGTTTTGGAAAGTAAATACAAGAGCAAATTAAAGAAAAGTGGAGCTTTTGATATCAAGATGCAAGTGAGTACAAGTGATGAAGTACCAAGTGACAAGGTATCCAAGCTAGAGAGATAAGTGAAATGGTGGTGTTGCTCCTCCTCTTCTTCTCCTTCTTCTTGTGGTGGGATTGTGGGATGATGTCTTGGATATGGTTTACAAGGGGAGAGGGTTCTATTTATAGGCATGGAGGAGAGGCAAGCCACAAGACATGCGAGGAGGAGTTGGTACTCTCCCAAAGCCGCCACCCCCATGTGTCATCTTCTCATCCATAGCCGCCGGCCATAGGTGGCAATATCCAAGCCAAAGCCGCCGGTTAGGTGAGCTCCTCCCAAGTTTCCGCCATGTGTCCTCCTCCAAAAGCCGCCGGTTAGGTAATGAGGTGGTACCTCCAAAAGCCGTCGGGAATTGGCCTTGGACGGGCCAGGCGCTGCTTCGGTCGAAATTCGTAGCTCCCCGGGTAAAATTCGTACTTCACCTGGTACCTCTCAGGCGCTGGTTCTCGGGCGCGACCGGTGCTCTTCAGCTCTGGTGCTTCGGGCGCGATCGACATTTCTCGGCTCTGGTGCTTCGGGCGCGGCCGGTACTCTTCGGTTCTGGTTCCTCGGGCGCGACCGGTGTTCTCGGTTCTGGTTCCTCGGGCGCGCTCGACATTTCTCGGTCTTGACTCGAGACTGAAGTCGCGTCTGGGTCCTCTCGGCACTCGGCACTCGGCTCTCGGCACTCGTCTGGGATGCGGCCCTGTGTTTCTCGGTCCTGCCCGGCACTTCTCGGCACTGGGTCTCGGACCCGCCCGGCACCTCTCGGTGCAGTCCGGTAGTGACGTTCGGTCGCCGACTGGGTCCTTTTGGTTCCGACTTGGGTCCTCTTGGCCTTGTGACTTATTTTCAGCATAAATCTCCCTTTTTAAGTGTGTTTCCTCTTTAGACTCCAAAATTGCCTGTATGCACAAAATGACATTAACAAGCTCTTGTTCGTATGACCAAATGTCTAATTTTGTGGGTTTAGTGTACTCGATGAATCGTATAAATACGCTCCATCAGCTGCCGTTTGTGCTTCTTTGAGTCTTTCTATGGCTATTAGTTCTTCGTATGACTGGGCATATGATTCATCTTCCCACATCATACCAAGGAACTCTTCCTTATCTACTTCGGTAGTTGATAGTGAGGGTCGTGCTGCTTCTTCTAGCGCCTCCTTCATGTCTGACATCTTTACCATGCTAACATTTCCCTTAGGGTTTTGGACGGTTTGTGAAGGAAGTCGACCAGGCTCATTCGTGAGTGTGGATATTGAGGTGGCGAGCTGGGACATTTGTTTGGTCAAATCTGTAATTGCTCCGTCAGTTTTTGCTTGGAATTGGTGTACTAAGCTGGCCAAATTTGCAATTTCTCCATCAGTTTTCGCCATGTTTTGATGCACGGTGCTGGCCAACTCTTTCACAACATCCTCGATTGGTTTGCTCGAACTTTGGTGGCTCGGACCGGCTTGGTACTGGTTTGGCCCTTGATGATTGTTTGGGCCCGCCTGGTATTGATTCGGTCCCCTTTGCTGATACTGGCCTGTTGGTGGGGTGTTCTGGTTGTACTGCCGATGGGGCGGTTGGTAGAATGAATGAGCTGGTTGAGGTGCGGCTTGTTGTGTCTCCCTCGGAGGGTGGCTCTCGTTCCGCCAGCTCGGGCCAGTTGCTTGACCATACTGTCGGTTTGGTCCGGCTCTGTCGTTGCTGTTGTTATTGTACCCTTGGTATCCTCCCACTGCATTTACTTCCGCTGGTTCTTCTACTATTAATGTCGAGCATGCGTCAGTCTTGTGGTCCGTAGAACCACAAAACTCGCAAGGCTTCACTTGAGCTGGCTGTCTTCGTAGGATCTGAACCATTATCTCCTTCATTTGTTTCATCTCCTCTGGCATGGAGTTCATTTGTGTCTCGGCCTTTGCTACATTCTTTGTTCGGGAAAACTCTTCCTGCCGAGTTGTCTCCTCTCTGAATCGGGCATTTTCAGCAACATCGGTGATGAGTTGTCTTATGCCGCTTAATGATAGATTCATCATTGATCCTCCAGCTGAGGCATCCAGGAGCATTTTGTTTAAGGGCCTCAATCCATCAATGAGGTACTCGATGATGAGTTTTTCGGGCAGTCCGAGAGTGCAGTAGCTTCTCTCCAGGCGGTTGAACTTTTCCAGGTAGTCATACATGGTTTCATTAGGCCCCTGCCTTATGTCTTGCAGTTGCCTTCTTACTTGCATCGCTCTTCCTGCTGGGTAGTATTTGTCCAGAAATTTCTTTTGCATCTGAGCCTATGTTCTGATGCTACCCGAAGGCAATGAAAGGAACCAGTCGTTCGCCGAGTCGATGAGGGAAAAATAGAAAGCCTTCAATTTGAAGTCCTTTACATTCACTCCATTGGGTTTTAGATTTTGGCAAATGCCATGTAAGCGTTGGAGATGAGTTGTCACAGATTCTCCATGACTTCCTGAGAACTTAGGCAAGTTGTGAACCACGGATGTGTTGATGGCAATGTTTTCCAGTTCAGGGCCCTCGTATATGCACCACGGTTGGTTTCTAAAATCCGGTGCCGAAAGTTCTCCCATAGTAGGTTCACGGAAGTTGTTATCCCCATAGTAGTCATCGAAGATGGGTTCTCGCCTTGGTGCTTGTCGATGTTGAGGAGGTGGTGGGTGGCTAGGGGGCTGCCCTGGGCCAGCTTCATTTTGGTCCTCGGGTGGTCCTTGGTTTCTTCGGATGGCCTCCCTATCACGAGCTCTTCGGTCCCGGATGAGCTGTTCCGGATCGTCAAGAAATAGAGGCGGCGCCTCATTATTTCGATCGTACAGATTCATCTCGTCATCATCCTGATAGTCATGGTGGCTTCCTGCACGAGACATGGTTATGCGGGAGCGAGTACAAAATTAAAGAACTTTATCCGATTGCGATTCCAATTCACCGGCAATGGTGCCAATTTGACAGAGCCTTGTCGCGAGGCAATGTACAAAATATATTTATAAGTCCACTACTTGTGACTTCACTATTGGGTAGTAAAGCGGTAAGTAGGGGTCGAACCCAAGAGAATTGGTGGATAGTAGTTCTTTGAGGAATTTGTACAGAAATTTAGTGCAATTGGGGTTGGTTGTGGTTTTAGTACTGAAAGTAATACTGAAAACTAAATTGCGGGAACAGTTGAGTTCAATATCAACCAAACAACATACTTTTGGTTTGTCGCACGCTGTATTTCAAGCGCAATATGTGCCAAATATTATGTTGGATTGATGTTGAAAACCTCTGTAATGAAAGTAAAGTGCGGAAAGTAAATGTACTGAAAGTAAGACTGAAAGTAAGTGTACTGAAAGTAAGAGTTAGGTGCTGAAAGTAAAGTTAGTTGCGTAATGTAAAGTACTGAATGTAATGGGTACTGAAAGTAAGCAGTTGATAATAGGACTGAAAGTAAATGACGTGTTGGTGTTTTGATTAAGAGAAGGATTCGGTCTAGGGGCTTTATATCATAGTTTCGTTCATCATCGACCTCTAATTGATGTTCCCTTGAGTGGCATGTATTTGGCAAAACATAGTTAGACAGTTCGAGCAGGAGTTCAAGGGGAGTTCGAACACATTCTGGAACTACAGTACAGCGTGGAGTAGACACAAATATTTTCCGGAAGGTTCTGGAGATCGAATATCTTTTCGATCCGAACTGAAGTCGGCCAACGAGTTTTTCGAGCTTCAAATATTCAAGTGAATATCTATATATCAGATCTGAAGATGGCGTGGCTGACTTGAGGAGGAAGTCTTCGTATATTCCTCACATCGATTTGATAAAGATACACATCCAATATTTAGGAATATTTCCTAAATAATTGATGGGGTTATCTGGAGCAGATTTAGTGATCGTCCTGGCATATAAATACTTGTCTAGGGCGTCCATAATCTGCATCGCTTTCAATATCAAATATACACGAGTAAACCCTACCGATTGGAGAAGAAGAAAGCGACGGCCGATTGTGTTTTTCCGACTGGAAACTCATCGGTGCAAGAGCAGTCTTAGCAAGTGCAACTCAGACTGCCTGGAAGCAATCAAACTGCC
Organism: Rhodiola kirilowii; assembly: GCA_033675215.1. Taxonomy (NCBI): domain Eukaryota; kingdom Viridiplantae; phylum Streptophyta; class Magnoliopsida; order Saxifragales; family Crassulaceae; genus Rhodiola; species Rhodiola kirilowii. Next base: position 54,456,262 of record CM066201.1, read on the forward strand.
GCACACAACAAAGGCGAACAAGCTTTCGAGAGAAAGCATCCGAGCTTCTAGAGAAGGTCGAGCACGTTCGGACAGAAGGTTCGGACAGAAGGTTCGGACGAAGGGGATCGGGGGGAATTGCGGTGAACCTCGGTTGCAAATCTGAGAGACGGTGTATTAGAGGCTAGGCAATTACAAGGTGTAAGTGTAAGTCCACGTGAAAGCTCTAAACTCGTAATAAAGATTTGCTTTCCCTTCTAGGGTGTGGGAAACCCCCCCAGAGTAGGCGTGGCCGAACTGGGTTATCATTCTGCGCGTGCTCCTATTTTTTTTTTCTGTTTGCTGAACTGTTGTGAATGGAGTTCAAGGTCTGTCGCAACTGTACCTTGAACACTAAATTGAACAGGGGATAGAATTTCAATTGGTATCAAAGCAAACAATCGACACACTGAGTGGGATCCTGAACAGTTCAAGATGCTTCTGAAGAAGCACAAAGCATCACCAGACCTCCGCTGCTTGAAGGATCGAACTACGCCACCTGGAAACCCATGATGAAGTCCTTTCTCAAATCCCTAGACGAGAAAGCTTGGATGACAATTCAAAAAGGTTGGACTGAACCTACAATGAACAATCTCACTGGAGAACCTGTTCCAAAACCAGAAGCCTTGTGGGATGAAGCGGACAACAAAGCATCCATGGGAAACTCAAAAGCGATGAACGCAATCTTTTCTGGAGTATATGAAAATGTTATGAAGTTGATCATTAACTGTGATGTGGCGAAGGAGGCTTGGGATATCCTCCAAACGGCATATGAAGGCACGGACAAAGTCCGCAACTCCAAAATGCAGATTGTCACGACTAAGTTTGAAGAGATGGAGATGAAAGAAAGCGAAACTATCTGTGAATATAACACTAGAGTTCTGGAACTGTCCAACGAGGCTGCTGCCATAGGGAAACCTATTAAGGAAGAGAGGATGGCCAGTAAAGTGTTAACATCACTCCCTCCGAGATTTGCTATGAAAGTCACTGCTATTGAGGAAATGCACGACATCTCCAAACTGAAACTGGACGAGCTGATGGGTTCTCTCAGAACGTACGAGATTAATCATGATTTCCAAACCGGAGATGTGAAGGGAATCGCCCTAAAAGCAGACTTATCAGAAGACAAATTGGAAGCTGGCTGCACCACTGAGCAACTGGCCATGATGGCTCAAAACTTTGGCAAAATGGTGCGGAAAATTAATAGACGTGGTCCAGAACAAGGTCAGTCTTCATCAACTGGTTTCCGAAGCTGGAAAAACAGCAAGACAAGGTCCAGTGAAATGAGGCAAGACTTCTCTGACAAAGGAAGGGAAGAGATTCAGTGCCATGAATGCAGAGGTTTCGGTCATATCCAATCACAATGTGCCAATACTCTCATGAAGAAAAAGGCAATGGTCGCTAGCTTCAGCGATAGTGAGTCAGACGAAGGGAATGGTGAAACCACCAACTTTGTGGCCTTCGTCACAACTATAGGAGAATGCAGCAACACCAGTGAAGGAGTACCATCTCAGTTGAAACTCTCGATTGCAGACCTCTCAGACAGTGACGACGAGGAACTCACGCAGGAGTCTCTAGCTCAGACATATAAAGATATGTATGAGAAGTGGTTGCTTCTGATCAAGGTCAACAAAAAGCTGAATGACTCAGTTGCAATCATCACTACAGAAAAGGACAAGGTCTGGCAGGATGACGAGATTCTGCTTACTCAGAAGGTAGAACTCAAAGGCACGGTAGACTCACTAAATACTCAACTGGCTGAGATGAAACAGGAAAGATTGTGTCTGCTTGCTCAGAAAACAGAGCTCCTGGGTACTATCTCTTCACTGAAAGTCGACATGGAAAAGGACCGTGAAACCCATCCTGTAGGCATGGTGGGTCTAAGGAAAATCATCACCAATCTGAAACGCAAGGAGGTGTTCCAGCTCAGGAGGATAGAAGAGCTGGAACTTCAGCTAGAATCCAAAGAAATGGATCTTTCAACCACCGAGAAGGAACTCAACCACCTCAAACAATCGGTAAGGATGCTGAACTCTGGCACTAAAGACCTAAATGATATTCTCGGATCTCAAAGAGTTGAATCTGGACATCGCGGACTTGGATTCACTGATAAAGGAAGCTCAAAAGGCACAGTGTGGGTTAAAATGAAACCAGTGGCTGAACAGAACCCAGAACTGAAGCTGCAACAGAACCAGAGACAGAAGGTGAATCAGCACCGGAGAGAAAAGGCAACACAGTATCCAAGACCTCACCTAAGACAGCACCCAAGACAGAAAGTGGATCTGGACTAGGGAAAGACCACAGATGATCAAAAGTGGACTCATAACGATCACATCAACTCGTACTCGAAACTGAGGAAAGACTCCCTCACTTGCTGGTACTGTTACCAGGTTGGACACATCAGACCAAAGTGTTGCCTGTTTCTTGCTGAACGTCGAGCATACCAACAACAGACCAGACCTCAACAGAAACAGGTATGGGTTCCAAAGAAAAAACAGACGGTATGCATGTTGGCCTGTTGCTCGTCAAGTTCCACACTGTCAGACAGTTGGTACTTCGACAGTGGATGCTCCGCTCACATGACATGTAACTCTAAATACCTTTCTCATATTAAACGTGTTCAGAAGATGTGGTTTGTCACCTTCGGGGATGGTCAGAAGGGTCAGGTGATCGGCTGTGGGACATTGAAGGTCCCGGATCTCCCTGCACTCCAGGACACTCTCCTTGTTGAAGGACTGACAATGAATCTTATTAGCATCAGTCAACTGTGCAACGATGGACACTATGTGTCATTCTCTCGCGACTCATGCCTTGTCCTAGAGACGAATGTCGTCATTGTGATGAAAGGACGACAAGGTGCAGATAACTGATATACCACAGGGATGGGTCAGATACGTCCGAGTGGTCTCGACTGTGTACACGCCAGACATCGTTTTATGCGAGGGGGAGTGAATAAGACCCTGCAAACAAGGTCTGATTGGAGTACCGCACAAATCTATGCTGACAATTGTACCAGGAGACTGATGGATCAGAAGGTGTCACAGTTACAAACGGAGTTCGATCAGAAGGTATCTCGGTTGCAGATGGAGTTCGTTCAGTTTTCTCAGAAATATGTGTTTAGGAACCGGACAAGAAAAAGATGCTTCAACTTCATCAGCAGTTCACAGCTTGGAACACCCAGATCCTCCTCGGGTCTATGGGGTGTCAAACACTGATTGCATTCGACGGTGGTCAGTCAAAGTCGAAACTCTAGCTAAACAGTTGGACTGACCACCTAAGCAAGAGAGCTGGAACAGAAGGCATAGCGCGTAAAGACAAATATTTTTTGAATATTCTCGAAGATCTTTTTCATGGGAGTTCACTGATTTGGGAAGTTGAATAGGCGGAGTATATTTGAAACACAAAAACAGTTCGCTGCTTATTCTCTCCTTCGTCCAAACCCTAGAACGGCACACTGCAACTTCTCTCACAACCATTCTTCTCTCAACGACGATGGTGAACACCAGAAAATCATCGAAATCCGGCATCAAATCCGCTGAGAAGAAGAAGGAGAACATGCAGACTTCCAAGGCACTGGCGGCAAAACCCAAAATTCCGAAATTGAAGGTTGCGAAAGTGAAAAAGGCGTCGCCTTTACTTGCCAACTCTGTAATTCTGCCTGATGCCAAGATTGATGTCGAAGGAACAACCGCTGAAATCCCTCAGTCGGACGCGGTGGATACGTCCGACTCAGCCAATGTTGGTTCGACACAAGTCCGTCCCCAATCTGAGGTATTCCCAACTGTTCCTTCAGTTTCTGCAAATATTCCGATTATTGAAAATTTTGTGCTGAAGGAAGATGTAAGGTTGGGTGTTGAGAAGGATGGGGTGTCTGTGATTGGTGGTGAAGCCAGTAGGGCTGTTGTTGATGGTAAAGCCAGTAGGGCTGATGGTGGTGAAGATGGTACTGAGTCCATAAAAGAAGGAGAGCCCAGTATTTCTGTGTCTAAAGGCACTGGTGTATCAGGAGTATGGAGGGCGAAAATCCATGCTTCTGGGTACATTCGTCCGGTAGGTTTTCAAAAAAAGAAGGGGACTCTCCGAGTTGCTTCTCCAAGACAATGTCTGGCCAAGATCAGTTCAATCAGAGGGAGGCTCATAGCAATGCCTGACGAGGAGACAGAGAAATTTCTTGATGCCTCGGGGAAGAGGAAGCTGGTGATTAATGATGCTTCCGATAATGAATCTCCTAAGAATCTTGGAAGAATCAGTGATGAACGTTCCGGTGAGCATGCTGAGACTGTGACAGAGGAGATTAATCCATCAGAGAAGACAGATGTGTTCAAAAAGGCCATACCAGAAGAATCTGACCCTACAGAAAAGGATGAAGAGTTGGAGAAGCTATACAAAGACATTGATAATGTCATGGAAGATTTGGAAAGGGAGAATAATCTGGGAATGGAAAATTCAGAGGAACCTCTTTCTGCCCAGGGTGGCGAGGTTGAAGAGTCTGTTACTGAGAAACTTGCTAGTGTTCCCACTGTGGAACCAAGTGTTCAGACGGAAGGTGAGACAGTTGGAGTTCCAGAGGAAGTTGCTGCTAAGGAAACAATGGCTATCCCAGTTGCTTCTCAAGATGATCTTCGTAGTGATCATATGGAGGAGGATGGTGCATCAGTTCGTGAAGATGCTGCGAAGCCAGCGTCAAAAGGAGTTACTCTTTCAGAAGTTGACCAGGGCCTTGTTCCTCTTGTCAATCTCAAAAGGACAAAGAAGGACAAGGGAAAGAAGAAGGTTGGATTTGCAAAATCTACAAAGGGGTTAGTTCAGAATGATGCTGAAGTGGGCATTGTGGCAGGGGGAGTCGATCAATCCAAGAAAAGGAAGCAAGATGCTGCGATTCCTGTTTCAGAGGATGCTGGGAGATGCGAAGTCCCATCCTCTGAGTCTGATACTGTTCCAGTTGGATTGGTCAAGAAAGGTATTTGGTTTGTTAGTCGAGATGCGGCGAGGAAGTGGTCATGCGTACAGAAAAGAAAAATCATACCAGAAAGGTTCATGGAGGAGTCCCGTTACAAAGGGAAGGAAGTCATAGAGGTTCTTAAGGAATCTGATCTGTTTTGGACGTTGGACAGGTGCAAACCTTTCAATGAACAGTTGGTCCGTGAAGCCATGACAAACTTGCCCCCACAGTTTGGGGTTGTCGGAGAAGCAGGTTATGGGGTCTTCTACGTTAGAGGAAGGAGGATCAAGATTGATCCTGAGCTGATCAATGTATACTTCTCCATGGATGACCCAGCTGTAGATTAAGAGGAGTCAGATTTTGAAAGGGTGATTGAGACCATTACTGCAGGCTCTATTCGGTGGAGGCCTGAGTCGGTTGTGAATACAGCGGATCTGTCTACGTTCTACTCTATGCTGTTTTTCATTGCTGTCTTCAACTGGTGGCCTTCTACCCATCGCTCAACGGTTAACCGGGACATAGCCCAACTGATCTATCAGATAGGGAATACGCTGAAGTTCAACCTGGGGAGAGTTATGTTCAAACAGATCGCTGATCATGCTACCTCGAAGAGAACTCTTCACCGGATTTGCTTCCCGTCCCTGATATATGAGTTGATCATTCATCAAGCTCCAGATTTGAAGTCCTCGTCTGACCTTCTCACCAAGGCACCTCAGAGATTCATTGTTGATCATAAGCTGTTCAAAGGCCATCACGTGAATGATCTCAAGGAGGGGAACCAGAAAGGAAAAGATGTTGCGGAGTCGAGTCGAGGGGGAGCCAGAATGGGCCGTGATGAGAGGAGCAAGCTGCTCAAAGATCTGAATGCCATTATTGCTGCGGACAAGGAGCAACGCAGGCGCATCAACAAGCTCGCTCGTGCCCTCAACTACCCAAGTGAAGATGAATCTGATGATGCAGATTCTGAGGATGCCACTGATGATGGGTCGTCTGCATGAAGGTCCCCTGAAAAACTATCTCTCTGAACTCAGTTTTTATCAAAACGTTCGTTTTCTGTGCTTGTTCTGGCACTTTTTGATTTGTTGTTTGAACTAGATTGAACCCCATGCCAGTTTGTGGCAAAAAGGGGGAGTATTTTGGGTGGTGACAATTTTTGTTCCCTCAAGGTTGTCTAAAGTCTAGATAGTTAGATAGATCTAGTTATCTAGTAGATTTTGTTTTGCCAAAATGCTAAGGGGTAGGTTGATGTTCCCTTGAGTGGCATGTATTTGGCAAAACATAGTTAGACAGTTCGAGCAGGAGTTCAGGGGGAGTTCGAACACATTCTGGAACTACAGTACAGCGTGGAGCAGACGCAAATATTTTCCGGAAGGTTCTGGAGATCGAATATCTTTTCGATCCGAACTGAAGTCGGTTGACAGCACTGCCTTGTCGCGAGGCAATGTGTGCAAAATTAATTTATAAGTCCGCTACTCGTGACTTCACTACTTGGGTAGTAAGCGGTAAGTAGGGGTCGAACCCAAGGGAATTAGGGGATAGTAGTTCTTTTGAGGAATTTGTACAGAAATTTAAGTGCAATTGGGGTTGGTTGTGGTTTTAGTACTGAAAGTAAATGATGGAAAGTAAATGACTTGAAAGTAAGGAAAGTAAATACAGTGCTGAAAGTAAATGACTGAAAAGTAAGTGCTGAAAGTAAAGACTGAAATTAAAGACTAAAGTAAATGTGCTGAAAGTAAAGTTAGTTACGGAAATGTAAAGTACTGAAAGTAAAGTTAGTTGCGGAAAGTAAAGTACTGAATGTAAAGTTAGTTGCGGAAATGTAAAGACTGAATGTAAAGGGTACTGAAAGTAAGCAGTTGATATTAGGACTGAAAGTAAGCAGTTGATAGTAGGACTGAAAGTAGAATGAGGAGTTAGTGTTTTAATCAAAGGAAAGCATTCGGTTTTAAGGGCCTTGTATCACAACTTGTTCATCATTGACCGCTAATGATCATACTAAGTATTCAAAGGTGTGGGTTGTTCCATTTCAAGATACAACCCGTAAAAAGGCCATTTCAAGCTCTCGTCACACCGTCTAGTCCATTTCAAGACATAGAACACTTGTTCTAGCTAGACTAATACCCCATTTCAAGGTATATTAGCATATGTGCAGTCACTTGATCTCTCATTTCCGATCAAACCAAGCGACTTAAAGAGAGGTTGAACTCCACGGAAAAGCTTTGCCATTTCAAGCATCCACTTAACCGTGGGATTCAGATCCCGTGCTGCGCAGCCAAATGCTGCCAGCACAAAACGTCCTCGTTTTAATTTCTTAAAGATTCGAAACTACCTAAATAACCTTGTTAAAAAAAAGGTTTGGATTCCACTCATCAGATTCGAAACTACCCAATCCCTCCATGGTTTTGGCTAGCACTGAAAAGTGAAAACACCATCTCTCCATGATCGAAATCTCTCTCGATTCATCAGCGCCACCAAAATCGCAAGTTGCTTCAGCCTTTGTCTCAAGACGCAACACAACCAAATTGATTTCATCATCTATATTATATATCAAACAACGATAGGCGTCCGCACTCAGAACATCTCAAGCTCGGGATCTCTACAACAACCGGACCCGGAAGTTGCTCTATTATCATCTGCCGCAACTGATTTTTATTTCGATAGCGGCTGCTCCATTCTCTATATCAGTGACATATACAGCTAGCACAAATCCCTAAATTTGCCAACCCAAGTCCCAGTTTGTATACAAATTCTACCGCAAATCCCTCGTTCAAAGGCTCACAATCGTTTGATGAATCGAAGCAAAGTTTCGGCCGGATCGAAGAAGTTGATTTCGGGAGATGGCACGGACTCGACTTCTGCACGGTACTGCAGCTTTGAACGAACGAGTGAGATATGAGTATTGATAGCCAAACGCCCAAACCTTTTCTTTTCAGCAATGTTATTTAGGTAATTTCGATTCTTTAAGAAATTAAAACTACGACGTTTTGTGCTGGCAGCATATAGCTGCGCAGCATGGGATCTGAATCCCTTAACCGTGTATGTTCACGAACCCCACGGAAGAGCTTTGCCATTTCAAGCATCCACTCAACCGTGTATGTTCTACCCGAGTGTATAGCACATAGAACAAGCTTGAATACAATAGCAGCACTAAGAAAAGGGTCTAAAACGTTTCATGATACAAGTACACCCCTTCAACCGAATGAAGGGTTTAGCTACGAGTATCCATAGAAGTGGATATCATAGCTAAGTATAAGAAAAGTAAAGGGTTTTGAAAATGAAAGACAAGAACAAAATAAGGTTTTTGGAACGAAAACTCAAGAACAAACAGGAGTTTTCGAAAAGTAACTCAAGAACAAACAAGAGTACTCAAGAACAAGAGAGAAGTTGGAGCTTTTGATATTGAAAATGCAAGTGTTTACAAGGATATGATATGAGATTCAAGGACTAGTTTCAAGGAGGGGTGCTCCTCCTTATATAGGCAAGGAGTGGCGGTTTGGGGGAGGATATTTTGTCCTCCCACCGCCTCTAGTTCCCTCCCAACTTCGGTTGGACTTGGTTGCTCTTTGGTTGGAGTTTGGATGAGCCAAAGGGTGCACATGGTGAACACATGGGCGGCTAGGGCTTGGGTTGTGCCAAAGGGCAACCACTTGACTAGTTAGGCTTGGTTGAGGCTTGGCACAAGTCACTTGGACTTGGTTACAAGGTTAGTTTCATCCCAAAAGATCTACCGACTAAACTAGTTAGATGCCAACCGGTAATATTGGATCTTTGAGATATTCGGTTGGACTTCGCCGGAGTTTGGCCGGAGCATGATTGGTCCATGGATGCATTTGATCGGAGCTCCACCGGAGCTTGGTCGGAGCTCGGCCGGAGGTCGGCCAGAATTTCTGGCCGGAGGTCCTTGGCTCTTGAATAGTTGATCTGGAATGGCCAAGTGATTTTAAGATTAATGGTCGAAGTAGATTTGCCGGAATCTGGCCGGAACCTTGTCGGGGCCAAGCTTGAAATTCTGTTCGGTCATGGGCCTCGGTCGTGGTCGATCGCTGGTCTTGGTCGCGGTCGCGGACCGGTTTTCTCGGTCGTGGGCCTCGAGTCCGTTATGGTACCTCTCGGGCATGGGCCGGTTCCACTCGGGTGTTTTGTCTGGAAAGTGAGATTTTCCGAGTTTGTTGGCATTTGAAACACTTTGGCAGAGCCAGAATTGGCAGATTCTTCCTTTTGATCGAGCGACTTGGTTTTGGGGCCTAGTGCGCGCGGGATCTTTGTTTGGATTCGGGCCAACTGTCAATCCGTTCGGGCGAACTCCTTTATTCTTCGACATTGTCCACCTTATTCCCCATTTTGAACACTTTGCTCGAGGTGGATTCGTCAGATTAGCTCATTTGCCCGAGGGACTGGATTCTGGACCTTGGAGGCTCGACTGGGGGCCTGGTCCTGCGCTTCTCGGGTCATGCGCTCGCATGGTGTCCCCTGTGTGTTCGCACAAATCACTTGCGATCCATTTTTAGCATAAAACTCCTCTTTTAGCTTGTTTCTTCTCTAAACCTCAAAATAGCATGTAGAGCAAAAAATGGAACTAACAAGTAAAAGACAAAGTGTCTAATTTGGTGGGTTTAACTGCTTCGATGAGTCGTATAAATACGCTCCATCAAATCACCCCACACTTATACTTGTTCGTCCCGAACAAGGCTAATGGAAAGAGGAACACACAATCCGAGTAAAAAGCTCTAAATAAGAAAGTGAGAATGTGGGAATAGATTTATCCTATCCATGCATTACTTATTTGTTACCAAACTGAACCGTGTAAATACATAGAAGAAACTTGATACTTGTACCTTCGAGCCGAGATGCAAATTAATTCGGATGATTCGGGAGATAGCCCTTTTCAGGCTTCTTGAACTGCAATCTTGTGACCGACTCGCGCTATATGGTTATCTTGTAGCTTTCTCTAGCACATGATTTGGTTCGGGTTTCAATGATCTGAGCTCTTTGATTTCCTTTTGATGAGGGACAGCTTTTGAAGTGATTTGGCCTTCGGCCCTTGATTTTGAATTGGAGTTTCTTCACTTTTGTTTCGGTTAAAACCTTCACAAACTGGGCTTTGGCCTTTGATTTGCTTCTTCGAGCCTTGCTCCTTTGTGATTGGCTTGTCCATTTTCTCAACCTTTTGGGAGGTCCAATCATCGCCCGAGAGCATATGGAAATACCTCCCCGCTCTTTCTCATCCTCGCCGTTTCGCACGGGTCAAGATGAGGATCGCTCATCTATTTTCTCGGCTACTTGGACTAGAGTTAGGACGGTTTGATTCCCGTCCCGCCTCTTGCATAAACGCTGCATGGCGGAGATGACTCTGAATCCACTGAAACCCGAAGTGCAGCCTCCACTGACTTCGTAAACCATATAGCTAAATCCGATCCTTCGAGTGCTTGCCAAGCCTCTCTAGGGCATTTTATGTCAACTCCACATCCCCTATATATCACAGCACAAAGGGACAAACAAGAAGTTACATCCTCAAGTTTTTACACAGTTGAGATTTCACAAGGTAAATGCTTGAATTTAGATCTATCTATTTCACATTCTCAAGTTCATATTTTCAAAAAGATAATATTAAGGGAAAAGGAAAAAGAAAACATGTTAAATAACTATGTACAAAGACTGTTCTCACCCCACACTTTCGAACGAAGGCGTGCCTCTCGGCATGACTTAGTTCAAAACACACATGCAAGCATTCAATCAAAAAGAAAGGGGAATGATATTAAGAGTTTAGAGTGTGAATAGAACTCCCCTATAGTGTTGTTGCATGGTGTGTCTGGTTTATCAAACAATGGAGCTTGGCCGGACGGGTTTGAAAGTGGACTTAAGGGCATGCGCTCGCATGGGAGCATGCGCTCGCATGGATCTCCCTCATGCGCTCGCATGACCTTGACCCGTCGCATGAAATTCTCATGCGTTCGCATTACTGGCCCTTTGAGCTCGTACTTGATCAAATTCCCATCCTGCAAGTGGCCATGCGAACGCATGATAAAGGCATGCGAATGCATGGGGTCAAAATTCGTACCCGGTCTGATAAATCGTAGCAGCTCCGGTACACTTCCCTTGCATGAAAAATGTTCTCTTCCCAAGTATGATGGGGGTGAGTGTGAACTAAGACTAAAACTAAATGACGTATATACAAAAAGATGTAAATGCTGGGTTACCTCCCGACCAGTGCCTTTGTTTAACGTCGTTGGCTCGACGATTGGGGATCACAAGTTTGGATCCCATGGGCGGCTCAAGTCAAATCTTGCCTTGACTCTCCCCTAGTTCTTGTGAGATTATGTGCTCGGGTCTGGTTCCCATTGTTCCGGTGGCTTCTCCTTCATATACCTTTGAGAAGGCAAGGGACCCTTGACCATAGCTTCTGGTCTAGTTATACTCTCGGTCTCTCTTGGTTGGTTTGGAATTAGCGTACTGAGATCAGAGGTGTTCACAATGTCTGGTGGTTTCTTTGTATTTGTGTGAAAATTCGAAATTCTGCCGCCGAATACAAGCAACAATAAACCCTCGCCCATGTCGATTTTTGCCTTTGTGGTGTAGAGGAATGGCCGTCCCAATATAAGTGTTAGAGGATCGTCCTTGCTGGTATCTCCGATCGGTATCACATAAAAGTCCGCAGGAACGACGAGTTTTCCCACACGGAGCATTAACTTTTCTAGCACTCCAACCGGACGGACACATGACTTGTCTCCTAACTCGAGGGATATCCTTGGTGGCTTTAATGGACCAAGCCCCAATGAGCAATATAGAGGGTAAGGCAGGACATTGACAGCGGCTCCAAGATCAATTAAGCAATGATGAACTTGAGCTTCGTCGATACCACATGTGACCGTGAAGGCTCCTGGGTCCTTACTCATTTCCAGTTGTGCCTCATGACTCCAAGTGAGGAGCTTATCCGTCCTCAGGTTATTTTGCGCATCCTTTGGCTCCAATTCGTTTTCCACCTTGTTCTTTTGGGTCGCATGATCTTTGGAGGTAATGACCTTCACAGGGCAAGATGAACCTTGATCCCCAATATCCCAGCCAGATGCTGGTACGTTAAAGTGTGTCATTGGCGGTGGTGTCATGTTAACGGTGAACGTATAGCGTCCATTGTCAGCATGCGTGACCCAAGTTCTGCTATCATTGGGTCGGTCTTCCTTTTGATTCCAATCAGGATGGTGCCAACTGACAGGCGTCGTCAGTACCTGCAAATTTAATATTTATATTTCCTTACTCCTGGCTATGGGTTAGTACAGCGGCAAGCAAGGGTCGAACCCTAGGGAGCTAGATGGTTACTTGTTTGTTCTGAAAATAGGAAACAATTGGGTTTGTAAGAGATTTGGAAACAATGCAATTAAAAGGGAATAAAACGTGTGGGTTTTCAATCAGAGAAGATATTCGGTTTCGGGTTCTTATTATGACTTGTTATCATCGACTACTAATGATCTAATTCAATATTTCTAAGTGTGGTTGTCCCGGCAAAGGTGACTCCCCAAATATCCCGACAAAGGTGATATGCCACAACCTAGCCCGACAAAGGTGAAAGGCTTCTAAATCTCTCCTAAATTAAACAACCCGACAAAGGTGTTATTTAACCTAGATGTGCTATTTACCCAAACGACAAAGTATCAGGCAAATATTAATAATAAGAACTATCAATCAACTAAGCTTTGCGACAAAGCATCCACCTAGTCTAGCAATAATTCATGGAAATATATGCACGAGAATTTAGTAAAACATGAAAGAACATTAAGGACAAAGTCTCAAACAATTGTCATAATATATGAACCCTAGCCGAATAACAAGTTTAGTTACTCATTGTCATTGGAACAAAAACAATAATAAGAAGGGAAAAAGGTTTCTTCTCTATGCCGAGTGGGACTAAGGACCGGGCCGTGAGGGCTGAGTTGCGCTGAGGAGAGTGCTTCGGATGAGAGGGGAGCTCGAGTAGAATGGATGCGATGATGGATGTTTTGAAAGGCTCGCCCAAGGCTGTATTTATAGAGAGGACAAGGCCTTGAGATCCCTCTAAAGTCGGCAGTCTCCTAAGGATTCTGAGGGAATTTCGGTCAAGTCCAAAGATAATCTTATTCCCAAATCTTTTGTGTAACCGACTTAGCTTTATCTCCAAGCAAACTTCGTGTGCAAGTCTTCTAGGCTCTTCTAGGACCTTCTAAACCGCCACGCCCCTTGGGAATTGACAAGACGAAGTTTGGCTTTGCACTCGGTTTGGGCCGGCCCAGCTTCGAATGCAACTCGGTACTCTGGCCGGAATTTCGACCTCGGGTTCTGAACCTCCGGGATAGTGCTCTGTGAAATTCTATCCCCTGTTCAAGCAAGTATTCCAGGTGTAGTTCAACCAGACCTTGAACTCTCAACACAACAGTTCAATATAACAGAACAAACAAAACAGGAGTACGCACAGATTGATAACCCAGTTCGGCCAGGCCTACTCTGGGGGGTTTCCCACACCCGGAAAAGGGACAACAAATCTTTATTACGAGTTTAGGGTTTTCCACATGGGCTTACTCTTACACCATGTAATAACCTCACCACTAACACTCCGTCTCTCAGATTTGCAACCGAGGTTCGTCGCAACTCTCCTCGATCCCCTTCGTCCATATCTACTATCCGAACGTACTCAACCTTCACTTGAAGCTCGGATGCTTTCTCTCGAAAGCTTGTTCTCCTTTGTTTGTGCACTTGAACGTGATCAACTCCAGTCAGTCTGAATGGCACGGATCAGACTGAACACACATCAATGTATTTCCAGTAGGGAGAATACAATCGGCTGCCGCTCCTTCTCCAATCGGTAGGGATTTTTCTCGTGTTTATTTTCTCAGCTGGAGCGGGCATCAACCAGGACGCCTTTGCAATGCATTTATATGCAAAGACGAAACCCTAATCTGCTTCAGATACTCCCATCAAATATTTCGGGAATGTTCCCAAATATTCTGATGTGTATCTTTATCAAATCATAAGAAGGAATATTCGAGCTGCCTTCCTCATCAAGTATGCCACGTCGTTTTCAAAAGATGTTTGGATATTTGACGCTCGAAGAACTCGCTGGCCAATATCAGTTCGAATCTAAAGATCCTCGATCTTTAGAACCTTCCAGAGGGCAAACGGAATAGGGAATCTTTGCAATCTTCCTCGCCAAGTCAGCCACGCTGTTTTGATGAAGATATTCATTCTAATATCTGGAGATCGAATGCTTCGCTGGCCAACATTAAAACGAGAAGATATTAGATCCAGATCCTTCCGGAAAATATCTTCTGCGTCTGTTCAACGCTGTTCAGTAGTTCCAGAATGTGTTCGTACTCCCCCTGAACATTTGCTTGAACAGTTCTAAAGCCGTTTTGCCAAACAGTATGCCATTCATGGGAACATCACTCTGGCATCCTCATGGAATTCTAAGACATGTGGTCGAGATGGTTTTGCCGGAACCCGGCCGGAACCTGGTCGGGGCCTCGATGCTAGGGTGATGCGCGGGTCCTTTGGCCGGAAACTAGGCATGCTTGGCCCATGGATGGTTCCACTCGAGCGTTTGGTCTGGGAAGTGAGATCCTCTGACAACTTAGGTATTTCAAACAACTTGGCCGAGTCAGAACTTCCAGATTCGTCCATTTGGTCGAACAACTTGGTCTTGGGACCAATCAGCGCGAGGCCTTGGCTTGGCATCGGGCCAACTGCTAATCAGCTCGGGCATTCTACTTGGTGTTCCGACATTGTCCACCTTATTTGCCATTTTGGTCACTTTGCTCGAGGTGGATTTTCCATATCAGCTGGTTTGCCCGAACAACTTGATTTTTATGCTCGACTGCTCGGCTGGGGCTTGTGGCGCGACCTGGGTGCTGGGGCGCTGGCCTGTTTTCCTCGGGCCTTCCTCGAATTTCCTCGGGCATTCCTCTGGTCAAATGTGTATAGGCCGGTCCTCAACTTCTTGTGATGTTTTTAGCTCAGAAAGCCATCTTTTAAGTGCGATTCCTCATAGAGCTTCCAAATCTCCTGAAATGCAAAACAACACTAAGAAGTAACTATTTGCATAATGAAGTGCTGGAATTGGTGGGATTTGATGACTCGATGAGTCTTATAAATACGGCTCATCACCTACGGGTGAAGTGCTTGACCGTAGGTTTGTAAGTTGCGGGTCCTCGCTGTTGTTTCGCCAGTGAATCTGTCGTTTGTGCTACTTTGAGTTTTTCTCTGGCTTTTAGTTCTCTGCATGACTGGGCATATGCTTCATCTTCCCTCATCATACCAATGAACTCTTCCTTATCTTCTTCCGTAGTTGGTAGTGAGGGTCGTGCTGCCTCTTCCAGTGCCTCCTCCATGTCTGACATCTGTACCATGCTAACATTTCCTTTAGGGTTTTGGACGGTTTGTTAAGGAAGTCGACCAGGCTCATTGATGAGAGCAGACATTGAGGTAGCGAGTTGAGACATTTGCTTCTTCAAGTCTTCTATTGCTCCATCAGTTTTTGCCATGTTTTGATGTACTGTGCTAGCCAATTCTTTCACAACATCCTCGATTGGTTTGCTCGAACTTTGGTGGCTCGGACCGGCTTGGTATTGATTCGGTCCCTGACAGATGCTTGTCGTCAGAGCAAATGTACAAATAAATTTATAAGTCCGCTACTCGCGACTTCACTACTGGGTAGCAAGTGGTAAGTAGGGGTCGAACCCAAAGGAATTAGGGGGATAAGCTATTCTTTGAGGGAATTGTACAGCGAGGGAGCGTGTTTTTAGGTTGATTGAGGTTTTAATGCTAACAACTAAGTGATTGGTTGGTTGGTTTTGGTTTTTAGTGTGGAAAAGTAAATGACATAAAAGTAAATACTGAAAATAAACGAGAGGACTTACAGCGATTGTTGCGTGATCGGCAAGTCTTGCGGAACGTCAGTAGTTGATATTGCAGTTTATACTAAGAAAGTAAATGCAGGTGGTGTTTAAATCTAAGGAAAGCATTCGGTTTCGGGGGCCTTGTATCATAGCCTGTTTATCATTGACCTTTAGTGATCCTACTAAGTATTCAAACGTGTATCAAGGCCATTTCAAGCGCTCGATTTGCACACACTGTCTAGCCCATTTCAAGGTCGTAGAGCACTTGTTCTATTTAGACTAGCACCCCATTTCAAGGTATACTAGCCTATGTGCATCCATTTGATCAATCATTTCCGATCAAACCAAATGGTGTTTAAAAGAGGTCGAACTCCTCAGATAAGCTTTGCCATTTCAAGCATCCACTTACCCGAGTATGTTCACGAACCCCCAGGGAAGAGTTTTGCCATTTCAAGCATCCACTCAACCTTGGAAGTTCTGACCTAATATATGGCACATAGAACAAGTTTTGAATACAAAGAAGAGGCACTAAGAGTATAGTCTAAAACATTTTATGATACAAGTACACCCCTTCAACCGAATGAAGAGTTTAGCTACGAATATCCATAGAGGTGGATACCATAGCTAAGTACTCGAGGGTTTTTGAAAGACAGTAAGTAAAGGAGAATACTCAAGAACCAACAGGAGTATTCTCAAAAACTACTAGAATACTCAAGAACCAACAGGAGTATTATAGATTTTTCACAAAAGCTTACAAAAGTGCCCAAATCTTTAGAGAGATAAGTGTGATTTTGGAATGAAGATGGGATGATTTACAAAGGCAATGGAGAGCTCTATTTATAGCCAAGGAGGAGCCATGGATGTGGAGGAGGAGGAACCACTTGTCACAAGATGGATGGAGGAGCAAGGAGATGAAGCCACATGGGGGAGGGGGAAAGCCGCCGGCGGCTATGAGGTGTCCTCCTCCCTTAGCCGCCGGCCACATGGAGGGAGGAGGATGAGTTTGAGGTTTGCGAGTCTTATCCCAAAAAGCCATCGCTCCTTTCAGCTCCGGACTGACTCTGGTTGGCCTTCGGTTGGATTTGTTTTGAGTGATTCCACGTCCGGTTCTTGAAAGTCAGAATTTGGTCGCGACCTGGAATGACTCGTAATTCATTTTCAGCTTTAAAAACTCCTCCTTAGCCTGTATTCTCTTTAGACTCCAAAATACCCAGTAGATAAATATCGGAACTAACAAGCAAAAGTTAAATAGACAAAGAGTCTAATTTGGTGGGTTTAACTGTGTTTATGATTCATATAATTATGGTCCATCAGATCACCCCACACTTTTAGTTGTTCGTCCTGAACAATGCTATTAAAGGGCGGCACACTATCTAAGTAAACTTTTAAAATATGAAAGTGAGACTGTGGGACTAGATTTATCCTAATTCATGCATTACTACTTATTACCAAATTAAACCGTGTAAATAAATAGAAGAAACTTGATACTTGTACCTCCGTGCCGAGATGCAAATTAATTCGGATGTTTCGAGAGATAGCCCTTTTCAGGCTCCTGGACTGCAACCTCGGGACCGTCTCGCACTATATGGTTTCCTTGTAGCTTTCTCTAGCACGTGATTCGGTTCGGGTTTCACTGAGTTGAGCCTTTTGATTTCTTTTTGGTGAGGGACAGCTTTTTTGTAGTGAATCGGCCTTTGGCCTTTGATTTGACTCTTTGAGTACTTCACTTTTGTTCGGTTAAAACCTTCACAGCTTTGGCCTTTGGCCTTGATTTGCTTCTTTGAGCTTTTGCCTTTTTGTGGCTTGCTAGTCCATTTTCTCAAGCCTTTTTGGGAGGTCCAATCATTGCCCACGAGCATATGGAAATACCTCCCCGCTCTCTCTCATCCTTGCCGTTTCGCGCGGGTCAAAATGAGGGTCGCTCATTTATTTTCCCGGCTACTTTGACTAGAGATAGGATGGTTTGATTCTCGTCCCGCCTTTTTTCTGCATAAACGCTGCATGGCGGAGATGACTTCTACTCAACTGAAAACCCGAAGTGTAGCCTCCACTGACTTCGTAAACCATATAGTGAAATTCAGTCCTTTGAATGCTTGCCAAGCCCCTCTAGGGCATTTTCTATCAACTCCACAACCCCTGTTTATCTCAGCACAAAGGGACAAATGAGAAGTTACATTCTAAGTTTTTAAATAGTTGAATTTTCACAAGGTTAATGCATGAATTATGATCTATCTTTTTCACATTCTCAAGTTCATATAAATATTAAGGGAAAAGGAAAAAGAAAAACATATGTGCAACGGCAGTTCTCACCCCACACTTTTGAACGAAGGCATTCTTTATGAAATGACTTAGTTCAAAAGCCATGCAAGCAGACATTTATGAGAAGAAAATGATATTAAGGAAAAGGGAAGAACAGAACTCCCTTTAAAGTGTCAAGCGGACGTCATGGCATGAGGCTGGATAATCGAGGGAGTTCGGCTGGGGCCTTGAACTCTTGGCATTGATGTTGCACCCATAACCGATTCCTGAATAGTCATTTCATTCTATGCACCAAGTGGGTGAGAGCGACTTATTGGAAAAAACTAAATGACAGAAAATAAAAGTACTGAAAGTAAGATAGGTGTCGGGTTACCTCCCGACCAGTGCCTTTGTTTAACGTCGTTGGCTCGACAGTACCTCATTCCTGGATCACTGGTTTGGATCCCATGGGTGGCTCAGGTCATATTTCTGTGTTATCAAGTTGACCCCGCCATGGTAATGTTTGAGTCGCTGCCCATTCACTGTGAACCTGCTTCCATCGTTTGGACTTTCTAACTCCATTGCCCCATGGTTGAATACCTTAGTTATCGTGAAAGGGCCGGTCCATCTAGATTTAAGCTTCCCCGGCATCAATTTCAGTCGCGAGGAAAAGACCAGCACTTGTTGTCCCTCCTCAAATGAGCGTCGGAGGATGAATTTGTCATGATACAATTTGGTCCGCGCTTTGTAGTCCGTTTGCCCTTCATAGGCCTCAAGTCGCAATTCCTCAAGCTCACACAGATTAAGCTTCCTATCCAGTCCTGCAGCTTTTAAATCTGGATTGCAATGCTTGAGCGACATAGGCTTTATGTTCTAATTCCACCGGAAGGTGGCATGTCTTCCCATAAACAAGCCGAAAGGGGGAGGTTCCAATTGGCGTCTTGTATGTCGTCCGATAAGCCCAAAGAGCTTCATCTAGTCTCTGACTCCAATCTTTCCTGCCCGGCTTTACCATTTTTTCCAAAATTCCTTTGATTTCGCGGTTTGAGATCTCCGCTTGACCATTGGATTGGGGGTGATATGCCGTGGATGTCCGGTGGTGGACATGGTAGCGTTTTAAGGTAGCAGCCATCATGCGGTTGCAGAAATGAGTTCCTTGGTCGCTTATTATGGCCTTGGGTACCCCGTACCTACAAAACAGGTTAGTGCGCAAAAATTCTATGACAGTCTTTGCATCGTCGCACCTTGTGGCCTTGGCTTCTACCCATTTTGACACATAATCTACAGCAACTAAAATGTAAGTATAACCGCATGAAACTGGAAATGGTCCCATAAAATCAAGACCCCAAATGTCAAAAACATCGTTGACTAATATGGGTACTTGAGGCATTTCACTTCTAGCTGACACATTTCCTACTCTTTGACACTTATCACATTTTTTACACTTTTTATAGGCATCTCTAAATATACTTGGCCAGAAAAAGCCGCTATCTAAGATTTTTCTAGCGGTTCTCCTAGGCCCGAAGTGTCCTCCACATGCAAACTCATGGCAAAAGCTAATAACAGAAGCTATTTCATTATCGGGGATGCATCTCCTAAGTATTTGATCTGCTCCTATTTTCCATAAATAAGGATAATCCCATAAGTATTGTTTAGCATCATGTCTAAGTTTCATGCATTGTGCTTTAGTAAAAGAAGGAGGAAATGTACCTCCTACAAGGTAGTTGACGATTGAGGCGTACCATGGCACCTTGGTTGAGACGGTGTATAGGTGCTCGTCTGGAAATGACTCGGTTATGTGCCCTTCTTCTTCCTCTCGGACAATCCTGCTTAGATGGTCTGCCACAGTATTCTCAATCCCCTTTTTTGTCCCTTATCTCCACATCGAATTCTTGCAGTAGCAAGATCCACCGAATGAGCCTTGGCTTGGCCTCCTTTTTCTTCATTAGGTAACTGATGGCAGCATGGTCCGAATAAACTATCACTTTTGCTCCAAGCAAATAGGATCTAAATTTTTCAAGAGCGAATACTACTGCCAGGAGTTCCTTCTTGGTGGTGGAGTAGTTCCGTTGGGCAGGATCTAGGGTTCGTGAGGCGTAGTAGATCACACCCGCTTTCTTGTCAATCTTTTGGCCGAGAACTGCTCCCACAGCAAAGTCGCTTGCGTCGCACATGATCTCAAATGGTTTTTTCCAATCCGGAGTTTGGATGACGGGTGTGCTAGTGAGGGCCTTTTTTAGCTCATCAAAGGCTTCCTTGCATGTATTGGTGAATTCAAAAGGAACTTCTTTTTGGAGGAGAGTGGATAGAGGCAAAGCCTTTTTGGAGAAGTCCTTGATGAATCGTCGGTAGAATCCCGCATGCCCAAGGAAGGATTGGATGTCTCGAACAGTGGAGGGGTATGGTAGAGTCATGATCAGGTTTATTTTAGATTTATCCACCTCTATGCCTTCTTGTGAGACGACGTGCCCTAAGACTACTCCATGAGTTACCATGAAGTGGCATTTCTCATAATTGAGCACGAGGTTCATTGAGACACATCGTGCTAGAACCGTGCTCAAGTTCTCTAGGCAAGCGTCGAATGTATTGCCATAGATGGTGAAGTCGTCCATGAAGACTTCAATGAATTCCCCGATCATGTCTGAAAAGATGCTGGTTACTACCCTTTGAAAAGTTCCCGGGGCATTGCATAGGCCGAACGACATTCTTCTGAAGGCGAATGTACCGAATGGGCAGGTGAATGTAGTCTTCTCTTGGTCCTCATGTGCTATGGGGATCTGGTTGTATCCTGAGAATCCGTCTAAGAAGCAGAAATATGACTTGCCTGCCAGTCGGTCTAGCATTTGATCGATGAATGGTAGGGGGAAATGGTCTTTCCTTGTGACGGCGTTTAATTTCCTGTAGTCGATGCACATTCTCCAGCTGTTCTTGATCCTTGTTGTTACCATTTTTCCTTCGGCATCTTCCTCGACTGTGATCCCACTTTTCTTTGGCACCACGTGGACAGGACTCACCCATTGACTATCTGATATGGGGTAGATAACGTCCGCATCTAGTAGCTTTTGTATTTCCTTTTGGACGATCTCCATCATGATTGGGTTGAGTCGTCGTTGAGGCTCTCTTGATGGCTTTGCTCCATCCTCAAGTAGAATACGGTGCATGCATACGGCCGGGCTGACTCCTCTCAAGTCGGCCAGAGTTCATCCAATAGCCAACTTGTGTTGTTTCAGTACTTTTATCAAATTTTGTTCCTGGTCTGCTTCCAAACCACTCTTGATGATTACTGGGAGAGTATCATTATCCCCTAGGAAGGCGTACTTCAGATGTCTAGGCAGGGGCTTCAATTCTATTTTGGGGGCTTGCATCACCGAGGGTAGAAAAGTATTCGATTTGAATAATTTTACCTTGTTGACTTCATATTCTGGTGTAAGAGGCTCCGAGATTGTCAAGTGGGCCACCGTTTCATGTAAGTCTTCGGTTAATTCGTATGAGCCTTCGGCTCCGTTGAGTATGGATTCTAAGGGATCTGCTCTTAGTTCTGGTTGAATTTCTTGGACCAGGTCGTCCAAAGCATCGAGAGCGTGTACTTCCTCGAATTCCATGGGGTGCTTCATTGCTCGGAATATGTCAAAGCTGAAGACTTCTCCTTCTACTTCCATTGAGAGCATTCCACTTCCACAGTCTATCTTCATTTTTGACGTTTTGAGGAATGGACGGCCGAGAAGAATGGGTGCATGATCTGTAGGTCCGCCATTTTCCATCTTTAAGACGTAGAAGTCTGCTGGAAACACTAATTTGCCTACTTGAACCAGGACGTCTTCTATTTTGCCCTCGGGCTGTTTGCATGACCGATCTGCTAGTTGAATAGTGAGACCGGTGGGTTTGAGCGGCCCAATCTTAAGACATGAGTAGATAGAGAATGGAAGAACATTGATTGATGCTGCAAGGTCTAGCATGCAATTCTCGATCCTAATGTTGCCAATTGTGCATGGAATGGTGTAAGTTCCTGGATCTCCACATTTGGAGGGCACTTTTCGTTGTATGACGGCCGACACGTTTCTACTCATCAGCTCTTGATCGTATCTAGTACTCCTCCTCCGGTTGGTGCAAAGTTCTTTTAAAAACTTGGCATACCGAGGAATTTGCTTGATGGCTTCCAAAAGGGGGATGTTGATTTCGACCTTGCTGAACAACTCAAATACGTCCTCATCCATGACATGTTGTTTTTGCACGCGAGCTGGTACTGGAAATGGAACTGTTGCGCTGATTTTAGGGGTTTCGGTTCTGGGCACCGGGCCAGGCCTGTGTTCCTTGGAAGTATTCTCTTCTTCTTCGGTTACGTCCCGCTCTTCCTCAAATATGTCGTCGTCTTTATCGGCCGCATCATCCTCTAGAGTTTCGAGAGATTCGGGCCTCATTTGCTCTTCTCTGGGCAACCTTGGGTCTTTGTCCTCCTCTTGCTCCAAAGGTTTGCCGACAAGCGTTTTCCCACTCCTAAGAGTCAAGGCATTCACATCTTCCTGCATTATTTGAATGGTTTGTGAAAGGAGTCTGACGGACTCATTAGCGAGTGCGGATACTGAGGCAGTGAGTTGAGAGATGTGATTCTTCAAGTCCTTTGTTTCGGCTTGGTTTTGATGCATAGTAGTATTCAACTGCTGCACAGTACCTGACAATTGCATTAACATGTCCTTAAGTGACTTGTTTGGTCCCTCTTGTTGGTTGCTCGAGCTTGCTTGGTACTGTCTTGCTGACGGGGGTCCTGGTTCTACTGTTGGTGGAGAGGTTGATAGAATGATTGGGCTAGTTGAGAGACAGCTGGTTGTGTTTTTTCTTGAGAATAAATGTTGTTGTTGTGTCCTTGGTATCCTCCTAATATATTTATTTCTGCCGGGTTCTTAACTAGTACTGTTGGACATGCGTCATTTTTGTGGTCCGTAGAACCACAAAATTCGCAAGGTTTTACTTGAACTGTCTGCTTTTGTAATAATTGCATCATCATTTCCTTCATTTGTCTCATCTCCTCTGGCATGGAGTTTACTAATGTCTCAGCTTGTACTACGTTCTTTGTTCGGAAGAACTCATCTTGCCGAGTGGTCTCCTTTCTAAATCGGGCATTTTCAGCAACGTTGGTGATGAGATCCCTTATGCCACTTAATGATAGATTCATCATGGATCCTCCAGCTGAGGCATCCAGGAGCATTTTATCTAACTCAGTTAGTCCATTAATTAGGTACTCGACGATGAGCTTCTCGGGTAGTCCAAGAGTGCAGCAGCTTCTCCCCAGGTAGTCGTACATGGTTTCATTAGGTTCCTGCCTTATGTCCTGCAGTTGCCTTCTTACTTGCATTTCTTTTGTTGCTGGGCAGTATTTGTCCAGGAACTTCCTTTGCATCTGAACCCATGTTCTGATGCTTCCTGAAGGCAATGAAAGGAACCAGTCGTTTGCCGAGTCAATGAGGGAAAAATAGAACGGCTTTAACTTGAATTTGTCTATATTCACTCGATTGGGCTTTAGATTTTGGCAAATGCCATGTAAGCGTTGGAGATGAGTTGTCGCAGATTCTCCATTAGTTCCTGAGAACCTTGGCAAATTGTGGACCACTGACGGACGCACAGTCGTTGTGTGCAAACGTCAAGAATAAATTTATAGTCCGCTACTTGCGACTACACTACTGGGTAGCAAGTGGTATGTAGGGGTCGAACCCAAAGGAATTAGGGGGATAGTTGCTCTTTGAGGTGATTGTACAGTGAGGGAGCGCGTTTTTGGTTGGTTGAGGTTTTAATGCTAACAACTAAGTGATTGGTTGGTTGGTTTTCTAGTTTTCTAGTTTTTGGTGCGGAAAAGTAAATGACAGAAAAGTAAATACTGAAAATAAAGGTAGAAGACTTACAGCGGGTGATGCGTGATTGGCAAGTCTTCCAGATCGTGAGCAGTTGATAGAACAGTTTATACTAAACTTGAAGGTAAGTGCAGGTGGTGTTTTTAATCGAAGGAAAGCATTCGGTTTTGGGGGCCTTGTATCATAGCCTGTTTATCATTGACCTTTAGTGATCCTACTAAGTATTCAAACGTGTATCAAGGCCATTCCAAGCACTCGATTTGCACACACTGTCTAGCCCATTACAAGGTCGTAGAGCACTTGTTCTACTTAGACTAATACCCCATTCCAAGGTATATTAGCCTGTGTGCATCCATTTGATCAGTCATTCCCGAGCAACCAAATGGTTTTTTAGAGAGGTCAAACTCCTCAAATAAGCTTTGCCATTCCAAGCATCCACTTATCCGAGTATGTTTACGAACCCCACGGAAGATTTTTGCCATTCCAAGCATCCACTCAACCTTGGAAGTTCTAACCTAATATATGGCACATAGAACAAGTTTTGAATACAAAGAAGAAACAGTAAATGTATAGTCTAAAACATTTTATAATACGAGTACACCCCTTCAACCGAATGAAGGGTTTAGCTACGAATATCCATAGAGGTGGATACTGATAGGCCGTCGTTGTGCCTGTGCAAAAACATTTATAATCTCCACTACTCGTGGCTCACTATTGGATTAGTAAGGCGGCAAGTAGGGGTTGAACCCAAGGGAGTTGTTATGGTTACTTGTTGTTCTTCAAAAAACAGTAAAGAAAGTAAGAACAGTTGGGGGTTTGTGAACAATTGAAAGTAGTGCAAAAAGTAAGTGCAAAAAGTAAATGACAGAAAGGTAAAAGGAAGTATTCGGTCTAGGGATTTGTTGTCACACATTCATCATGGATATCTAATGATCTAACTTTGTGTTCATAGGCGTGGTTATTTCCATTCCAAGTCCCAACCCAAAGTAAGGCCATTCCAAGCACTTACACCACCATCCATGGCCATTCCAAGCACATAGACTTCTAGTTCTAGCTAGACTAATACTCCATTCCAAGATGTATTAGCCTAAGTGCGGCTACCCGTTCTCATGATTCATTATCAAACGAGTAGCAATAGGGGGTTTGAACTACTTGACTAAGCTTTGCCATTCCAAGCATCCACTTAGCCTTGCATGTTCAAACCGGATTAATGGGCACAAGAACTAGTAGAACATAAAGTAGCATTAAGTAAAGAATCTCAAAATGTGTTAACAATACTATTGTGGCTTGTTCATCATTGACCTCTAATGATCTAACCTTGTGTTCTTTAGTGTTGTTGTTTCCATTTCAAGTCACAACCCAAGTAAGGCCATTCCAAGCACTTACTCCACAAGAACACAAGATAGCATTAAGTGAGGGGTCTCAAAACTTGCCCACAATGTATGGATCCCTAAACCAAATAGAGAGTTTAGCTACTAGTATTCATGAAGGGAATACAATAGCAATACATGAAAGTAAGGAAAATGCTAAAAATGAAGAACAAGTAGAGAGAAGTGAGAGATTGAGAAGGAGGAGGGGTGAGTTTTTTGGTGTGGTTTGGCTCTCTATTTATAGAGCCATGAACTAGAGGCTCCTCTCCTTCTTTAAGTTAGATGCCCATGCCTTGTGTCCTTTGCCCCATTGTTTTCTCCTACTTGTGCCACTTTTGCCCATGATTCTTTGTTCTTCATTGATCAATGCACGAATGGAGATGGGTTGTGCATGTGTTGTCTGCCTTTTCCAGCTCCAATATGACACAAATGGACAGCTTCTTTATGCCTGATGGGGTGTATTTGTATGAATCTTAATAGTAGTTAAACCCACCAAATTAAGCACTTAGTCCTTTGAACATGTGCTTTTTGAGGTTGTTTTGTGTTTCAGGTAACATTGGGAAGTAAAGTGGAAACGAGCTTAAAAAGGGATTTTTATGCTAAAAAGATCGCAAGTCTCAAATGGCCAGACAATGACCGAGGAGCCTCGGGCGCGCCTGAAGAACATTGCCGAGACGCCCCGGGTCGTGCCCCAGGACAGTGCCGAGCATCGCTGCTCTTGCGCCCGAAGCGCGCTGAGGTTCGCGATCGAGTCAGGCGTCCGAGGAAACTCAGGTCGCGCCCCAGCGCATGTGCCCAGCATCCCAACGCGCCTGCCGAGCCATTCAAGTCCAAATCCAAGTTTCTCGAGCAAAACACCAAGTCTGATGAATCTACCTCGAGCAAACTACTCAAAATGACAAATAAGATGAACTTTGTCGGAGAATCAAGAAGGATGCCCGAGCCAATTGGAAGTTGGCCCAATGCCAAGCAAAGGGTCCGCGCGCGTTAGACACCATGACCGAATTGCTCGAGCAAACCGACGAATCTAGCAAAACTGGCTCGACCAACATGTTACAAATGGAAAATAAGGTGGACAATGTCGAAGTTCCAAGGCAAACGCCCATGCCGATTGGCATTTGGCCCTACTTCAAGGCAATGGACCCACATGTTAGAAACCAAATCCAAGTCGCTCGAACAGAACGGCAAATATGGAATTCTGGCTCGACCAAAGTATTTTAAAGGCCCAATAACTCGGCAAATATCACTACCCAGACAAATCGCCCGAGTGGAACTTGCTCAGCCCAATCAAGACCAACTAAGAGCATTCCGGCCAAAACTCCGGTCAAATTCCAGCTACTTGCTGCTCAATTCCGGCGCCCTTTGGAAGCTACCAGCTCACCAAGCAGCTGGCCTTCGAAGCACCTTGCTCAATGAGCAACTAGCCTTGTGTGCAACTTGTTGCATTGCGGCTACCTTAGGGGCAAAGGAACCTCCCACAACTCACCACATGGCACCTTCTAGCTTAATTGCGGCTAGCTTAGGGATGAAGGAAGCCATTGAGGAGATGACACACACCAACTAGCTTAAAGGCGGCTGGCCAATGAAAAGCTTTCCTTCTCCTAAGGGTTAGCCGCCCATATGTGCCTATAAATAGAGAGCCAACCTCAAGGCTCTAGTGTCCAATTTTCGTGTGTTACTTTTGGGAGAGTTTTTGGGGGGCACTTGTAGGAGACTTGTGCTACTTTGAGGAAAGAGTTCGAAAAAGGGACGAGTGGTGTGAGATTGTAGTATCATTTCCATTCAATACAAAGCTCCAACCTCTCTCTACCCTTTCCCTTTGGTTCAACCGGGCCTCTTCCCTGATGGCTCGATTACGGCCCCGAATGAGCTGCTCCGGGTCGTCTATAAATGGGGGCGGTCCCTGATTGTTTTGGGCAATCTGGTTCATCTCATCGTTGGCCTCGTCATTGTCGTGGTGACTTCCTGCATGAGACATGGTTACGTAGTAGCAAGTATAAAAACTTAAAGAACAACCTTTCGATGCGCTAACTCCCCGGCAACGGCGCCAAAATTTGACAGACGCGTCGTTGAACGCTGCAAATTTACATTTATATTTTCCACTACTTATGGCTCACTAAGGTTAGCAAAGCGGTAAGTAGGGGTCGAACCCAAGGGAGTAAGGATTAAATGATTGTTCTTTAGACAGGAAAGAAAATAAAGTAAAGACAATTGGGGTTTTTTGGTTGTTTTTAGTGCTGGAAAATAAAGAACGTAAAGTAAATGACTGAAAAGTAAGGTTGCTTGAAGGACCAAGTCTTTGACAGTAAGTAAATGTGCGAGAAAGTAAAGTGCATGGAAAGTAAAGTGCTTGAAGGTCCAAGTCTTGACTGAAAGTAAATGTGCGAGGAAAGTAAAAGCAATAAGTAAAAGTGCGAAGTTGTTAAAAAGAGAAAGAGTTCAGTTTTAGGAGCCTTGTACTATGTTCCATTCATCATCGACCTCCAATGAATTTACCAAGTGTTCCAAAGAGTGAGTTATTCCATTTCAAGACATCACCCCAAGCAAAACCATTTCAAGTATTTGCGCCTCAAGCTATTCCATTTCAAGATATAGCTCTTCTAGTTCTTGCTAGGCTAATACCCCATTTCAAGGTATATTAGCCTAAGTGCAACCATTTGACCTCTCATTTCCGATCAACCAAACAGTTAAAAGGGAACAACAACTCAACAGAGCTTTGCCATTTCAAGCATCCACTCAACTTTGTTGTTTTCAACCCGAGAAGCACAAGGACTAGTTGGAACACCAAAGTAACATGTAAACAAGGGTCTAGAACAGTT
Source organism: Rhodiola kirilowii (assembly GCA_033675215.1). Classification (NCBI taxonomy): domain Eukaryota; kingdom Viridiplantae; phylum Streptophyta; class Magnoliopsida; order Saxifragales; family Crassulaceae; genus Rhodiola; species Rhodiola kirilowii. The sequence goes on from CM066201.1 coordinate 54,484,351, forward strand.
TCATAGCACAAGAACTCCTTCAACTGAACAAGGGCTTTAGCTACGAGTATCCATGGAAGAGGATATCATAGTTATTGCAAGGAAAACAAGAACGAGTAGAAAGTAGTCGAAGCTTTGAATTCAAGTGAGTGTTTCGAACAAGAACAGTACAAGTGTAGAATCTCTCGAATCTCTCTAGAATCCTTCTCTACCTACACGAACCCAAAGACCTTCCCAAACAAGCACACAAAATCGGACATTAGAGCCTTGAGGTTGGCTCTCTATTTATAGGCACATATGGGCGGCAAACCCTTAGGAGAAGGAAAGCTTTTCATTGGCCCGCCGCCCTTAAGCTAGCTGGTGCGTGTCTTCTCCTCAATGGCTTCCTTCATCCCTAAGCTAGCCGCAATTAAGCTAGAAGGTGCTAGGTGGTGAGTTGTGGGAGGTTCCTTTGCCCCTAAGGTAGCCGCAATGCAACAAGTTGCACACAAGGCTAGCTGCTCATCGAGCAAGGAGCTTCCAAGGGTCAGCTGCTCTGTGAGCTGGTAGCTTCCCAAAGGCACCGGACTTGACTAGCAAGCTGCTGGAAATTCGCCGGGAAACGCAGGTCAGGCTAGGTCGTCACCTCGGGCGCGACCTGGTTTTCTCGGGCGCTTGATACGGGCGCGTCCTGGAAGTTCTTCGGGTGCACGCCTCGGTCAAGGGTCGGTCCTCTATGGATTCTGTCGGGTCATTTTCTCGGTCGCGAACCCCAGCGCGCTGCGAGCGCAACAGCAGCGACGCCCGGCTCTGGCCCGGACGCGACACGGGCTTTCTCGGCAGCTTGTCTCGGACGCGGCCGGAGAGTTTCTCGGGCGCGCTCGAGGCACCTGGGTCCCTGGTTGGCCATATGAGACTTGTGATCTTTTTAGCATAAAAACCACTTCTTAAGCTCATTTCTTCTTTATTTCCAGAAGTTACCTGAAACACAAAACGACCTCAAAAAGCACATGTTCAAGAAATTAAATGATCAATTTGGTGGGTTTAACCGATATAAAAAGTCATACAAATACGCCCCATCAATGCCCCTTTAGAATATAAATCCCCCTTGCTCCTTTGTGCTCCATTTGATGACTTTTTCTGACACGATGGGATTATTCGCTTTTCCACTCATATGGAATATTCTAAGACTATCTGTCGAGCCTTAATTTTGATTTGAAGAGTTGTGCTCGACGATGTCCTCAAAGTGCATGGTCTGCGCGCGCAGGGTCCTGCCGGAAATGAGCCGAAATGGCTTGGCATGGGCCAACTTCCATTCTGCTCGGGAGTTTTGCTTGAAATTGATATCTTCAGAGTCCTTAATCATTTCGAACAACTTGGTCGATCCTGATTTCCCAGAAGATGATTTTGGTCCGAGGATTTTTGCATCGCCTCGAATCTGTGCACACAGTGCCCTGACAGGGCCTGGGACGTGTCTTGAAATTAGGCCAACTGCCAAACCGCTCGAGCGTTTTTCTTGGGATTCGGATCTACCAAGGCATTTGTCATTATAAACTCTTTGGTCGAGCCACATTTCCTAGAAGAGGCTTTTGGTCCGAGGAGTTTTGCATTTGTGAGATTCTGGCGCGCAGGGTCCTGTCTGCGCAGGGCTTTTAGCTGAGAATTAGGCCAACTGCCAATCGGCTCGGGCGTTCTCCTTGGTTTTCCGACATTGTCTACCTTATTTTCCATTTGGCTCACTTTGCTCGAGGTGGATTCTTCATATCAGCTCGTTTGCTCGAGTAACTTGGATTTGGACTTGGGCAGCTCGGCTGATGCGCTGGGATGCTGGGGCGCGACCTGGTCCTGCTCGGCTTGTGCGCTCGCATAGCCTTGTGCGTTCGCATAGTATTGTGCGCTCGCATACTTAATCTCATGCGTTCGCACACTCCTGATCTGATCGCACACTTCTTGGACGTGGCATGAAAATACCGTGCGTTCGCATGGCCTTGTGCGTTCGCACACTTAAGCTCATGCGTTCGCATGGTGCTTCCTGTGCGATGGCCTTGTGATGATTTTGGCTTAAAATGCCATTTTTACGCCCGATTCCTCTTAAGACTCCCATAGTACCTGAAATGCAAAACTACATTAACAAGCACATGTTCGTATGACCAAAAGTCGTATTTGGTGGGTTTTGTTGACTCGATGAATCGTATAAATATGTCTCATCAGATACCATAGCTAAGTACTTACAGTTTTTGAAAGACAGTAAATAAGGAAAGGGGTGAGTACTTCAAGAACCGACAAGAGTACTCAAGAATAGTGAAAAGCTTGAGTACTCAAGAACCAACAGGAGTACTCAAGACCGAACTATAATACTCAAGAACCAACAGGAGTATTATTTATATCAAAACCAAACTTACAAAGTAACAAACTTTAGAGAGATAAGTGATTTGTATTGTGAATGGGATTGTGGATGGATGATATGAGGAGGAGGAGCTCTCCTTTTATAGCCATGGGAGGAGGGAATGGAGGGTGGAGATGGCTTTGATCCAAGGGAGGAGGAGGGGAGGAGCAAAGCCGCCGGCCCCATGTGTTCCTCCCCCTTAGCCGCCGGTTGGAGGTCACCATGGAGGAGAGGGGAGGTGGCTTTGGCCACCCATGAGTCATCCCTTTCACAAAGCCACCGGTCATGGAGGAGAAGGAATGAGTTTTGTGAGTTTTGTGCAGTCTTTTCACAAAACTATCAGTGTATTTCAGCTCCGGACTGACTTTGGTTGTTCCTCGGTTGGATTTGTATTGAGTAATTCAATGTCAGGATCTTGAGATTTCTGCATTCAGCGTCTGATCGTGACCTTGGACTGACTCGTAGTATCTTTTCAGCGTAAAATCCTCTCCTTAGCGTGTATCTTCTCTAGAGTCCAAAATACCCTGTAGAAATATATCGGAACTAACAAGCAAAAGTTAAATAGACAAAGAGTCTAATTTGGTGGGTTTAACTGTGTTTATGATTCATACAATTATGGTTCATCAACCACGGACATGTCGACGGAAATGTTTTCTAGTTCAGGGCCCTGGCAAATGCACCACGGCTGTGTTTCGAATTTTGGGGCATTAAGTTCTCCCATAGTAGGTGCACGGTAGTTGACATCCCCATAGTAGTTATCGAAAGCGGGTTCTCATCTCGGCACTTATCGAGGTTGAGGGGGTGGTGGATATCTAGGGGGTTGTACTTGACCAGCTGCATTTTGGTCCTCGCGTGGTTCTTGGTTTCTTCTGATTGCCTCCCTATCACGAGCTCTTCTATTTCTGATGAGTTGTTCCGGATCGTCGACAAATGGAAGTGGCACCTCATCATTTCGATCGTATAGGTTTATCTCTTCGTCATCCTGGTAGTCATGGTGGCTTCCTTCGCGAGACATGGTTGTTTCGAAGCGAGTATCGATTCAAAGAACTTATCCGATTAATTAACTAATTCCCCGGCAACGGCGCCAATTTGACAACACTGCCTTGTCGCGAGGCAATGTGTGCAAATAAATTTATAAGTACGCTACTCGCGACTTCACTACTGGGTAGCAAGTGGTAAGTAGGGGTCGAACCCAAGGGAATTAGGGGGACAAGCTATTCTTTGAGGGAATTGTACAGTGAGGGAGCGTGTTTTTAGGTTGATTGAGGTTTTAATGCTAACAACTAAGTGATTGGTTGGTTGGTTTTGGTTTTTAGTGTGGAAAAGTAAATGACATAAAAGTAAATACTGAAAATAAACGAGAGGACTTACAGCGATTGTTGCATGATCGGCAAGTCTTGCGGAACGTCAGCAGTTGATATTGCAGTTTATACTAAGAAAGTAAATGCAGGTGGTGTTTAAATCTAAGGAAAGCATTCGGTTTCGGGGGCCTTGTATCATAGCCTGTTTATCATTGACCTTTAGTGATCCTACTAAGTATTCAAACGTGTATCAAGGCCATTTCAAGCGCTCGATTTGCACACACTGTCTAGCCCATTTCAAGGTCGTAGAGCACTTGTTCTATTTAGACTAGCACCCCATTTCAAGGTATACTAGCCTATGTGCATCCATTTGATCAATCATTTCCGATCAAACCAAATGGTGTTTAAAAGAGGTCGAACTCCTCAGATAAGCTTTGCCATTTCAAGCATCCACTTACCCGAGTATGTTCACGAACCCCCACGGAAGATTTTTGCCATTTCAAGCATCCACTCAACCTTGGAAGTTCTAACATAATATATGGCACATAGAACAAGTTTTGAATACAAAGTAGAGGCACTAAGAGTATAGTTTAAAACATTTTATGATACAAGTACACCCCTTCAACCGAATGAAGAGTTTAGCTACGAATATCCATAGAGGTGGATACGATAGCTAAGTACTCGAGGGTTTTTGAAAGACAGTAAGTAAAGGAGAATACTCAAGAACCAACAGGAGTATTCTCAAAAACTACTAGAATACTCAAGAACCAACAGGAGTATTATAGATTTTTCACAAAAGCTTACAAAAGTGCCCAAATCTTTAGAGAGATAAGTGTGATTTTGGAATGAAGATGGGATGATTTACAAAGGCAATGGAGAGCTCTATTTATAGCCAAGGAGGAGCCATGGATGTGGAGGAGGAGGAACCACTTGTCACAAGATGGATGGAGGAGCAAGGAGATGAAGCCACATGGGGGAGGGGGAAAGCCGCCGGCGGCTATGAGGTGTCCTCCTCCCTTAGCCGCCGGCCACATGGAGGGAGGAGGATGAGTTTGAGGTTTGTGAGTCTTATCCCAAAAAGCCATCGCTCCTTTCAGCTCCGGACTGACTCTGGTTGCCCTTCGGTTGGATTTGTTTTGAGTGATTCCACGTCCGGTTCTTGAAAGTCAGAATTTGGTCGCGACCTGGAATGACTCGTAATTCATTTTCAGCTTTAAAAACTCCTCCTTAGCCTGTATTCTCTTTAGACTCCAAAATACCCTGTAGATAAATATCGGAACTAACAAGCAAAAGTTAAATAGACAAAGAGTCTAATTTGGTGGGTTTAACTGTGTTTATGATTCATATAATTATGGTCCATCAGTCCCCTTTGCTGATACTGGCCTGTTGGTGGAACGTTCTGGTTGTACTGCCGGTGGGGCGGTTGGTAGAATGACTGAGCTGGTTGAGGTGCGGCCTGTTGTGTCTCCCTTGGAGGATGGCGGTTGTTTTGCCAGTTTGGGCCGGTTGTTTGACCATACTGCCTGCTTGGTCCGGCTCTGTCGTTGTTGTTGTTGTATCCTTGGTATCCTACCAATACATTCACTTCTGCCCGTTCTTCTACTATTAATATCGGGCATGCGTCAGTCTTGTGGTCCGTAGAACCACAAAACTCGCAACGCTTTACTTGAACTGGCTGCCTTCGTAGGAGTTGGATCATCATCTCTTTCATTTGCTTCATCTCCTCGGGCACTGTGTTTACTGGTTCTTCGACTCTTGCAACGTCCTTGGTGCGGGAAAATTCTTCCTGCCGAGTTGTCTCCTCTCTAAATCGGGCATTTTCAGCAACGTCGTTGATGAGTTGCCTTATGCCGCTTAATGATAGATTCATCATTGATCCTCCAGCTTAGGCATCTAGGAGCATTTTGTCTAAGGGTCTCAATCCATCAATGAGGTAGTCTATGATAAGTTTCTCGGGCAGTTCGAGGGTGCAGCAGCTTCTCTCCAGGCGGTTGAACTTTTCCAGGTAGTCGTACATGGTCTCATTAGGCCCCTGCCTTATGTCCTGCAGTTGCCTCCTTACTTGCATTGCTCTTCCTGCCGGGTAGTATTTGTCCAAGAATTTCTTTTGCATCTGAGCCCACGTTCTGATGCTACCCGAAGGCAATGAAAGGAACCAGTCGTTCGCCGAGTCAATGAGGGAAAAGTAGAAAGCCTTCAACTTGAAGTTCTCTACATTCACTCCATTGGGTTTTAGATTTTGGCAAATGCCATGTAAGTGTTGGAGATGAGTTGTTGCAGATTCTCCATGACCTCCTGAGAACTTGGGCAAGTTGTGGACCACGGATGTGTTAATGGCAATGTTTTCCAGTTCCGCGCCCTCGTATATGCACCACGGTTGGTTTCTGAAATCCGGTGCCGAAAGTTCTCCCATAGTAGGTTCGCGATAATTGTTATCCCCATAGTAGTCATCGAAGATGGGTTCTCGCCTTGGTGCTTGTTGATGTTGAGGAGGGGGTGGACGTTTAGGAGGCTGTTCTGGGCCAGCATCATTTCGGTTCTCGGGTGGCCCCTGGTTTCTTCGGGCACCTTTCGGATCACGAGCTCTTTGTTCCCGGATGAGCTGTTCCGGATCGTCAAGAAATGGAGGCGGTGCCTCATTAATTCGATCGTACAGATTCATCTCGTCGTCATCCTCATAGTCATGGTGGCTTCCTGCTCGAGACATGGTTGTGCAAAAGCGAGTAAAGAATACTATCCGATTGCTAACTAATTCCCCGGCAACGGCGCCAATTTGACAGCACTGCCTTGTCGCGAGGCAATGTGTGCAAAATTAATTTATAAGTCCACTACTCGTGACTTCACTACTTGGGTAGTAAGCGGTAAGTAGGGGTCGAACCCAAGGGAATTAGGGGATAGTAGTTCTTTTGAGGAATTTGTACAGAAATTTAAGTGCAATTGGGGTTGGTTGTGGTTTTAGTACTGAAAGTAAATGACGGAAAGTAAATGACTTGAAAGTAAGGAAAGTAAATACAGTGCTGAAAGGAAATGACTGAAAAGTAAGTGCTGAAAATAAAGACTGAAATTAAAGACTGAAAGTAAATGTGCTGAAAGTAAATGTTAGGTGCGGAAAGTAAAGTTAGTTGCGGAAATGTAAAGTACTAAAAGTAAAGTTAGTTGCGGAAAGTAAAGTACTGAATGTAAAGTTAGTTGCGGAAATGTAAAGACTGAATGTAAAGGGTACTGAAAGTAAGCAATTGATATTAGGACTGAAAGTAAGCTGTTGATAGTAGGACTGAAGGTAGAATGAGGAGTTAGTGTTTTAATCAAAGGAAAGCATTCGGTTTTAAGGGCCTTATATCACAACTTGTTCATCATTGACCGCTAATGATCATACTAAGTATTCAAAGGTGTGGGTTGTTCCATTTCAAGATACAACCCGTAACAAGGCCATTTCAAGCTCTCGTCACACCGTCTGGTCCATTTCAAGACATAGAACACTTGTTCTAGCTAGACTAATACCCCATTTCAAGGTATATTAGCCTATGTTCAGTCACTTGATCTCTCATTTCCGATCAAACCAAGCGACTTAAAGAGAGGTTGAACTCCACGGAAAAGCTTTTCCATTTCAAGCATCCACTTAACCGTGTATGTTCTACCCGAGTGTATAGCACATAGAACAAGCTTGAATACAATAGCAGCACTAAGAAAAGGGTCTAAAACGTTTCATGATACAAGTACACCCCTTCAACCGAATGAAGGGTTTAGCTACGAGTATCCGTAGAAGTTGATATCATAGCTAAGTACAAGAAAAGTAAAGGGTTTTGAAAATGAAAGACAAAAACAAAGTAAGGTTTTTGGAACGAAAACTCAAGAACAAACAGGAGTTTTTGAAAAGTAACTCAAGAACAAACAAGAGTACTCAAGAACAAGAGAGAAGTTGGAGCTTTTGATATTGAAAATGCAAGTGTTTACAAGGATATGATATGAGATTCAAGGACTAGTTTCAAGGAGGGGTGCTCCTCCTTATATAGGCAAGGAGTGGCGGTTTGGGGGAGGATATTTTGTCCTCCAAACTTCGGTTGGACTTGGTTGCTCTTCGATTGGAGTTTGGATGAGCCAAAGGGTGCACATGGTGAACACATGGGCGGCTAGGGCTTGGGTTGTGCCAAAGGGCAACCACTTGACTAGTTAGGCTTGGTTGAGGCTTGGCACAAGTCACTTGGACTTGGTTAAAAGGTTAGTTTCATCCCAAAAGATCTACCAACTAAACTAGTTAGATGCCAACCGGGAATATTTGATCTTTGAGATATTTGGTTGGACTTCGTCGGAGTTTGGCCGGAGCATGATTGGTCCATGGATGCACTTGATCGGAGCTCCACCGGAGCTTGGTCGGAGCTCGGTCGGAGGTCGGCCGGAATTTCTGGCCGGAGGTCCTTGGCTCTTGAATAGTTGATCTGGAATGGCCAAGTGATTTTAAGATTAATGGTCGAAGTAGATTTGCTGGAATCTGGCCGGAACCTTGTCGGGTCCAAGCTTTAAATTCTGTTCGGTCATGGGCCTCGGTCGTGGTCGATCGCTGGTCTTGGTCGCGGTCGCGGATCGGTTTTCTCGGTCGTGGGCCTCGAGTCCGTTCGGGTACCTCTCGGGCATGGGCCAGTTCCACTCGGGCGTTTTGTCTGGAAAGTGAGATTTTCCGAGTTTGTTGGCATTTGAAACACTTTGGCCGAGCCAGAATTGGCAGATTCTTCCGTTTGATCGAGCGACTTAGTTTTGGGGCCTAGTGCGCGCGGGACCTTTGTTTGGAATCGGGCCAACTGTCAATCCGTTCGGGCGAACTACTTGATTCTTCGACATTGTCCACCTTATTCCCCATTTTGAACACTTTACTCGAGGTGGATTCATCAGATTAGCTCATTTGCCCGAGGGACTGGATTCTGGACCTTGGAGGCTCGACTGGGGGCCTGGTCCTGCGCTTCTCGGGTCATGCGCTCGCATGGTGTCCCCTGCGCGTTCGCAGAAATCACTTGCGATCCATTTTTAGCATAAAACTCCTCTTTTAGCTCGTTTCTTCTCTAAACCTCAAAATAGCCTGTAGAGCAAAAAATGGAACTAACAAGTAAAAGTTGATAAGACAAAGTGTCTAATTTGGTGGGTTTAACTGCTTCGATGAGTCGTATAAATACGCTCCATCATCGGCCAGCGAGTTTTTCGAGCTTCAAATATTCAAGTGAATATCTATATATCAGATCTGAAGATGGCGTGGCTGACTTGAGGAGGAAGTCTTCGTATATTCCTCTCATCGATTTGATAAAGATACACATCCAATATTTAGGAATATTTCCTAAATATTTGATGGGGTTATCTGGAGCAGATTTGGAGATCGTCCTGGCATATAAATACTTGTCTAGGGCATCCATAATCTGCATCGCTTTCAATATCAAATATACACGAGTAAACCCTACCGATTGGAGAAGAAGAAAGCGACGGCCGATTGTGTTTTTCTGACTGGAAACTCATCGGTGCAAGAGCAGTCTTAGCAAGTGCAACTCAGACTGCCTGGAAGCAATCAAACTGCCGTACACAATAAAGGCAAACAAGCTTTTGAGAGAAAGCATCCGAGCTTCAAGAGAAGGTCGAGCACGTTCGGATAGAAGGTTCGGACGAAGGTGATCGAGGGGAATTGCGGTTACCTCAGTTGCAAATCTGAGAGACGGAGTATTAGAGGCTAGGCAATTACAAGGTGTAAGTGTAAGTCCACGTGAAAGCTCTAAACTCGTAATAAAGATTTGCTGTCCCTTCTAGGGTGTGGGAAACCCCCCAGAGTAGGCGTGGCCGAACTGAGTTATCATTCTGCGCGTGCTCCTATTTTTTGTTCTGTTTGCTGAACTGTTGTGAAAGGAGTTCAAGGTCTGTCGCAACTGTACCTTGAACACTAACTTGAACAGGGGATAGAATTTCACTAATGATCATACTAAGTGTTCTAAGGTGTAGTGAAATTATATCCCCTGTTCAAGCAAGTGTTCCAGGTACTGTTGCGACAGACCTTGAACTCCTTTCACAACAGTTCAAACACAACAAAGAAAACAGGAGCACGCACAGAATGATAACCCAGTTCGGCCACGCCTACTCTGGGCGGTTTCCCACACCCTAGAAGGGACAACAAATCTTTATTACGAGTTTAGAGCTTTCCATTGACTTACACTTACACCTTGTAATTGCCTAGCCTCTAATACTCCGTCTCTCAGATTTGCAACCGAGGCTCACCGCAATTCCCCTCGATCCCCTTCGTCCGAACCTTCAGTCCGAACGTGCTCGAACTTCTTCTTGAAGCTCGGATGCTTTCTCTCGAAAGCTTGTTCGCCTTTATTGTGTGCGGCAGTTTGATCGCTTCCAGGCAGTCTGAGTTGCACCAGCTAAGACTGCTCTTGCACCGATGAGTTTCCAGTCGGAAAAACACAATCGGCCGTCGCTTTCTTCTTCTCCAATCGGTAGGGTTTGCTCGTGTATTTTTAATGTTGAAAGCGATGGAGATTATAGACGCCCTAGATCTGTATTTATAGGCTGGGACGATCTCCATATCTGCTCAAGATAATCCCATCAAATAATTAGGAAATATCCCTAATTATTCGATGTATATCTTTATCAAATCGTTTGGAAGAATATACGAAGACTTCTTGCTCAAGTCATCCACGCCGCCTTCAATATAGATATTCATTCGAATATCTGATGATCGAAAAAGTCGCTGGCCGACTCCAAATCGACGAGATCTTCGTTGTCAAAATCCTTCCGGAAAATATCCTTGCGTCTGCTCCACGCTGTACATGAGTGCTAGGATATGTTCAAACTCCCCCTGAACTCCTGCTCGAACTGTCTAACAACGTTTTGCCAAATACATGCCACTCAAGGGAACATCACAACCAATTCACCATTGTGTACTCCATTTGTTCCTTTGAAAAATAAACCCATATCACTTGTTCCACGTAAATAACGTAGGATGTGCTTAACACCGCTCCAATGTCTTTTAGTGGGCGATGAACTATATCTTACCAGTAAATTAACTGCAAAGGATATGTCTGGTCGGGTATTATTGGAAAGGTACATTAAAGCCCCAATTGCACCAAGATAAGGTACTTCCGGACCTATAATCTCTTCATTGTTTGACCGGGACGATAAGGGTCCTTTTCGGTGTCGAGTAATCTTACTACCATCGGCGTACTTAATGGATGTGCTTTATCCATATTAAAACACTTTAGAACATTCTCGGTGTAATTTGATTGATGGATAAAGATTCCATTATTTGTATGCTCGAACTGCAGGCCGAAACAATACTTAGTAGTTCCCAGATCTTTCATCTCAAATTCCCTTTTCAAATAGTTTGCTGCTAATTGCATCTCTTCTGGAGTTCCAATTATATTTAAATCATCAACATACACAGCTATGATTACAAAACCTGATTCTGTACGTTTTATAAAAATACATGGGCATATTTGGTTACTAATAAACCCTTGCGCTAGTAAATATTCGCTGAGGCGATTATACCACATCCGACCAGATTGTTTCAGGCCATACAATGATCTTTTCAATTAGATGGAGTACATATGATGCGGTTTCACTTTCAATGCTTCAGGCATTTTTAATCCTTCTGGGATCTTCATGTATATATCTTTATCTAATAACCCATATAGGTATGCAGTTACCACATCCATGAGTTTCATTTTGAGTCGTTCAACAACGGCCAAAGCAACTAGAAACCTTATAGTTGTTGCATCCACTACAGGTGAATACGTTTCCAAATATCCACTCCAGGTTTCTGTGTAAAACCTTGTGCAACCAGTCTAGCTTTGTATCTTACAACTTCATTACACTTGTTACGTTTTCGTACGAACATCCACTTATAGCCAACTGGTTTCACACCTTCGGGTGTTGGAGCTACAGGTCTGAAAACACCACGTTTATTCAAAAAGTTCAACTCTGCTTGAATTGCTTCTTTCCAGCTCTCCCAATCATCTTTGGTTTAGGGATCATTGTCATCTTCTCCAATGACCTCTAGGGCAACTGAATAAGCAAAGATATCATTGAGATTTACCTCATCTCAATACCAACCCACGCCAGTGTTGGCAAAATTGATTGACATTTCAAAATTGTCATCAATATCTTTGTCTTCATTTTCAGTTTCCTTAGATAAAGACTCTTCGGGAGTCACACCTTCATTTACGTTCATATTTGATATCTCGACATCCTTCTTACATCTTGCGTGTTCCTTCCTCTTCCGGGGAAATGTATCCTTAGACCCTAATGGTCTCCCACGCTTTCGATGTACTTGAGAATCACTTGCAATGTTTTTGTTTGGAGTTACTACAGGAATCTCCAGATAAGCTGGTGCATTTGCAGTAGGTATATGTTGATGTTCCCATGAATGGCAGCATGTTGTTGGCAAAACGGCTTTAGACAGTTCGAGCAGGAGTTCAGGGGGAGTTCGAACACTTTCTGGAACTACAGTACAGCGTGGAGCAGACGCAAAGATATCTTCCGGAAGGTTCTAAAGATCGAGGATCTTTTCGATTCGAACTGAAGTCGGCCAGCGAATATTCAAGTGAATATCTACATATCAGATCTGATGATGGCGTGGCGGACTTGGGGAGGAAGTCTTTGTTTATTCCTCTCACCGATTGGATAAAGATATGCATCGAATATTTAGGAATATCTTCCTAAATATTTGATGAGATATCTAGAGCAGATTTTGGACTTCGCCCGTGCATATAAATACTTGGCTAGGGCATCCATTATCTGCATCGCTTTCACGATCAAATACACACGAGCATACACTATCGATTGGGAAAGAAGAAAGCGACGGCCGGTTGTGTTTCCCCACTGGAAACTCATCGGTGCAAGAGCAGTCTTATCAAGTGCAACTGAGACTGCCTGGAAGCGATCAAACTGCCGCACACAACAAAGATGAACCTGCTTTCGAGAGAAAGCGACCGAGCTTCAGGAGAAGATCGAGCACGTTCGGACAGAAGGTTCGGACGAAGGGGATCGAGGGGAGTTGCGACGAACCTCGGTTGCAAATCTGAGAGACGGAGTGTTAGTGGTGAGGCCATTACAAACAAGGTGTTGTGTAAGAGTAAGACCTCTTGTAACCCTAAACTCGTAATAAGATTTGTTGTCCCTTTTCCGGGTGTCGGAAACCCCCCAGAGTAGGCGTAGCCGAACTGGGTTATCATTCTGTGCGTGCTCCTGTTTTACTGTTCTGTTTGCTGAACTGTTGTGGAGGGAGTTCAAGATCTGTCAGAGCTACACCTTGAACACTTGCTTGAACAGGGGATAGAATTTCAAATGGTATCATAGCAAACACTCGACGCACTGAGTGGGAACCTGAACTATTCAAGATAAAGATGAAGGAGAGTGAGACCATCACTAAGTACAACACCAGGGTTCTGGAACTGTCTAACGTGGCGTCTGCACTAGGGAAACCTATCGATGAAAAAAGACTAGCAAGTAAAGTCCTGAGATCACTACCTCCGAGATTCGCCATGAAGGTCACAGCCATTGAGGAAATGCACGACATCTCCAAACTGAAGCTGGATGAGCTGATGGGTTCTCTCAGAACTTACGAGATCAATCATGATTTCCAACCCGGAGAAGTAAAGGGAATCGCCCTCAAAGCGGACATGTCAGAAGACAAACTGGAGGGTTGCTGCACCACTGAGCAACTGGCTATGATGGCTCAGAACTTTGGCAGAATGGTGAGAAAAATCAATAGACGTGGTCCAGAACAAGGTGAGTCTTCATCAACTAGTTTCCGAAACTGGAAATCTGGGAAGTCAAGGTCTAGTGACATGAGGCAGGACTCTTCTGACAAATGAAAAGAAGAAATTCAGTGCCATGAATGCAGAGGTTTCGGTCATATTGCTTCACAATGTGCGAATACTCTCATGAAGAAGAAGGCAATGGGCGCAAGCTTCAGCGATAGTGAGTCAGACGAAGAAAAAGGAGGTGCAACCACTAATTTTGTGGCCTTTGCTTCAACTCTGGAGAAATACGGCAACACCAGTAAAATAGTTCCACCTCCGATGGAACTCCCGGCTGAAGACCTTTCAGACAGTGACGGTGAAGAACTTACGCAGGAGTCTCTGGCTGAGACATATAAGGATCTATATGAAAGGTGGCTGCTACTGATCAAGGTGACCGAGAAGCTGAATGACACAGTTGCAAGCATCACTACAGATAAGGATAAGGTCTGGCAGGAAGTTGAGATACTGGTCACACAGAAGGTTGAACTCGAAGGCACGGTAGCTTCTCTAAACACTCAACTGGCTGATATGAAACAGGAAAGATTGTGCTTGCTTGCTCAGAAGACAGAACTCCTGGGTACTGTCTCTTCACTGAAAATCGACATGGAAATGGACCGAGAAGCTCATCCTGTCGACATGGCTGGTCTAAGAAAAGTCATCTCAGATCTGAAACGCAAGGAGGTGTTCCAACTCAGGAAGGTTGAACAGCTGGAACTTCAGCTAGAATCAGAAAAAATGGAACGTGAAATTGCTGAGAAGGAGCTCACTCAGCTCAAACAGTCGGTAAGGATGCTGAACTCTGGCACTAAAGACTTAAATGATATCCTCATGTCTCAAAGAATGGAGTCTGGACATCGTGGACTTGGTTTCACTGAAGAAGGAAGCTCAAGTGGTACAGTGTTTGTTAAAACCAAACCAGTGGCTGAACAGAATCCAGAACAGAAGCTGAAACAGCACCAGAGACAGATAGAGAATCAGCATCTGGGAGAAAAAGTGACATTGTACCCAAGACCTCACTTGAGACAGCATTCAATACAGAAAGTGGATCTGGACCAAGGAAAAGATGATCAAAGGAGGACTCACCACGATCGCATCAGCTCGTACTCGAAACTGAGGAAAGACTCCTGCACATGCTGGTACTGCTACCAGGTTGAACACATCAGACCGAAGTGTCACCTGTTTCTTGCCGAACGTCGGGCATACCAACAACAGACAAAACCTCGACAGAAACAGGTATGGGTACCAAAGGGAAAACAGACGGTATGCATGATGGCCTGTTGCTCCACAAGGTACACAGTTCAAGACAGTTGGCACTTCGACATCGGATGCTCCACCCACATGACAGGTAACTCTAAATATCTCACCAATATTAGACCTGTTGAGAAGCTGTGGTATGTCACCTTCGGGGATGGGTGAAAGGGTCAGGTAATCGGTTGTGGGACATTGAAGGTTCCGGATCTCCCTGCACTCCAGGACACTCTCCTTGTTGAAGGTCTGACTATGAATCTTATTAGCATCAGTCAATTGTGCAACGATGGACACTATGTGTCGTTCTCTCGCGACTCATGCCTCGTTGATGAGCTGTATTTATACGACTCGTCGAGTCATTAAATCCCACCATTTCATTCACTTTATTATGCGAACAGTTACTTTTTAGTGTTGTTTTGTATTTCAGGTGATTTGGAAGCTCTAGGAGGAAACGTGCATAAAAGACGGCATTTTATGCCAAAAACATCACATTGGCAGATTGACCTTTGGAGCTTCACCGGACGACTGGGAATGCACCAATGATCAGAAAAATACGAGACACATGCCGTTGCGTAGGTGACTCAATTCCCTACAACTCTCCAGTTCACACCGAGAGCATCCGAGGTCGTTTGGAAGGTCCAATCAAGAATCCATGAGTCCGATCAGCGCAGATTTCAGGACTTAGCCAAATTCAGGGCCTGTTTTTCCGGCTGGCTGAGATGCCAACTTTGAGAGCCGCTCCGGCCTAATCCGTCCACACAATGGGGTGATTTCAAGGTTTGGACATCAAGTATACATGTCCAGCTAGTGCTCCAGCTCAAGAGACCGGCCAGAAGAGTTTCTGAAGGCGAGTCAAATCGGCCCCAAAGTACCCAGTCCGATCAGCCCGAGCATCCGAGTACCAGCCGAGTTGACCGAGTTGCATCCGAGTTTGACCGAGTTTGACCGAGTTCAAAGCCCAAATTTCGTCCAGCCCAATGTCATATTTAGGGCAACTTACATTTAGGGTTTCGGAATATTCAAGAAGGTTTAAGATGGCTTAAGTCCCAAGCAAAGAGATAGCTTGAAGATAAAGCAAGATTATTATGGAAATATTTCCATAGTTATCTCTTGGCTTATTTTGGGAACTTTAGGGTTTCTCAAACCCTATATATAGAGGAGCATACCAGCCACAATAATCATCCTTCACACACTCACTCGAGCTCCCTCTCTTCCCCACTCGTCCGCCCTTGCTCCACCGTGCCTTCCTCCTTGCGCCGCCGTGTTCAAGCCCTAATCTCGGTCATTAGTGAAGTTCTTATTTTCCTTTCATTCATGCATTGTTCCTCCATGATCATGTGTAACTAATCCGATTATTCGGGTTAGGGTTGAATAATTGTGACTACGTTTTTGAGACTTGGATTTTAATGCTATATTCTATGTTTTACTAATTCTCGTATATGAATTCCATGAAATATTGTTAGACTAGACGTATACTTTGTCGTGAAATCTAGTTGCGCATATTTCTACATTAATCATCTATCTAATACTTTGTCATTTAGATAGGTAGTACGACTAGGGCAATTAACACTTTTGTCGGGTTAATTAAACCTAGGGGAATTAGGTCGTGGCGTAACACCTTTGTCGGGTTACTTGGGAAGTCACTTTTGTCGGGACAACCACACTTAAAACACGAGTTAGATATTTAGAAGTCTATGATAAAACAAGTCACAATTGAATAAAACCCTAATCTGAATACTTCTCTCTGATATTTACACCTTAGCATATTTTCGAATTTACAATTGTTTCACTAACCTTTACTCTCATCTCAGTTTCTTGTTTTTCTCCATTACAGAACAAAGTAGTAGCTATCTAGCTCCCTTGGGTTCGACCCTTGCTTGCCATTGTGCTAACCCACAGTTCAGGACAAGGAAAATATAAATTGTTTTTGCACAGGTACCGACGACAGCCTGTTCAAAATGGCGCCGTTGCCGGGGAGCTATGCACGGTGAAATTTGTTCTTCTTTTCTTTTTCCTTTATTTTTCTTTCTTGATTATTTCGAAATTTGCTATTCGGTGATTTCAATAATTCAAAAACCCCAACTGTTCGATTTTTGTTTTCAATTTCTTTCGATTTTGTTTTCTAGCTCTCAGAGGGTCCTGTCACCAAGACTTACGAGTCTAAGGAAATTGGGTTTTAAGTGGGACCGCTGTGACCCCTCTAATTTCCTGGGGACCCTTTGTTGCTAGTATGTGCTTGATATTCGGTGCCATGCTAGCTTGCACGTTTTTCTGATTCACTTGCAGATTCGACATGACTTCCTACTACGGAAGTGAGCCGTGGAATTATGGGGAGTACTATCCACCACCCTCCCGACAAGAAGTCCGAGAAAAGATCATGCACCTTGAGCAATCCCGGGATGAAACTTTGGATGAGTACTTACGGTACTTTGATTCCCTTGTGATAAGCTACCCGCACCATGGATTCACAGACTTGTATCTTCTTCAAGGGTTTCTCGCTGGGATGTTACCACATGAGTGGAGTTGGCTCACTGAGGAGGCAGGATGCTCGGTTTATGACATGACCATAAGTGCTATTTGGGACTTGATAGCTGATTTGGCCGAGAAATCAAGACCAATACAAGAGCAGACCGAGGCACGAGAGGACAATGAGAAAGAGTTGGCAGCTAGCGTCCAACAGTTGGTCGACATAGTGGAGCAATCTCGGGCCGAAAACAAGAGAGACTTGGCCGAGTTATCAAGAACATTGTCCGACTTGAATCAGATTGTGTCAGAGTTGAGGAGAAATCAGGAAGAATATGTCAGCACAAAAACAGAGGAGGACATGGCAGAGGCTCTAATAGAGCCTATCTCGGAGCCCATAGAACCGGCAGAAGATGAGGACCAATGGTTGAAGGAAGAAGAGCTCAAGTCGGACTACCCCGAGTATTTGGAAGAAGGCAGCCCGCTGGCACCTAAAGAAGAGCCGACCGAGCCATTCGAATCAGACCTCATTACGGATCTGCCTGAGGAAGAACCGGTCGTCACTATCAAAGCAGCCGAGGAAATCAAGGCCACGTCCATCGAAGATCCTACCTCAGTTCAGGGCGCGGACGCCTCTACGATTCATGCGCGGACGTATGAAGAATTACCAATAAATCAAGAGACGTCCGCGGAAAGCATCAATTCAGGTAAAGACCCAGGAATCCTCGTACTCGCCCGTGATATTGACTCTTATATTTTGCAGACGGGAGATGCTAGGGATGATGATTCTCCACCACTTATTCTTGAACGACCACTCATCCGTGCCAAAAAGAGGAGGGTTGACATGGGAACATACTTAATGTCGCTTGATGGCAAGAAACTGAACTTCCATGCCGACCACTCATACATGAAGAAACGACCAAGACAAGGCGCGTTTGGATGGAAACCAGGATGGAGGAACACTAGAGTACGACTCAATGGACCAGTGACTGTGACAAAGGTGACCTCGCCAGCTCAGAAGGATGTGAAGGCGAATCCGCCTGATCTTTGGAAGGTAGAACCGAATGGACATCCAGAGGGGCAGTATGGACGAACAGAAGGAGAGGCCAAGCAGAAGTATGACCTCACACGCCCATGGGACCCTAACTTGTGATCCCTACAGAGGTACCGTCGAGCCAACGACGTAAAACAAAGGCGCTCGCAGGGAGGCAGCCTTGCACTTTTTACCTTTCAGTTTATTTACTATTTATATTTTCTATTTATTATGTCTTATCATCACATTGTACCTTGGGAAGTAGATGATATTCATGCAGGGACAGAGGCGAACGAATCAGAGATGATTAGCAACAGACTGCATCCGGCATGAGTAGTTCACACCTTGAATAAGTTGCGTCGAGAAGCATGAGCGTTTACAGATTTTGTCACAAAGACTTACGAGTCTAAGGAGGTTGGGTTTTAAGTGAGACCGATGTGACTCCTCCAACCCCCTGGGAATCTGTTATTCGTCTTAATGTCATTGACGCAGACCTTTCGGTGTGCAACAAACTCACGCTACGATGCAAGCTCCAAAGGTGCTCTTCGAGGACTCACAGGAGAATTATCAGTCGTTCCTGATCGTCACGCACGCACGAGGGAAGTGCCTGTCCTTATTCTATTTCCCTTTTGTTTTATTGCATGCATTGTGTGTCTAGATTTGAGTCGTGCCGTGAGGACACGGCTCATTTCAAAAGTGTGGGGTGGGAGAGTCAGTTATCGAGTCAGCACGTTTATTTCATGCACCCTGCACAGAGTCAGCACGTTTCGAGTCATTTTTAAAATTTTTTGTACATGATACTTCACTATTTCCTAGACTTGCAGTATTGGATAATGATATGGTGAAATAGATAGAGCCGATTACATGCATGTCTTTGGTGAAAATTGATTTGTGCGACTAACATGTGATCTTAAAATTTTGCGTGCCTTTGTTAATTGAGATAAACAGGGATGTGGAGTTGATAGCAATGCCCTAGAGAGACTTGACAGATCATTCAAAGACCGAACTCAGGATATATGGTTATGTGGAGTTCGTGGAGGCTAGCACTTCGAGGCAACATAGTACGGGTCTGCTCCGCCACTGCGGTACCTTGCGGTTGGTCGGGACGGGAATACTTCACACCGTCCAAGCTCTAGTCCAAGTAGCCGAGAAAATAGGCAAGCGACCCTTGACTTGACCCGTGTCAAAAGGACGAGGATGAGTAAGAGCAGGAAGGTTTCTAATCCGAGTAACCGGGAAAATAGACGAGCGACCCTCGGCTTGACTCGCGTCAAAAGGAGAAGGAACCACGGTTCGAGCAAGTCACAATCCGCACTTCAAGGCAACAAATCCACCACCATTGTGATAGTCCGCACGTGAAAGCATCATTGAAATCCCAAATCAGATGACACTATAGCTGGCCGAAAAACACTCAACACTTTGAAGCTCGAATCAATCACGTGCAAGAAAAAGCGGCAAAGCATAACCATATAGCAGCGAGTTCGAGTCCGAGAATGAGGGTTCAAGGGTCTAAACAGGGCTATCTCCAGATACATCCGAATTGATTTGCATCTCGACCCAAAGGTAACACGTATCTTTAACTCATGTTTTTCGCACACTGACATTAGTAGCAAGCATGCATAACAGGTAGGATCTATAGTAGCCAAGTCACGTCCATGTAGCTCGTCTAGGATGACCGAAGCATTGTGGTGTTTACATTATTTATTCCTCTTATGACATAGTTCTTGTTCGGGACGAACAAGTTTAAGTGTGGGGTGGTTTGATGAGCCGTATTTATACGACTCGTCGAGTCATTAAATCCCACCATTTCATTCACTTTATTATGCGAACAGTTACTTTTTAGTGTTGTTTTGTATTTCAGGTGATTTGGAAGCTCTAGGAGGAAACGTGCATAAAAGACGGCATTTTATGCCAAAAACATCACATTGGCAGATTGACCTTTGGAGCTTCACCGGACGACAGGGAATGCACCGATGATCAGAAAAATACGAGACACATGCCGTTGCGTAGGTGACTCAATTCCCTACAACTCTCCAGTTCACACCGAGAGCATCCGAGGTCGTTTGGAAGGTCCAATCAAGAATCCATGAGTCCGATCAGCGCAGATTTCAGGACTTAGCCAAATTCAGGGCCTGTTTTTCCGGCTGGCTGAGATGCCAACTTTGAGAGCCGCTCCGGCCTAATCCGTCCACACAATGGGGTGATTTCAAGGTTTGGACATCAAGTATACATGTCCAGCTAGTGCTCCAGCTCAAGAGACCGGCCAGAAGAGTTTCCGAAGGCGAGTCAAATCGGCCCCAAAGTACCCAGTCCGATCAGCCCGAGCATCCGAGTACCAGCCGAGTTGACCGAGTTGCTTCCGAGTTTGACCGAGTTTGACCGAGTTCAAAGCCCAAATTTCGTCCAGCCCAATGTCATATTTAGGGCAACTTACATCTAGGGTTTCGGAATATTCAAGAAGGTTTAAGATGGCTTAAGTCCCAAGCAAAGAGATAGCTTGAAGATAAAGCAAGATTATTATGGAAATATTTCCATAGTTATCTCTTGGCTTATTTTGGGAACTTTAGGGTTTCTCAAACCCTATATATAGAGGAGCATACCAGCCACAATAATCATCCTTCACACACTCACTCGAGCTCCCTCTCTTCCCCACTCGTCCGCCCTTGCTCCACCGTGCCTTCCTCCTTGCGCCGCCGTGTTCAAGCCCTAATCTCGGTCATTAGTGAAGTTCTTATTTTCCTTTCATTCATGCATTTTTCCTCCATGATCATGTGTAACTAATCCGATTATTCGGGTTAGGGTTGAATAATTGTGACTACATTTTTGAGACTTGGATTTTAATGCTATATTCTATGTTTTACTAATTCTCGTATATGAATTCCATGAAATATTGTTAGACTAGACGTATACTTTGTCGTGAAATCTAGTTGCGCATATTTCTACATTAATCATCTATCTAATACTTTGTCATTTAGATAGGTAGTACGACTAGGGCAATTAACACTTTTGTCGGGTTAATTAAACCTAGGGGAATTAGGTCGTGGCGTAACACCTTTGTCGGGTTACTTGGGAAGTCACTTTTGTCGGGACAACCACACTTAAAACACGAGTTAGATATTTAGAAGTCTATGATAAAACAAGTCACAATTGAATAAAACCCTAATCTGAATACTTCTCTCTGATATTTACACCTTAGCATATTTTCGAATTTACAATTGTTTCACTAACCTTTACTCTCATCTCAGTTTCTTGTTTTTCTCCATTACAGAACAAAGTAGTAGCTATCTAGCTCCCTTGGGTTCGACCCTTGCTTGCCATTGTGCTAACCCACAGTTCAGGACAAGGAAAATATAAATTGTTTTTGCACAGGTACCGACGACAGCCTGTTCACTCGTCCTAGACGAGAATGGCGGTATACTGATGAAAGGGCGACGAGGTGCAAATAACTGCTATACCATAAGGATGGGAGTCGGGAATCATGGCAAACAACAGGTCTCTCTAAACTGTGTCAATGTCAAACATCGATTTATGCGAGGGGGAATGAATAAGACCCTGCACACAAGGTCTGATTGGAGTAACGCACAAATCTATGTCGATAATTGTACAAGCAGACTGCTGGAACAGAAGGTGGTGCAGTTGCAAAAAGAGTTCAATCAGAAGGTGGTGCAGTTGCAGAAGGAGATCGCATGTGCCAGGAAACGGATGAGGACACATGAATACGAAGGGCAACAGAGGGTGATAACTCCAAAGCATATGCCAACAGACATACAATTGACCCAGACCGTCTTCAATTCACACGAGATTTCACAGTTTGGAACACCCAGATCCTCCTTGGGTCTGTATGGTGTCAAGAACTAAGTGTTCCAGGCAGTGGTCAGTCAGAGGCGAAACTCCAGCAAAACAGTTGGACTGATCACTTATGCAAGAGAGCTGGAACAGAAGGTGAATTTTCAGAAACTGAATATTCTTTAAATATTTCAAAGATTTGCTCATGCCGTTATTTGAAACGGGAGTTTACTGATTTGGGAAGTTGAAAAGGCCGAAGTATTTTTGAATCACAAAATTAGTTCAGTGGTCTTTACTCTCCGATAATAAACCACTGGCCGAAGGAAAGAAGACTGGCGAAGGAACTACAGTTGTAATCCCTCAGTCGGACGCGGTGGATACGTCTAAATCAATCGATGCTATTTCGACACAAGTTCCTCCCCAATCTGAGGTATACCGTAAATCTCAGACTGTTCCTACCGCAAATATTTTTGCTGTTGAAAATATTGTGTTGAAGGAAGTTGCGAATGTGGGGTCTGAAAGGGGTGGTGAAGCCAGTAGGGCTGTTGGTGGTAGTAATGCCAGTAGGGCTGTTGTTTGTAAAGATGGTGCTGGTTCCATGAAAGAAGGAGAGTCCAGCATCTCTGTGTCTAAAGGTGCTGGTGGATCAGGAGTATGGAGGGAGAAAATCCATGCTTCTGGGTATGTTCGTCCGGGAGGTTTACGAAGAAAGAAGGGGACTCGCCGAGTTGTTTCTCCAAGACAGTGTCTGGCGAAGATCAGTTCGATCAGAGGGAGGCTCATAGCAATATCTGATGAGGAGACAGAGAAGTTTCTTGAGGCCTCGGGGAAGAGGAATTTAGTGATTAATGAAGCTTCTGATGATGAGTCTATTGAACACCTTGGAGGAATCATTGATGAACATCATGGTGAGCATGTTGAGACTGTGACCAAGGAGGTTAATCCATCGGAGAAGGATGATGGGTTGAAAGATGGAATAGCGGAAGGATCTGATTGTGCTAAAGAAGACAAAGATCTGGTCAGTGTGCTCAAGGATATTGATGATTTTGTTGAAAATCTTCAAAAGGAGGTTTCTGTACCCGTGGTGTCAAGATCAGATCAGCCTTCAGAAATCCAGGCTGTAGGGGTTGAAGAGTCTGCACCTGCCCTCAACTCAGATGATGTGAAGAAGGCAAGTGTTGCAACAGATGAATCGGGTGTTCAACAGAGTGTTGTGACAGTTGTTGCCTCAGAGGCAGTCTCAGTAGAGAAGGCAACTGGCGCTCCAGACGCAGTTCAAGATGCTGATCATACTGACCCTGAAGTGGATGATACAGAAGCTGTTGCGAAAGATGGGCTGCATAATGATGATCATATGGAGGATGGCCATGTGGAAGTCATTGAGTTGCTGAAGCAATCTGACTTGATCTGGACAGTGAACAGAAGTAAATCATTCGACGAACTGCTTGTTCGAGAGGCTATTACAAACCTGCCTCCGCAGTTTGGTGTTCTTGGAAGCCCAGAATGCGGTGTCTTCTTCGTTCGTGGAAGGAAGATCCAAATTGACACGGAGCTTATTAATGTCTATTTCTCCATGGATGACCCTAGTGAGCCTAAGGTAGTGGAGATTATAAATGTAAATTTGATAGGGCTCTTCGACACCTGTCAAATTTTGGCGCCGTTGCCGGGGAGTTGTGCATTGGTGAAGTTGTTCTTTTCATTTGTTTTTCTTTTTTTTTCGGGTTTGTTCCTTTTTGAAAATAAGGATTGCTTTCTATTTCCTAGACTTGCATTATTGAATGATCACGATGTGAAATAGATGGAACTAAGTACATGCATTACTCTTATGAAATTTAAAGTATGCGACTAACATGTGATTTAACTCTCTATATGTCCTTGTGAGTCGGGATAAAAGGGGATGTGGAGTTGATAGCAATGTTCTAAGAAAGGCTTGACAAAAGCACTCAAGGGGCCGGGTTTCAAAACTATGTGGTTATACGGACTTGTGGAGGCTGCACTTCGAGACGTCATGGTTTAGAGTATGCTCCACCGCTGCGGTACTTATGCGGTTAGGCAGGATGGTGGCACACATTGTCCAATCTCTAGTCTTAGTAGCCGGGAAAAGAGGTGAGCGACCCTCATCTTGACTCGCGCAGAAACGACAAGGATGAGAAAGAGCGGGGAGGTATTTCCATATGCTTGAGGGCTATGATTGGACCTCCCAAAAAAAGGAATGGACAAGAGACCCACAAAAAGGAGCAAAGCTCAAAGAAAGATCAACTCATGTGGAGGTTTACCCGAACAAAGTGAAAAATCATCAATGTCATACAAGAGGCCGAAGGCCAAGTTCACTACAAAATGTCCAAAGACTCGACCCTTGATGCTCGAACATATCACGTGCTAGAAGAAGCAACAAGTATAACCATGTAGCAAGAACCGGACCCAAGAGTGTAGATCATGGGTCTAAAAAGGACTATCTCCCACTCATCTGAATTGGTTTGCATCTCGGCTCAAAGGTACATGTATCAAGTTGATTCCATGTTTTAGCAAAATGCCTTGAGTAGTGATTGAGTTATGCATGGAAAGGTGAAGTCTAGACTAGCACTCTTACTCATATCTATGGTGCCGAGAGACTTGTGGTGTTTGCATTTATTCCTCTTATGACTTAAGGCCTTGTTCGGGACGAACAAGTTCAAGTGTGGGGTGGTTTGATGAGACGTATTTATACGAATCATTGAGTCAACAATTCCCACTAATTGAGACATTAGGTAACATGACAGATCGTTACCTCGTCGTTAAAGGCAGTCTGTACAAATAATATTTATAGTCCGCTACTCGCGACTTCACTACAGGGTAGCTAGTGGTAAGTAGGGGTCGAACCCGAGGGAATTAGGGGGATACGTGTTCTTTGAGGGATTGTCACGAAAGTAAATACTGTTGGGGATTGAACAGCGAGGGAGCGTGTTTTAGGTTGGTTGAGGTTTTAGTGCGGAAAAGTAAGTGATTGGTTGGTTTGTTTTGGTTTTTGTGCGGAAAGGTAAATGACAGAAATTAAATGACTGAAAATAAAAGTAGAAGACTTACAACGGGTGATGCGTGATTGGCAAGTCCTCCGGAAGGTGAGTGCAATTGATTCAGGCAGTTATACTAGGAAAGTAAATACAAGGGGTTTTTAAGTCTGAGGAAAGTATTCAGTCTCAGGGGCCTTGTATCATAGTTGTTTATCATTGACCGCTAATGATCATACTCAGTGTTCGAAGATGAATCGAGGCTATTTCTAGCACAAGACTTGCAACATCGTTTAGAACACTTGTTCTACTTAGACTAATTCCTCCTTTCGAAGTATCTTAGCCTTATGTGCATCCATTTGATCTTCAGTTACGATCAACCAAATGGTTTTTAAGAGAGGTTGAACTCCTCAGATAAGCTTTGCCCGTTACAGCATCCACTTACCCGAGTATGTTCACGAACCCCACGGAAGAGTTTTGCTCGTTACAGCATCCACTCAACCTTGGAAGTTCTAACCTAATATGTGGCACATAGAACAAGTTTCGAACACAGAGAGGCACTAAGTGCAGGGTCTAAAACATTTTATTATACAAGTACACCCCTTCAACCGAATGAAGGGTTTAGCTACGAATATCCATAGAGGTGGATACCATAGCTAAGTACTTGCAGTGTTTGAAAGACAGTAAGTAAGTAAAGGGGTGAGTACTTCAAGAACCGACAAGAGTACTCAAGAATAGTGAAAAGCTTGAGTACTCAAGAACCAACAAGAGTACTCAAGACCGTATCAAAATACTCAAGAACAAACAGGAGTATTATTGATTTCCCAAACAAAAGCTTACAAAAGTATTACAAATCTAGAGAGATGGGACAGCTAATGAGATTGTGGATGATCCAAATGAGGAGGAGAAGGCTTGTATTTATAGCCATGGGAGGAGAGGATGGAGGGTGGAGATGGTTTTCATCCAAGGGAGGAGGAGGAGAGGGGCAAAGCCGCCGGTCCCATGTGTCTCCTCCCCTTTAGCCGCCGGTTGGAGGTGAAGAAATGGGGGTGGCTTCCTCCCTTGGCCACCTCCAAGCAAAGCCACCGGTCATCCATGGAGGAGAGTGAGTTTTGTGTGAGTTTTTGTGCAGTTTTCACAAAACTATCGGTGTATTTCAGCTCCGGATTGACTTTGGTTGTTCCTTGGTTGGATTTGTATTGAGTAATTCAACGTCAGGATCTTGAGATTTCTTCGTTCAGCGTCTGATCTTGACCTTGGAATGACTCGTAACATCTTTTTAGCATAAAATCCTCTCCTTAGCGTGTTTTCTCTCTAGAGTCCAAAATGCCCTGTAGAAATATATCGGAACTAACAAGCAAAAGTTAACTAGACAAACAGTCTAATTTGGTGGGTTTAACTGTGTTTTTGATTCGTATAATTATGGTCCATCATATCACCCCACACTTTTAGTTGTTCGTCCCGAACAATGCTATTAAAGGGCGGCACACTAAGTAACCTTTGTAAAATATGAAAGTTAGACTGTGGGACTTGATTTATCCTAATTCATGCATTACTACTTATTATTAAATTAAACCGTATAAATAAATAGAAGAAACTTGATACTTGTACCTCCGTGCTGAGATGCAAATTATTTTGGATGTTTCGGGAGATAGCCTTTTTTAGGCTCCTGGACTGCAACCTCGGGACCGTCTCGCACTATATGGTTTTCTTGTATCTTTCTCTAGCACGTGATTTGGTTCGGGTTTCAATGGTTTGGTCTTTTTGATTTTCTTTTTGGCGAGGGACAGCTTTTTTGTAGTGAATCGGCCTTTGGCCTTTGATTTTGACTTTGGAGTTTCTTCACTTTTGTTTCGGTTAAAACCTTCACACTGGCCTTTGGCCTTTGATTTGCTCTTTAAGCACTTGCTCCTTTGTGATTGGCTAGTCCATTTTCTCAGCCTTTTTGGGAGGTCCAATCATCGCCCGCGAGCATATGGAAATACCTCCCCGCTCCTCTCATCATTGCCGTTTCGCGCGGGTCAAGATGAGGGTTGCTCATCTATTTTCTCGGCTACTGTGACTAGAGATAGGACGGTTTGATTCCCGTCCTCGCCTTTTTTCTTGTTTTGCATAAACACTGCATGGCGGAGATGTCTTCAATCTTCACTGAAACCCGAAGTGCAGCCTCCACTGACTTCGAAAACCATATAGATAGATTCGATCCTTTGATTGCTTGCCAAGCCTCTCTAGGGCAGTTTATGTCAACTCCACATCCCTAGTTTATCTCATCACAAAGGGACAAATGAGAAGTTACATCCTAAGTTTTTAAATAGTTGAATTTTCACAAGGTTAATGCATGAATTATGACTTATCTTTTTCACATTCTCAAGTTCATATTCTTCAAAAAGATAATATTAAGGGAAAAGGAAAAATGTTAACTAACTATGTCGGTTCTCACCCCACACTTTTGAACGAAGGCGTGCCTTAGTTCAAAAGTCATGCAGATATATACAAGAGAAGGAAATGACATTAAGGAAAAGAGAAGAACAGAACTCCCTTTTACTGTGTCGTGTTGATGAGCCGTATTTATACGACTCATCGAGTCATTAAATCCCACCAATTTCTGCAGTTAATTATGCGAACAGTTACTTTTTAGTGTTGTTTTGCATTTCAGGTGATTTTGAAGCTCTAGGAGGAAACGTGCATAAAAGATGGCATTTTATGCCAAAAACATCACAATGGCAGATTGACCTTTGGAGCTTCGCCGGAGCGCTGGGAATGGACTGTTGATCAGAAAAATACGAGATACATGGCGTTGCGTAGCTGACTCAATTCCCTACAACTCTCTAGTTCACACCGAGAGCATCCGAGGTCGTTTGGAAGGTCAAATCAAGAGCCGAAGTCAAAACAGATGCACAGAATGGATGAACAGTGTCCGCGGATGAACAGTACTTCCGGCGTGAACAGTAACTTCCGGCCGTGAACAGTGTTTTTGGGCCATGAACAGTAACTCCGGCCGTGAACAGTAATTTTGGCCCAAATCAATGTGAAATTAGGGCAAACTACATCTAGGGTTTTGGAATGTTCTGGAAGGTTCAAGGAGACTTAATTCCCAAGTAAAGAGTAGCTTGAAGACAAAGCAAAGAATATTATGGAAATATTTCCATAATTATCTTGTGCTTATTTTGGGAACTTTAGGGTTTCTCAAACCCTATATATAGAGGAGCTAGGCAGCCATGTCCATCACCCCTCAACGTGGAGAGCTCTTCTCTCACACGTTCCACCCTTCCTCCACCGGTTGCTCCTCCTTACACGGCAGTCCCTCCTCCCATCTCGGCCAGCAACTCAGCCACGTCCAGTCCTTGCTCCATTCGGTCTTGTGTAGTGAAGTACCTTGTTTCCTTTTTATTGCCTGCATTGTTTATCATGAGCATGTGTAACTAAACCTTTATTCGGGTTAGGGTTGAATAATTGTGACGAATGTTTTGAGATTCTGTTATTCATTATTATTCTTGCATTCTATTTAGTTCTTGTGCAAATTATCAGTTCGAATTATCAGGTTAAGGGGAGATCCGAAAGGGTACAGCTTAGCCTAGTAATACTTACTATCTATTTACTGCTTATTTGATACTGACCCGTTAGAATAAGTAGAAGCACTAAACCTAATATAACCTGACCAGGAGTATTAGGTTTGCTAGAATTAAACGGTTATAACCTGACCAGGAGTAACCCTAAGAAGACAAGAATAAATATTTAGAAATCAGATAAACTTAGTCACAATTGAAGAAAACCCTAGCCTGAATATCTTCTCTGATTGATACATCTTCTACTTATTTCGTGATTTACTTCCTAATCCATTACTTTCACCCAATTGTCTTTTATTTCCTTTTCAGAATGAAGTAGTAACAATCTAGCTCCCTTGGGTTCGACCCTTGCTTGCCGCTGTACTAACCCACAGTTTGAAGTGAGGAAATTATAAATTGTTTTTGTACAGGTACGACGACAGCCTTGTCAAATTTTGGCGCCGTTGCCGGGGAGCTACGCACGGTGAAATTTGTTCTCTCCTTCTTTTTCGTTTATTTTTTCCTGTTTATTTCGAAATTTTGCTACTCGGTGCTTCCCCATTCAACTGTTCGATTTTTTGTTTTCCAATTCTATTCGATTTCCAATTTCTAGCTCTTAGAGGGTTCTGTCACCAAGACTTACGAGTCTAAGGAGATTGGGTTTTAAGTGAGACCGCTGTGACTCCTCCAATCTCCTGGGGACCCTTTGTTGCTAGTCTGTTCTTGTTATTTCGGTGTTTGCTATCTCGGTGCTTGCTATTCCTGCACCATGTCTTCTTATTATATTACAGAGCCGTGGAACTATGAGGAGTACTACCCAGCATCCTTCCAACAAGAAGTCCGAGAAAAGATCATGTACATTGAGCAATCTCGGGATGAAACATTGGATGAGTACTTACGGTACTTTGATTCCCTTGTGACAAGCTGCCCGCACCATGGATTCACTAAATTGGAGCTTATTCAAAGGTTTCTCGCTGGAATGTTGCCACATGAGTGGAGTTGGCTCAATGAGGAGGCCGGAGGCTCTGTCTATGACTTGACCATAAATGCTATTTGGGACTTGATACGTTTTTTGGCCGAGAGATCAAGACAAATACAAGAGCGGACCGAGGCACTTAAAGACATGATGAAAGAGCTGGCCGACACGTTTCACCAATATCAAGCCAAAACCGAGGAATCCTTGACCGAGTTATCAAGAACAATGTCTGAGTTGGACCAGGCCGTGTCACGATTGCAGAAAAAACAGGAAGAAGAGCTCAAGTCGGACTACCCCGAATATTTGGAAGAAGACAGCCCGCTGGCACCTGAAGAAGATCCGACCGAGCCACTTGAATCAGACCTCATCATCAAGCTGCCCGAGACATGCTCAGACCTCATTGCGGATCTACCCGAGGAAGAACCAGTCATGACTATCAAAGCAACCGAGGAAATCAAGGTCACATCCATCAAAAATCCTACCTCAGTAAAGGGCGCGGACCTCTCTACAATTTATGCGCGGACGTATGAAGAATTACCGATAAATCAAGAGACGTCCGCGACAGTTAAACAGGAGACGTCCCCGGGAAGGATCAATTCAGGTAAGGACCCAGGTATTCTCGCACTCACCCGTGATATTGACTCCTACATTTTGCAGACGGGAGATGCCAGCGCTCACAGCCCTATCGCACTCACCCTGGGACAAACGGCCATCTCAGACATTAGGACCAAGAATGACATGGGAACAAAAAGGTTGTCACCTGAATTTGCTGGAAAAAGATCAAACTACCATGTTCGTAAGGATTCTGACCATCCGTATATGAGGAAGAGACCGCGACATAACACGTTTGGATGGAAACCAGGATGGAGAAACACGAGAGCACCACTGGATAAGGGCTATGAGCATCATAGAGGAGTAGTAAGATTTGACCTCACACGTCCATGGGATCCTAACTTGTGATCCCTAAAGAGGTACTGTCGAGCCAACGACGTTAAACAAAGGCGCTCGCAGGGAGGCAGCCCTGCACGGTTTGCACGTTTTTTTTACATTTCAGTTTATTTACTTACTATGTTTATTTATGAGTCATTATTGTCACATTGTACTTGGGAGAGGAGATGATCTTTATGCAGGGACAGAGGCAAACGTATCAGAGATGTTAGCAACAGACTGTATCCGGCATGAGTAGTTCACACCTCGAATAAGTTGCGTCGAGAAACATGAGCGTTTACAGATTTTGTCACAAAGACTTACGAGTCTAAGGAGGTTGGGTTTTAAGTGAGACCGATGTGACTCCTCCAACCTCCTGTGAATCTGTTATTCGTCTTAATGCCATTGACGCGGACCTTTCGGTGTGGAACAAACTCACGCTACGATGCAAGCTCCAATGGTGCTCTTCGAGGACTCACAGGAGAATTATCAGTAGTCTCTGATTGTCGCGCACGCACGAGGGAAGTGCCTGTCCTTACTCTATTTCTTTATTTATTTATTGCATGCATTTGTGAGTCTATATTTGAGTCGTGCCGTGAGGACACGACTCATTTCAAAAGTGTGGGGTGGGAGAGTCAGTCATTGAGTCAGCACGTTTATTTACTGCACCCTGCACAGAGTCAGCACGTTTCCCATGATTTTCAAAAAACATTTTGTACATGATACTTCACTACTTCCTAGACTTGCAGTATTGGATAATGATATGGTGAAATAGATAGAGCCGATTACATGCATGTCTTTGGTGAAAAATGATTTTGTGCGACTAACACGTGATTTTAAAACTTTGCGTGCCTTTGTTAGTTGAGATAAACAGGGATGTGGAGTTGATAGAAACGCCCTAGAGAGACTTGACAGATCATTCAAAGACCGGACTCAGGATATATGGTTATGTGGAGCTCGTGGAGGCTAGCACTTCGAGACGACATAGTACGAGTCTGCTCCGCCACTGCGGTACTTTTGCGGTTAGGCGGGACGGTGGCACACATCGTCCAATCTCTAGTCCAAGTAGCCGAGAAAATAGGCAAGCGACCCTTGACTTGACCCGTGTCAAAAGGACGATGATGAGTGAGAGCAGGAAGGTTTCTAATCCGAGTAACCGAGAAAATAGACGAGCGACCCTCGGCTTGACTCGCGTCAAAAGGAGAAGGAACCACGGTTCGAGCAAGTCACAATCCGCACTTCAAGGCAACAAATCCACCACCATTGTGATAGTCCACACGTTTCTCATGTGAAAGCATCATTGAAATCCCAAATCAGATGACACTATAGCTGGCCGAAAAACACTCAACACTTTGAAGCTCGAATCAATCACGTGCAAGAAAAAGCGGCAAAGCATAACCATATAGCAGCGAGTTCGAGTCCGAGAATGAGGGTTCATGGGTCTAAACAGGGCTATCTCTAGATACATCCGAATTGATTTGCATCTCGACCCAAAGGTAACACGTATCTTTAACCCATTTTTTCGCACAAAGATATTAGTAGCAAGCATGCATAACAGGCGAGATCTAGAGTAATCGATTCATGTCCATGTAGCACGTCTAGGATGACCGAAGCATTGTGGTGTTTACATTATTCATTCCTCTTATGACCTAGTTCTTGTTCGGGACGAACAAGTTGAAGTGTGGGGTGGTTTGATGAGCCGTATTTATACGACTCATCGAGTCATTAAATCCCACCAATTTCTGCACTTAATTATGCGAACAGTTACTTTTTAGTGTTGTTTTGCATTTCAGGTGATTTTGAAGCTCTAGGAGGAAACGTGCATAAAAGACGGCATTTTATGCCAAAAACATCACAATGGCAGATTGACCTTTGGAGCTTCGCCGGAGCGCTGGGAATGGACTGTTGATCAGAAAAATACGAGCTACATTGCGTTGCGTAGCTGACTCAATTCCCTACAACTCTCTAGTTCACACCGAGAGCATCCGAGGTCGTTTGGAAGGTCAAATCGAGAGCCGAAGTCAAAACAGATGCGCAGAATGGATGAACAGTGTCCGCGGATGAACAGTACTTCCGGCGTGAACAGTAACTTCCGGCCGTGAACAGTGTTTTTGGGCCATGAACAGTAACTCCGGCCGTGAACAGTAATTTTGGCCCAAATCAATGTGAAATTAGGGCAAACTACATCTAGGGTTTTGGAATGTTCTGGAAGGTTCAAGGAGACTTAATTCCCAAGTAAAGAGTAGCTTGAAGACAAAGCAAAGAATATTATGGAAATATTTCCATAATTATCTTGTGCTTATTTTGGGAACTTTAGGGTTTCTCAAACCCTATATATAGAGGAGCTAGGCAGCCATGTCCATCACCCCTCAACGTGGAGAGCTCTTCTCTCACACGTTCCACCCTTCCTCCACCGGTTGCTCCTCCTTACACGGCAGTCCCTCCTCCCATCTCGGCCAGCAACTCAGCCACGTCCAGTCCTTGCTCCATTCGGTCTTGTGTAGTGAAGTACCTTGTTTCCTTTTTATTGCCTGCATTGTTTATCATGAGCATGTGTAACTAAACCTTTATTCGGGTTAGGGTTGAATAATTGTGACGAATGTTTTGAGATTCTGTTATTCATTATTATTCTTGCATTCTATTTAGTTCTTGTGCAAATTATCAGGTTAAGGGGAGATCCGAATTGGTACAGCTTAGCCTAGTAATACTTACTATCTATTTACTGCTTATTTGATACTGACCCGTTAGAATAAGTAGAAGCACTAAACCTAATATAACCTGACCAGGAGTATTAGGTTTGCTAGAATTAAACGGTTATAACCTGACCAGGAGTAACCCTAAGAAGACAAGAATAAATATTTAGAAATCAGATAAACTTAGTCACAATTGAAGAAAACCCTAGCCTGAATATCTTCTCTGATTGATACATCTTCTACTTATTTCGTGATTTACTTCCTAATCCATTACTTTCACCCAATTGTCTTTTATTTCCTTTTCAGAATGAAGTAGTAACCATCTAGCTCCCTTGGGTTCGACCCTTGCTTGCCGCTGTACTAACCCACAGTTTGAAGTGAGGAAATTATAAATTGTTTTTGCACAGGTACGACGACAGCCTGTTCACGTGTCGTGGAACGACATGCCTCGGAGTTGGATAATTGAGGGAGTTCGGTTGGGGCCTTGAACTCTCAGCGCAGGCCCGGTAAATTCTCGGAAGCTACCTGGCTGATCCGGTCTTGCTCCAAAAATTGATTCCTACAAGGGGTCATTCCTTTTATACAAAAAGTGGGTGAGAGCGACTTATTGGAAAAACTAAATGACAGAAAATAAAAGTACTGAAAAGTAAGATAGGTGTCGGGTTACCTCCCGACCAGTGCCTTTGTTTAACGTCGTTGGCTCGACGCATGGGGATCACTGGTTTGGATCCCATGGGTGGCTCGGGTCAAATTTCGCCACCATTCCTGTGTTGCTTTTTGCCTTGCCTTTTCTTGATTTCTTGTTTGGGTTAGAACTACATGGTCTTGGTGTTTTTTCGTTCCATTGTTTCTGAGAAGGCGACGGACCTTTGACCATAGCTGCTGGTCTTGCTGCTCTTACGGTTTCTCTTGGCAGATCAGAAATCTGTGTACTGAGATCCAAGATAGGCACAATGTTTGGCGGTTTCGTTGTCCTTGGGCGGCCATCATAATCATCGATGTAGAAATCTGAAATTTTGTCGCCAAATGTAAGCGATAACACGCCCTTGCCCACGTCGATCCATGCCTTGGTGTCGTAGAGAAAAAGTCGTCCTAATATAAGCGTTGGAGGGCTGTCTTTGCTAGTCTCCCCTGTGTGTATTACATAAAAATCCGCAGCAACGACAAGCTCTCCCACATGGAGTATTAGATCTTCGAGCACTCCAGCCGGTTGGATACACGATTTATCTCCCAACTCGATATTTGACCTTGGTGGTTTTAATGGACCAAGCCCCAGTAAGTAGTATAGGGAGTAAGGCATGGCATTGGCCGCAGCCCCAAGATCGATTAGGCATTTGTGAATTTGGGTTTCGCCAATACTGCAGGTGACTGTGAAGGCCCCTGGGTCCTTATCCCTTTCCGGTTGTGACTCATGATCTGAAGCGAGGGGTCTTTCCATTATCGGGCCATTCTGCCCATCCCTTGGCTTAGGATTTGTAAAATCGGGCCCCGATATGAGACCATCAGGGTCTAAACCTTCATTGTTTGCCCAGCCAGATGCTGGTATATTAAAGTGTGTGACTGGCGGCGGTGTCATGCTAACGGTGAATGTATAGCGTCCGTTGTCAGTGTGCGTGACCCACGTTCTGCCATCATTGGGTCGGTCCTCTTCTTGATTCCAATCAGGTCGACGCCTGCGGTTGAAGTGCTTGTTTGTAAATTTGTAATTTGGGGATCGTGTTATATCTCCCAGTGTAGTCTTTATGTTTGATCTCCTTATCATGCTAATATTCGCCTTTGGATTTTGGATGGTTTGTGAAGGAAGTCTGCCGGGTTCATTAGTGAGTGTTGACATTGCAGTGGCGAGCTGGGACATTTGTTTGGTCAACTCTGAAATTGCCCCGTCAGTTTTCGCCTGATATTGGTGTAGCGAAGTACCCAATTGATTTATGTTTCCTGCGAGCTCCTTTATTGTGTCATCAAGCGACTTGCTTGGCCCTTGCTGATTATTTGAGCTGGATTGGTATTGATTCGTTCCCTTCTGCGGATATTGGCCTACTGAAGGAGCATTCGGGTTATACTGCCGGTGGGGGGGTTGGTAGAATGACTGAGCTAATTGAGGGACAGCAGGTTGTGTTTCCTTCTGAGGATAGCTGTTGTTACGCCAGCTCTGGTTGGTTGTTTGACCATACTGTCTGTTTTGTCCGGCTCTGTCGTTGTTGTTGTATCCTTGGTATCCTCCCACTGCATTTACTTCTGCCGGTTCCTCTTCTATCAATGTCGGGCATGTGTCAGTTTTGTGGTCAGTAGAACCAGAAAACTCGCAAGGTTTTACTGGAACTGGCTGTCTTCGTAGGATCTGAATCATCATCTCCTTTAACTGTTTCATTTCTTCAGGAATAGAGCTCATCGGTGTTTCAGCTCTTGCCACATTCTTTGTTCGGGAAAATTCTTCCTGCCTAGTTGTCTCTTCTCTAAATCGGGCATTTTCAGCAACCTTGGTGATGAGATTCCTTATGCCACTCAATGATAGATTCATCATGGATCCTCCAGCTGAGGCATCCAGAAGCATTTTGTCTAAGGGCCTCAATCCATCAATGAGATACTCGATGGTGAGTTTCTCAGGCAGTCCAAGGGTACAGCAGCTTCTTTCCAGGCGGTTGAAATTTTCCAGGTAGTCGTACATGGTTTCATTGGGCCCTTGCTTGATTTCTTGCAGTTGCCTCCTTACTTGCATTGCTCTTCCTGCTGGGTAGTATTTGTCTAAGAACTTTTTCTGCATCTGAGCCCATGTTCTGATGCTTCCAGAAGGCAATGAAAGGAACCAGTCGTTTGCCGAGTCTATGAGGGAAAAATAGAACGCCTTTAACTTGAAGTCGTCCATATTCACTCGATTGGGCTTTAGATTTTGGCAAATGCCATGTAGGCGTTGGAGGTGAGTTGTGGCAGATTCTCCATGAGCTCCTGAGAATTTTGGCAAGCTGTGGGCAACTGACGCGTTGATGGTTATGTCCTCTAGTTCAGGGCCCTCGTAAATGCACCACGGCTGTGTTTCGAAATTGGGGGCATTCAGTTCTCCCATAGTAGGTTCATGGTAGTTGTTATTCCCATAGTAGTCATCGTAGGCAGGTTCTTGCCTTGGCACGTGTCGAGGTTGAGGGCGTGGGGGATGAATAGGAGGTTGTACTGGACCAGCTGCATTTCGGTCCTCGGGTGGTTCTTGGTTTCTTCTGATAGCCTCCCTATCACGAGCTCTTCTGTTTCTGATAAGTCGTTCCGGATCATCCACAAATGGAAGTGGCACCTCATCGTTTCGATCGTACAGGTTTATCTCTTCGTCATCCTGGTAGTTATGGTGGCTTTCTTCGCGAGACATGGTTGTTTCGAAGCGAGTATCGATTTAAAGAACTTATCCGATTAATTAACTAATTCCCCGGCAACGGTGCCAATTTGACAGATCGTTACCTCGTCGTTACAGGCAGTCTGTACAAATAATATTTATAGTCCGCTACTCGCGACTTCACTACTGGGTAGCTAGTGGTAAGTAGGGGTCGAACCCGAGGGAATTAGGGGGTTACGTGTTCTTTGAGGGATTGTCACGAAAGTAAATACTGTTGGGGATTGAACAGCGAGGGAGCGTGTTTTAGGTTGGTTGAGGTTTTAGTGCGGAAAAGTAAGTGATTGGTTGGTTGGTTTTGGTTTTTGTGTGGAAAGGTAAATGACTGAAATTAAATGACTGAAAATAAAAGTGGAAGACTTACAGCGGGTGATGCGTGATTGGCAAGTCCTCCAGAAGGTGAGTGCAATTGATTCAGGCAGTTATACTAGGAAAGTAAATACAAGGGGTTTTTAAGTCTGAGGAAAGTATTCAGTCTCAGGGGCCTTGTATCATAGTTGTTTATCATTGACCGCTAATGATCATACTCAGTGTTCGAAGATGAATCGAGGCTATTTCTAGCACAAGACTTGCAACATCGTTTAGAACACTTGTTATACTTAGACTAATTCCTCCTTTCGAAGTATCTTAGCCTTATGTGCATCCATTTGATCTTCAGTTACGATCAACCAAATGGTTTTTAAGAGAGGTTGAACTCCTCAGATAAGCTTTGCCCGTTACAGCATCCACTTACCCGAGTATGTTCACGAACCCCACGGAAGAGTTTTGCCCGTTACAGCATCCACTCAACCTTGGAAGTTCTAACCTAATATGTGGCACATAGAACAAGTTTCGAACACAGAGAGGCACTAAGTGCAGGGTCTAAAACATTTTATGATACAAGTATACCCCTTCAACCGAATGAAGGGTTTAGCTACGAATATCCATAGAGGTGGATACCATAGCTAAGTACTTGCAGTTTTTGAAAGACAGTAAGTAAGGAAAGGGGTGAGTACTTCAAGAACCGACAAGAGTACTCAAGAATAGTGAAAAGCTTGAGTACTCAAGAACCAACAAGAGTACTCAAGACCGTATCAAAATACTCAAGAACAAACAGGAGTATTATTGATTTCCCAAACAAAAGCTTACAAAAGTATTACAAATCTAGAGAGATGGGAGAGCTAATGAGATTGTGGATGATCCAAATGAGGAGGAGAAGGCTTGTATTTATAGCCATGGGAGGAGAGGATGGAGGGTGGAGATGGTTTTCATCCAAGGGAGGAGGAGGAGAGGGGCAAAGCCGCCGGTCCCATGTGTCTCCTCCCCTTTAGCCGCCGGTTGGAGGTGAAGAAATGGGGGTGGCTTCCTCCCTTGGCCACCTCCAAGCAAAGCCACCGGTCATCCATGGAGGAGAGTGAGTTTTGTGTGAGTTTTTGTGCAGTTTTCACAAAACTATCGGTGTATTTCAGCTCCGGATTGACTTTGGTTGTTCCTTGGTTGGATTTGTATTGAGTAATTCAACGTCAGGATATTGAGATTTCTTCGTTCAGCGTCTGATCTTGACCTTGGAATGACTCGTAACATCTTTTTAGCGTAAAATCCTCTCCTTAGCGTGTTTTCTCTCTAGAGTCCAAAATGCCCTGTAGAAATATATCGGAACTAACAAGCAAAAGTTAACTAGACAAACAGTCTAATTTGGTGGGTTTAACTGTGTTTTTGATTCGTATAATTATGGTCCATCATAACACAAACAGTTGCTTGCTAATGTTGTTTTGCATTTCAGAAGATTTGGAAGCTCTAGGAGGAAACGCGCTTAAAGACTGGCATTTTTGGCCAAAAACATCACAGTTTCAGATTAGACCTTTGGACAGTCGACGGAGTGCTGGGAATGAACCGCTGATCAAAAAAATACGAGCCACATGCCGTTGCAAAGGTGACTCAATTCTCTACAACTCTCTAGTTCACACCGAGAGCAGCCGAGGCCGTTTGGATGATCGAAACAAGAGTTGAAGTGAAGACAGACAATCTGGCCGAGAGTTCCACATACACGCCGAGTCACAACCGAGTGAAGGCCGGCCCAAAACCATGAAGGATCTAGAAGCATCTCGACTTTTGGCTCATGCCAAGCAAATCCGACTACTTCCAGAGCAAGAGTGGCGCCCAAGTCAAGAGGAAGCCTTGATGGTTCTAGAAGCATCTAGCTTTGGCTCCTTCCAAGTCACTTGTGCCACTCCAAACTTGGTGCCCAAGACAAGAGAAACCCTAGCCATTTCCTATAAATAGAACCTCTTGGTCTTGGGAATAGGGTGTCATATGTGAGAAGAGATGTAGAGATCAAGCCATGTAATCCATTGAGGGAGGAGTCCCATCGTGTGCCCCATTTGTGTGCCTCATTGGGGGCTCCTCTCTCTTGTTCTTCATGTTGGCAATAGAAAGCAATCTCCTTTACTTTTCTTGTATTCACTTTCTTGTATTTACTTTCAAGCATTCCCTTTCCTCTACTTCTCTCATGGCTATAGTATTCCTTTCCATGGATACTAGTAGCTAAATCTTCCCCATTCGGTTGAGGGATTCATACATTGTGGCAAGGTTTTGAGACCCTTTCCTTAATGCTATCTTGTGTTCCTTGTAAAGTAAGTGCTTGAAAGAGCCTTACTTGGTTATACCTTGAAATGGGAGTAACCACACTAATGAACACAAGGTTAGATCATTAGAGGTCGATGATGAACAAGCCACAATAGTATTGTCAACACATTTTGAGATTCTTGTACTTAATGCTATTTTACATTTCACTAGTCCTTGTGCTTATTCCCACGGATCAAATGCGAGACTAAGTGGAAGTTTTGCCACAAAGCTTAGTTGAGCAAATGATCCTTATTGTAACATTAACCGGATGCCTTGCAGCAATGGTAGATAGTACACATAGATTGAGCGACACCCTTGCCGGGTTGTTCGATCTAACAAGGGACTAGATTAGGAGGCAGAACGCCTTGCCAAGTGAGGTTGTGGAGCTTAAATGCTTTGGGATGTCTTTGACACCACACAACTACCTTGGTGGTTCAAGGCTGTGGAGTACCACCTTTGCCGGGGTACCTTGGGTTGTCACCTTTGCGGGGACACCACACTCTACGAAATGTGGAATAGATCATTTGATAGCCATGATGAATGTTAATACATTTTGAGGCACTTGCACTTCATTTCATTTACACGTCCCACTAGTCCTTGGATATCATTCCATGGATCAAGGGCTTGACTAAGTGGCTGTTTTGCTACCAAGCTTGGTCAAGTTCATGATCCTTATTGTAACATCCATTTGATGCCTTGCCGCAATAATGGATAGTACATCTAGTTAGAGCAATACCCTTGCCGGATTGTTCTAGCTAATAAGGACTAGACTAGAAGGTTTAGCCGTGCCTAGTGAGATAGTGGGGTTTCAATACCTTGGGTTGCCTATGGCACCACACTACTACCTAGTTCGACGAAAACCGTGGTGTACTACCTTTGCCGGAGTACTTTAGGTTGTTTCCCTTGCCGGAACGCCACACCATAAGGGATGAAAATGGTTCAATGGATGCCTATGATAAATGTGTAACAATAGATCCCTAGACCGAATGCTTCTTTTGCTTATCTTTTGCTCATTTACTTTGTGTGCTCACGTGCAATGCCCCCCAATTGTCTTTTCTTTCTTCATTGTATGCAAGAACAACAAGTAACCATTACAACTCCTCTGGGTTCGACCCCTACTTGCCGCTTTACTAGTCCATAGTGAGCCTAAGGTAGTGGAGATTATAAATGTAAATTTGATAGGGCTCTTCGACACCTGTCAGTTTTGCCAAAAATGCCATGGGGGAGATTGATGTTCCCATGAATGGCATGCTGTTGGCAAAACGGCTGTAGACAATTCGAGCAGGAGTTCAGGGGGAGTTCGAACACTTTCTGGAACTACAGTACAGCGTGGAGCAGACGCAAAGATATCTTCCGGAAGGTTCTAAAGATCGAGGATCTTTTCGATTCGAACTGAAGTCTGCCAGCGAATATTCAAGTGAATATCTACATATCAGATCTGATGATGGCGTGGCTGACTTGGGGAGGAAGTCTTCGTTTATTCCTCTCACCGATTGGATAAAGATATGCATCGAATATTTAGGAATATCTTCCTAAATATTTGATGAGATATCTAGAGAAGATTTTGGACTTCGCTCGTGCATATAAATACTTGGCTAGGGCATCCATTATCTGCATCGCTTTCACGATCAAATACACACGAGCATACACTATCGATTGGGAAAGAAGAAAGCGACGGCCGGTTGTGTTTCCCCACTGGAAACTCATCGGTGCAAGAGCAGTCTTATCAAGTGCAACTGAGACTGCCTGGAAGCGATCAAACTGCCGCACACAACAAAGATGAACCTGCTTTCGAGAGAAAGCGACCGAGCTTCAGGAGAAGATCGAGCACGTTCGGACAGAAGGTTCGGACGAAGGGGATCGAGGGGAGTTGCGACGAACCTCGGTTGCAAATCTGAGAGACGTAGTGTTAGTGGTGAGGCCATTACAAACAAGGTGTTGTGTAAGAGTAAGACCTCTTGTAACCCTAAACTCGTAATAAGATTTGTTGTCCCTTTTCCGGGTGTCGGAAACCCCCCAGAGTAGGCGTAGCCGAACTGGGTTATCATTCTGTGCGTGCTCCTGTTTTACTGTTCTGTTTGCTGAACTGTTGTGGAGGGAGTTCAAGGTCTGTCAGAGCTACACCTTGAACACTTGCTTGAACAGGGGATAGAATTTCATATGTGACTTCGTCACTTTCATGGCATCAGTAAACGCATCTAGTAACCTATTTGCTACATTTTGCAAGTGTATTATCCGTTGAACTTCAAGTTCACTTTCATTTGTTCTCGGATCTAAGAACGACATAGAAGGTGTATTCCACACAACCTCCTTATGAATCTCCTTTTCTTCTCCCCCTAAAGTTCGGAATTTCGATTCATCAAAATAACAATCACAATATCGAGCTCGAAATACATCACCAGTTAATGGCTCTAGATATTTGATAATTGATGGGGACTCAAACCCCACATATATTCCCAACCTCCTTTGTGGTCCCGTTTTGGTTCGTTGTGGAGGATAAATAGGGACATACACCGCACAACCAAAAATTTCAAATATGAGATATCAAGCTCTCTTCTAGAGATAAGTTGCAGTGGAGAATACTTATTATAAGTGGTCGGTCAAAGTCTTATCAAAGCCTCCGCATGAAAAATTGCATGTCCCCAAGCAGAGGCGGGTAATTTTGACTTCATTAGCAATGGTCTTGCTATTAATTGCAACCGTTTTATCAACGACTCTGCTAGGCCGTTTTGTGTATGAACGTGAGCTATTGGATGTTCAACCACTATACCAATTGATATACAATAGTCATTGAAAGACTTTGATGTAAATTCTCCTGCATTATCTAGCCTGATTCTTTTGATCGGTTGATCACGATAATGAGCCCTTAACTTGATTGTTTGGGCTAAAAGCCTTGCAAAAGCAACATTTCACGTTGAGAGTAGGCTTACATGTGACCATCGTGTTGAAGCATCTATCAACACCATAAAATATCTAAATGGTCCACATGGCGGTGCTATTGGTCCACATATGTCACCTTGAATTCTTTCAAGAAACATATGAGATTCTGCGTTTACTTTTGTTACAGGCGGCCTTGTTATAAGTTTGCCAAGTGAACAAGCCGTGCATGTCAGGTCACCCCTTGGGAGGATCTTCAGGTCCTTAAGTGGGTGTCCATGTGAACTCTCAATGATTCTCCGGATCATTGATTCACCAGGATGACCGAGTCTATCATGCCACAAAGAAAATAAT
Organism: Rhodiola kirilowii; assembly: GCA_033675215.1. Classification (NCBI taxonomy): domain Eukaryota; kingdom Viridiplantae; phylum Streptophyta; class Magnoliopsida; order Saxifragales; family Crassulaceae; genus Rhodiola; species Rhodiola kirilowii. The sequence goes on from CM066201.1 coordinate 54,526,641, forward strand.
TCTTTATCAACTAACTTCAGGTTAGTGACTTTATACACTTCAATGGGGTAGATTTTTGTGCCATATAAACCAGATGCATCTGCTCTTATTTTCTCTAAGACTTACTTCCGCCCAGTCTTATAAGATATTAGAAATAGGTATTCAATACCATCTTCACACATGGGTTCTACATGAAAATCATTTCTTCAAATATCTTTGAAATTGAGTAAGTTTCTTTGTGATTCACTAGAATACAATGCATCTTTAATATTTATTTTTGTTCCTTCAGGTAACAAGATAGAAGCTCTTCCAGATCCTTGTATAATACTACTTGTTCTGGAGATAGTATTAACATTGGTTTTTGTCATGTTCCAGTGTAAGAAAAACTTCGGGTTTTTCAATATAGTATGAGTAGTGGCACTATCAACGAGACATAGCTCCCCACCATTGATATTTCCGTTGGAAAAACAAGATGCACTATTACTAGAGTACAAGATTGATTCATTCTATAAAGAAATATAAGCAATATATATGACTAATTGAAATAGAATTTAACTCTTGACAAATTCATAATAAATAAAATAACTTCGATTACGGAAATTAAATCTGTGTCATTAAAACTGAATTGAAAAAGTAACTACAAACAAGAAAAATAATCATGTTCCATGTACTACTGTTGGAGTACAAGGTTGATAACATGAGAGATAAAAAATCTTTTCTCCAATTTATCTCCATCCGCATTAGTCTCTTCACATAGTCTCAAGATTGAAGCAATACAATATAGTTCAGAATTATAATCTGAGGCCTAACTAAAAACTCATAGCCTCAAGTGCATCCATTCACATATTGCACGAGGTACAATGACCGTCTTCTAATGATTAAAATCATCATTTAAGCTCTTCCAGAGTATGAGGGGTCATTGAGTGTGAAGTTTTGAGCTTCAGGCTCTCGTGAAGATGATGACGAATTAAGCACAATCCTGCTGGGATGCGCTGGAGTTTTGTTTTACAGAATCTCTCAAGTTATTGCTTGATAACTATGGTTCAAGCATTAATTCACACATGTAAGATAATTTCTTCAGGAAACATTAGGGCAGTGAACTAAAGTATTGCGACGTAGACATGTATAGAATAGTTAAAGTATGAAAGCAAAACAATTAAATCACCAAGTATTGATCACACATATCCAACACATTTGATGAGAAATTTCATGGATTTATCAGTTACAACAGGAAGTGATCTTATAATCATCTACTACTTCGGGAGAGGTATGATCTAAATAAAAACAATTTCTGGGACCAGTATTTTTATTTTCACTTGGATCAACAGAAAATGGTACATTACTCTCTTCTAGGAGTAAAATATATTTTACACATATTCATCCTCTTTGGGGGATGATTTTAATTAACTCATTAGGATAAATATATATATATGATGTGTATTTATCCTCTTCAGGGGATTAAGTGTGTGTGATGTATATGAATCCGCTCCAGAATTTTAAATTTATGAAACATGACATATGAATAAAAATATACCATTAAAAAGGTAAATAAATAGATGATTTTAAGAACGTGCATAAATAAAACAGAACTTTATCACTTACAATAGGAAGTGATTTTATCTAGATTATAATCATCTACTACAGGACATGGTATAATCACACTACAAAATATATGCTTGATGTATTATCACTTACAACAAGAAGTGAATGTTACTTTCTTCAAGGAGTGAAACGAAACATCCTCTTCGGGGGATGAAGATAAAGAAGAATAATAATATTCATGTATCCACTTCGAGTGATATATGTTTATGACTCCACTTCAAGGGAATTGAAAACATGTACTATACATGTATCCACTTCAGGTAATACATGTATATGATTCTACATCATAAAAGAACGAGAAAACATATATTATACATCTACTTCAGGTGATACATGTATATGATTCCTCCTAAAGGGAATAAAATAAGACATAAACTATACATGTATCCACTTCAAGAGATACATGCATATGATTCCACTTCGAGGGAATAAAATAAAACATAAACTATGATTCCATTTCGGGGGAATCGAAATCATATACTACACATTCATACATCATGTGAATATAGAACCAATTACATGAAGAACAATATTGAGTTTTCGAATGCTAGGCTATTTTGAGATTCTCTACAAAGAGGACTCAAGGTTGCCATCACTGCATTGTGAACAAGAATAGAAGAGAGGATTAGATAGGGATGATTACTACCTTTGAGCAATTCGTGCTGATAACATGTTGTAATATAATGGAGAAGAAACAAGAGATGATGAAAATGTGTAAAAAGAATTGTATTCTTATTATCTCATCATACTTTACAATGTCATCTATTTATAGGTTACATGAAGCCTAATGAAAGGGCATGTCCTTTAACACAAATAAAAGAGAGGTATAATGGAGTGATCTAAATGAGTCTAACTACCAAAGGTTGAGTGTGCATTCATAATGCCATAATATCATAAATATTATTTGAAAATTATACATAAAAATGTACTTAACTGATTAGTATATTATAATTTGATTTATTGAAAGTAAAATATGAAAGGGCTTATCGATAGGGCTTTTTTAGGTCGGGCTGAGTAGAGCATTGTTAGGTCGTAATTAGGTCGAGCTTTTTTAGGGTCGGGCTTTTTTAGGTTATAGTTAGGTCGAGCTCGAGGGCCGAACATAACTTTGAAATTACGGCCTTTGTTTGACTTTCAGCCTTAAGGGTTCGAGGGCTTAAACTCAGGGCCGGACCGACCCTAGGCTCATAGGTCGTAGGGCTTTGCTTAGGACTTTTGAGCCCTAGCCAAATGTTGACCCCTATTCCTAGAGTTTTTTTTAGAAATGACCCAAACGAGTTTTTCAGTTTCAGAACTGACCCACGCGAGTTTCACATTTCAAAAATGACCAATTTTTAATGAAACCGGATCCCCAGGAACCGATTTTCTATGTTTTTCAAAACACCGGATCCCCAGGATTCGGTTTTCTGTGTTTTTTACAAAACTGGATCATTGGGATCCGGTGTTATGTGCAAACTCAACACGTGGAGTTCTATCATTCGAACGCGCACATAACACCGGATCCTGGGGATTCGGTTTCATTAAAAATTGGTTATTTTTGAAATGTGAAACTCGCGTGGATCAGTTCTGAAACTGGGAAATTCGTTTGGGTCATTTTTAAAAAAACTCCTATTCCTAGATCTGTACTTCCGGCCACGACTGCTCCACCCACCGTCGCCATTTTCACCTCATTTTGATTCTCACTCTCATTCCGATTGAATCTTGTTTCCGCCCGATTGAATCGGTGTTTTTTATTTCCTTGTCTCACCATGGTACTCTTCCGCCCGATTCAATCGGAATTGGTACTCAGCCTTGCCGGCTGACAACTGTTGCTGAATCGATTTTGAATTTCGCATTCGGATCCAGCAACTCAAACCCTAGGAGGCCGTTTGCGGTTGCGACAACCTGACGGAATCGCATCTCCTATCCTCATCCGGTTCTTGATCCTAGTTGTCTTCTATTCGATTTCCTATTCTCCAATTCGCCTTGATGTTGTTGTAGTACTGAATTAAGGGGCTATTCTTTTGCACTTCGATACAGTTTTATTAAGTTCAGTACAGTTAAATTTAACTCGATACAGTTTAATTAAGTTCAGTACATTTAAATTAAACTCGATACAGTTTAATTAAGTTTAGTACAGTTAAGTATAACTCGATACAGTTTAATTAAGTTCAGTACAGTTAAATTAAATTCAATACAGTTAAATTAAGTGCAGTACAGTTAAATATACTTTAAATTAATTTAAGTTAAAAAAATTTAATATAATTTTTTTCAAGTCAATTCAGTTTTTATAGTTTCCAACCCTATTATTCAAAACTTTTAATTTATTTTTAATTTTTTAAATAATTTTTGGAAAACCGTAAGACATATATGATCTAACGGTTTTTCAAGTTTGTGCCCACACCTCTTCGGAAACTATTGCATTCGTTTTAAAATGGAAGTAAACTTTTTTGCACTTGATATGAATTTAAAGAACATGTGGAAATAAACATATGAATACAATATATATTTTACATAGAAACGTACAATGACATTCATGTGCAGTACAAATGGAAACATTTACATATCATCATCTTCATCCATGTTCATTTCCACTACATCATCTGGAAAATCCTCAATAATTTGAAACACGATTATGTTGCGTACTTGATTCATCTGCTCTTTTCGTTGTTTATCAAATAAATTTGAATCAGCTCTTCCCAGCACGGTCTCATTAGCTAAAATGGGTATTGAAAGCATGTGAATGAAGTTGTGCAAAGTGAAGGTAGCCGTAATTCTGTCATGTTGGCGCCCATCTGACACTTAAGACATAACCCATCTGACACGGGGCTTACGGTGCACCTTCAAAGCACGGGGCGGTTGTGTGGGTGAGGGTGCACCGTATCGTTCAAATGTTACAAGCTTCTTATTGTGTTACGTGTTACGGAGCTTCTGATTCGTTAATGAAAAACAAGGAATCAATCAGAAGCGAGGAACACGGGCACTACGGTGCACCCTCACCCACACAACCGCCCCGTGCTTTGGAGGTGCACCGTAAGCCCCGTGTTCCTCGCTTCTGATTGGTTCCTTCTTTTCATCAACCAATCAGAATCATGTAACACGTAACACTCTAACAACATGTAATATATATATATATGTCAATTTCAGTAAAGTTAAGTTAAATTAAATTCGATACAGTTTAATTAAGTTCAGTACAGTTAAATTAAACTCGATACAGTTTAATTAAGTTCAGTACAGTTAAATTAAACTCGATACAGTTTAATTAAGTTCAGTACAGTTAAATTAAACTCAATACAGTTAAATTAAGTTCAGTACAATAAAATTCCAGTTCAATAAAGCTCAAAAGAACAGCCCCTAAGCTTTCGTAGTTAATTTTGTTTGATGGGTGATTCTTCTTTTTTGTTAATTTTTGGTTTGGTGTTGTTTCGTCTTGATCGTGTATTGTGATGTTTACACCACTGCTATGTTGATTTGATTTTGGATTTGAGGGGTGATTTTTCTTAAGTTTTTTTTTTTGATGTGGGCTAGTTTAGTCAAGTTAGTATCTGTTAGGAATTAGATGTTAGGGTGAGGATTTAAACCCTAGCCGCTTCACAAGCGCAGGGGAGAGTGCTCCACTGAGCCACTCCACTTTACCTCGTGATTTTTCTTAAGTTGATTAGGTGTATTTGTGGTTTTTAGAATTCTTGTTGGATTGAAACAACATGATGTTAGGGCTCTTTAGTTAGACAAAAATATTTTGATATGTTCCAGTGTTATGTTCTTTTTAACAAAAATTCTAATTGTGTTAGATTATTGTTGATTTCAGAGAGAATGGCAAAGAGTTACTTCAAGGAAGAGCATGAACTTGGTATTACCATTGACCTCCTTTTGATTTTTGGTATTGATAGAGATTGGTGTAGGAAGATGTATTCTGTATGTGCTGAATCTCTGGTTTGTTTATATTTCAGAGAAGAGAACCGCAGATGCGTCAAGGATCAGGGAGAAGTACCCTGACAAAATTCGTGTGAGGCTTTGTTGCATCTTCAAAATACTTTTGTAGATGTAATTCTTATGCGTAGATGTAATTTTTATGCATAGATGTAACTTTTGTAGAGACGGACCAGTATTGTATTCGATTTCTCCGTAGATGTAATTTTTATGCATGAAATAATGGCACAGTTTCTGCTTTGAATAACTTATATCATTGTTGGTTTTGTTGTGTAGTCTCTTTTCACTATGTGCGGTGTTATTTTCTGTGAGACTTCGAATGTTTTGGTTATTTTTTACTTTTTGATGATGGATTGTGCAGTTGAAAGAACTTTTGATTCAGATTGTTTAAAAATGAGGTCGCCTATTGTTTGATTATCTATGTGTGCAAGTAATGTATGTCAACATGAGAGTGATGAAAGGTCTTTTTTCATCTTTTAAAAATGCTTACTGGGGTTGTGTTTGTGCGCCTGTTGTTGGTTTCGGCTGACAGCTTATGATTACGACTATGTATGAAAGTAAGTTGCTTGAGTATGACGCTGATAGGCAAATTGGTTGTCTTTTGGATTTCGTCTGAGGCTGGGACTTACGTTAGGCCTATGTGCGTGCATTTTGGGATTGATTTTGGGCGTTGGTGCGTATGTGCAGGAGTTGATGAGCTTATAGCTGATGGGAAATTGGACAAGCGCGGCAAGCCTCATGAGAACACTCCATACGAGTGGTTTAGGAATGTTGTTTTGCCCACTGGTTGACAAATGTTTTTTTTGGCCTACTGATTCTAATAATTTTAATCTGAAGGTTTGGCCTAGGTCTCTTCTGAGTAGATTCAGAACTATATGACCTTGTCATTTTATTCATTGTAGCTTTGGATGTGTAAGTCAATAAAAATGAATTTGACTCACAGGTGGCAACACTCACTGGAATTGAAGCCGTGCTAGTGTCCAGGTATGAATTTATATAAGTTTCTTATATTTTAATGGCGTCATCTTTTGCTTCAGTTGCAATTAGTCATGACTTTAGGTCTAAGATGTTTCTGAACGATGTCGGTCTGTTAGTGTCAGCTCTCGTATCTTGTCTAACTGACTTTGTATTCAGATTAGAAACAAGTTCAGATGTTTCTGATGTTGGTATTCTTTTATTTACTTTTGTGTAATGGAAAGTTGAAATAGCATTCTGACTTTATGGTTCTTGTTAAGGTAACTTTCCCTCTTGAAGCCCACTCTGCAAAGGGAGTCATTCAAGCATACAGAGATGCTGAGATCAACATTGTACACTCCAAAATTGCTTCTGCTGACAACATTGTATTTCACACATTCTTGATCAAGTCAAATGGATGCCGCAAATTGACTAGGGAAAGAGTGACTGCAGCTTTTTTATGTTGCATTTTTTTCTTGTTTGTTTAAATAACAAATAGTACTCTTTTTGTCAATTGTATAAACACGACAATGCAATTTCCAGGTTTTGTATGAATATTAACCATGTACTTTTCGTGTTTGTATACATCACAAATAGTACATTTCGTTTCGTAAATGCATCTTTGTTTCGTTGTTTAATCATGCCCTGCACATTCGTTGGTATCTTGTCAAATATACTACACATTTGTTTCGTAAATGCTTCTTCGTTTCGTTGTTTAACCATACACTGCACATTCATTTCGTTGCATGGATGATGCATCTTAGTTTTGTAAATGCATCTTCAATTCGTTTTTTTAGCCATTTACTGCACATTCGTTTTATTAAATGCATATTCGTGTCGTCCATGATGCATCTTCATTTCGTAAATGCACCTTCGTTTCGTTGTTTAATCATACACTACACATTCTTTGGTATCTTGTGAAATATACACTACAAATTTTGCATTTTTTTCCGTCTCAAAATTCCGTCACTAAAACGTTACCAGAAACGCAGACGGAAAATGTTCCGTTATTTTTTCAGCAAAATTTCGTCAACATTCCGTCACAAAAAAAATATCGTTGTATTTCCGTCAACATTCCGTCAACAATATTCCGTCTCAAAATTTGACGCGGAAAATCGACGGCATTTTATTGACGGAAAGTTGATGGACAATGAGTGGAAATATTGGCAGAAATATTTTCGTGACATTTCCCCCTAAATTCCGTCATTTCTTTTACCGTTATATTTCCCCCTTGATTCCGTCATCCAAGCATTTTCGTTATTTTTCCCACTTCATTCCGTCATCCGACAAATAAATTTGTAGTATTTATTTTTAGTTACCTTTCATTGAATATTTAAAAAATTACATCAATATTACATCACATTTCCGTCGACGATGACGGAAATTTGATGGAATATTGACGGAACCTAATTTGCCACCATTTTTAATCATTTTAAAACCAAACAGGCCCATTTTTAATCATTTTTAAAAACAGACCATTAGACAGCGCTTTTATGGAAAAACGCTGTCTAAAGTCCACTTAAGACAGCGTTTGGTTACAAGCGCTGTCTAAAATAGACATAAGACAGCGCCTGTTTGGTTACAAGCGCTGTCTAAAATAGACATAAGACAGCGCTTGTAACCAAACAGGCGATGTCTAATGTTCTATTTTAGACAGCGCCTGTTTGGTTACAAGCGATGTCTAAATTAGACTTAAGACAGCGCTTGTAACCAAACAGGCGCTGTCTAAAATAGAACATTAGACAGCGCCTGTTTGGTTACAAGCGCTGTCTTAAGTCTAATTTAGACATCGCCTGTTGTCAAACACTGTCTTAATTGAACTTTAATAATCCTTACCTCTATATAATCAACATGTTTCTCAAATTTACAACACCCACCGAAAACCCTTTCCATTTTTTTCAACTTCCTCCGTCTTCGCCTTATCAAAAAAAATTCTCCATAGTTGCAGCATATTCTTCCTCCGTATATACCATCGCTTCCTACTCTTCACCAGACTCCAAATCTTCATATTCTGCTTTGAAGAGGATGAATCTCCCATCAAGTAAAGAAAAAGAGGGACAAGATCAGGAGTATAGGCGATCAATTTTGAACTGTTGATTTCTCTGCTTGTGTTTTTGGTTGTCCATCAATTTTCGTTAACTACTAGATTTATTTTATGTGCGTGTTCAGATAACAATGAATGAATAAGGGCTAGTAATATCTAAAATTATTGTCTTTAAAATTATTACATTGTCTGTAACATATTTCCAATAATATATATTTGCAAATAATATTTAACCATTGTAATGTAATTAATAAAAATAATTTCGGAAATGTGCGGGAAAAATATTTGACCATTTTAATGCAATTAATAAAAATAATTATGAAAATGTGCGGGAAAAATATTTGACCATTTTAATGCAATTAATAAAAATAATTCTGGAAATGTGCGGGAAAAATATTTGACCATTGTAATGCAAAATTTAACACAATTACATTGATGACGGAAATGTGCGGGAAAAATGATGGAAATAATTGATGACGGAAACTTATGGGAATAATGAGGGAAAGTAATTGGTGACGGAATTTAGAGGGAATAATGATGGACATAATGCATGTCGGATTTTTGTGGGAAAGTGGACGGAAATTTACATCGAAAAATTGACGGATTGATGACGGAATTATACGTACCGGAACTATGACGGAATATCAACGGTAAGTTGACGGAATACAACGACGAAATGTCGACGGAAAAGTTTTACCGTCGGGAAAATTTCCGCCATCTACGTCGTTGACGGAAAGTTGACGGAAATTCACATTTTTCCGTCAACTTTCCGTCCATTTTCCGTCAGATTCATGAAGACGCAAATTTTGCAAAAATTTGTAGTGATACTACACATTCGTTGGTATCTTGTCAAATATACTGCACATTCATTTCGTCTCTTCGTTACTGCACATTCGTTTTATTAAATGCATCTTCGTTTCGTCCATGATGCCTCTTCGTTTCGTCCATGATGCCTCTTCGTTTCACTGCATATTCGTCGGTATCTTGTTAAATCTATTGCACATTCGTTGTCATATTGTATAAATTACTGCACCTTCGTTCTAGCATCTTAAAAACGACATATAATTAGTACAAGTTTTGACACAGACGAGTACTATTGCAGAGAAACAGCATGTACACATAAAACACTACAAGTACCATTGCAAACATGTTTTGACAAAATGCTTCTTGTATACAAGCACATTCGTTGGAAGGATGCACCTTTGTTTCTTGTTTGATGCATCTTCATTTGAAGGATGCAACTCTCAACGTACCCCAAAAAAAAAACTCACTTTCGATTAATATTTCTTAATATTGCACTTATATTGACATCATAGACTTTTTTTTGTCATCAACTACCATTACAAATGTAATTGAAATTTGAAGCAAGTTTCATATATCATGAAAAAGATGACGAATCAACAACGTAAACAATAGACGACCCCTGGACATGTGTTTTCTGATGCAAAAAAAGATGATACTTTGAGATCCAAAGTGGAATTTCTGATGCACAAAGATGGGATCGATTTGATGAGGAATTTCTGATGCACAAAGATTTGATCGATTTGGTGAGCAAAAAGCAAGGGAGGTAGACCTTCTCCATCTTGAGTGTCACTGGATCTGGGTTCATTTTGGTAACCTCAGCAACTATCTCTTTTCCAATACGGAAAGCTTCTTCAACTGTGCGCCCTTCAAGAAGCACAAATAAACTGCAAAAGAGACTCGATCTTAGAGTTTAAAACTAGTAAATAATTAGGAGGTTATTCCAGCAATTAGTAACAGTTCCAGATGGCCAAATGAAAGTTTCTAACCATACATAGATGTGACGGTAACAAGTTTTCCTAAACCAAGAATTATACAGATTGCAATGTAGGAAAGAATGTGTAACTGGCCAAAAATATTCAGCAATACAAATATGAAATAACTTTTACCTGTAAATATCACCATAAATAACTTTAGCCTTCCAGGTTTCATTAGCATTCACAAATAAAATAGCTGTTTCCAATGTCCTCCGATCACATTGGACAATATTGTCTGCAAGCTCGGCACAAGGCATGTGACCACTAAATCCCGCAGCAGTATATCCACAAGTAACATTCGATATCAGCTTCAGCGCAAGCTGCGTTGTAGTTTGGCGCTATGATTTGAGCACATGAACCTGAATAATTTGCAAACCTCTGCAAAAAAAAACCAGCGAAAATAAACACTAGAGCAGCACAATCAAATGAGAAAATAAAGAACACAAAGTGAAGATCAATCAGATCATACAAAATTCAGGCAAAAACCTTCAAAACAAAACCCCAAAAATTAATAACCATCTCATAAACGATCACGAGACCAGAGCTATTACACAGACTGCGCATTCTGAACGAAGCAGGGCATCTACAGAAAAGCATAAGCCTTCATCTCCAATTAAAAAATGATCAACAGGTAAAATCACTCAAAGCTAAGCCCCAAATTTCACAAACCAAATCCTTCTGCAAAATTACATTCAGTCATCAGACTTGTAATATGGCCGACTTAAATCTCCTCGACGCTATCAAACACCGAAAAGCCTCATCTATAACATGGACGCTATCAATCTCGTAGAGTTATAAAAGGTCTAGAGCTCTTGTTGGGTCTGGAAAAACAGTAGTCAGAACAAGCCTGATATGTAATCTACTTAGGTAACTACTTGATGTATTTAGTTGTTTTAATTATGTGAACATTGTGTTTATCTTGGGTAAATGCTGTAAATGGTGATGTTATTTTTTTAATGTTGCTCTTGTTTTGTGGATACTGCCTTCTTTTGATATCATTTATCTCATATTCATAATATTCATTTGAGTTGCGAATATTTTTTTACTTTCTGAATGTTATTTATATATTGTGAACGCTTTTTTTTTCATGTTCTTGAGTTGTGACTTTTATGGTTCTTATATTCAAAGTTTGCCAGCTTCGTAAGTTTGTTGTTGGTGTTGTTGATTTTGTCTTTTTTATATGGATATTTTAATGTCAGTTTTTAGCCATTAGCAAAACCAAACCATTTTGGTGAGGTGAAGTCCATTTAGGGGCATGCACATCTGTCCTGAATTGAACTTTTTGGTTAAGAAAGATGCTTAAGTATGTTTTATCTGCTCATATCAAAGTCACATAGAATGACCACTCGGAAAAAGAAAAAAACTAATGTGATTTGTCAGCATTCATGGCCTTCTTTCTTAACAAGTTGTCAGCATGTGAATACAACAGCTAATAGCCAGTACAAAAAGTAAGCCATTTGTGTTTCTGAAAACCGCCTTAGTGTCGAAGTCTGTATTTTTATGAGGATTGGTGATACCTCGGTGTTTTTTTTTTCATATTGGCAATTATGTTGTATATAGATGGCCAACTATTCCCAACAAGAATAAATGCAGTAATGTCATGGATTCATAGTTCCTGGATCTGAAGTGCATAACTGATTCGTAGGATCCTGGAATTCATGATTTGTCTAAATTATACATTCATTTGTAGCTATCATCGCTATTTGTTTCTTGAATCATCTGTTTTCGTTCACCTTCTTGACTAGTATATCACTTGATGAAAGTTTATGCAAGTTGTCTCAAAATGCTATTCCTGGGATTTAACATCTACACGATTGAATAGTCTAACATATATTTTTGGGAAAACTACAAAAACGTGACCTGAACTATCAGGTCATTTCAAATCAAGTACCGAACTATTAAAAGTTTCAATTTAAGTACTGAACTATTATCTCATTTCAAATCAAGTACTGAACTATCAACACAGTTTCAATTTAAGTACCGAACTATCAATTTTTTTCAATTCAAGTTCTGAAACATAAAAATATTATTGTTAATTTAATATGTGAATATTAAAAATATTAAAAAAATGATAATACAAATATTTTTAATGATGAGTATTTTTAATTCACTTATCGATAATAGTATGGTATTACTTATATAATAAGTATTCATTTTAACAAATATTTTAATTGATATAAATATATTTACTAAATTAAAAATTATTTATCCATTAAATTCAAATAATTGAATTGAAACACACAACCCAAAAATAAATTCATGTAAATTTAATTTAGTAGTTTGGGTTATGTTTTTTTGTAGTTTTCCCATAACTTTAATAGAAATTTCTATGCATGTAAATTTCTATTAAAATTGAAACGCATAACCCAAAAATAAATGCATGTAAATTTCTATTAAAATTATGGGAAAACTACAAAAAAACATAACCCAAACTACTAAATTAAATTTACATGCATTTAATAAAAATTTACATGCATTTATTTTTTTGTTGTGTGTTTCAATTCAATTATTTGAATTTAACGGATAAATAGTTTTTAATTTAGTAAAGATATTTATATCAATTAAAATATTTGTTAAAATGAATAGTTATTATATAAGTAATACAGTACTATTAGTGATAAGTGAACTAAAAATACTCATCATTAAAAATATGTAACGTAATATTGTATTATGATTTTTTATATAAATATTTTAAATATTCAAATATTAAATTAACAATAATATTTTTATGTTTCGGTACTAGAATTGAAAAGAATTGATAGTTCAGTACTTAAATTGAAACTGTGTTCATAGTTCAGTACTTCATTTGAAATGATAATAGTTCAGTACTTAAATTGAAATTTTTGATAGTTCGGTACTTGATTTGAAATGACGTGATAGTTCAGATCATGTTTTTGTAGTTTTTCCTATATTTTTTTGTTACTTATTCTTCTTTGCCTTTTTCTGATTAAATCTTGTTGAACTTTAATTCAAATGAATTTATTGATAAATATTACCTATCTAATATGAGCATTTATTTTCTGCCGCTGAGTTGTTGACTTATCACAGAAGAGTTGAGATCCCGTGAGAAATACATATTAGATGAGAAATGAGAAAAATTAATAACCATTAGATCAGAAAAATGGATGGTTGAGATTAGTACTAAATTAATTAAAATCTGTATTTAATTAATAGCCGAATACGGTTAAAGGGCAAATTAGGGAAATAATTTAGGTCAAAACCCCATCCAATATTCTCTCCCCAATAATCTCTAAAATCGGAAATGCGTATCGCGCAAAATTCCTTCTTCGACGCTGCGCGACGCCGGTGACTGAAGACGACCGACGAAGGCGAGCGAGCGATGGAGAGCGACGGCGAGCGACCGACTGAAGGCGAGCGACGACGACTGAATGCATCTAAAGGCGACCGATGACGAGAAAGGCATGTATAAACCGTGGGAGCGACGCGAGCGACGCAATTTCGTTTTCTCGCTCAATCTGGTTTTTCCTGGTCAATTTGGGAGCGAGCGACGGGATTTTATGGTATGTTATGTACTCCGATTCGTTGTGTTAGTTCACAGATTGCCAATTCGATTTAAATGCGTAGCTTCCTATCAATTTGGTTTTCTCGCTCAATCTTCCGTTCTTGATTAGGGTTTTATCCCAATCCCGATCTACAGTTTTGTTGCTGAATTTGGTTTGAATTTCCTTTCTGCAGATGTGCCGTGCGTGTTTGAAAAAGTTGTAGGTTTTCAGATTGTGATGCAGGGCAATTGGCGGTGCAAATCGAAGAGTAAATATCGCGCAAGAAGGGCAAAATCGGCAATATCGGTATTTGGCATCCGGCGTCCAGAAATTCGCCATAATACCTTGATTTCAGTGGCAACGGGCCAACGAACGCAAAACACGGCTAATGCCGTGACGTATGGCCTTATTTAGCCATCCGGGCTCATTTAGGGCTCCGAATTAGGGTTTTTACATTTTTAGCAGCATAATTATCTTTTAGTTTTTCCTTTCCTAATTAGGTTTAGTCTTCATTTCCTAGTTAGGTCTTATGTTTTCTTATTTAAACCCAGCTTAGGGTTTCATTCATGTATCTTATTTTTCTTTCAATAAAACCTTTGGTTTTCGTTCTTGGTGGATTCCGAGATTACTTGGTGGATTCCAAGCCTTTGCGAGTTCATTGCTGGTGGACTCAGTTATCATATTTGTCACGCTGCGTCAGTTGGTATCAGAAGCAGGTCTTTCCCTGTTCTCTTCTAACTTGATCAGATGGCAGATCAACACATACCCATAGCAGATCAAGAGAGGGTCAACGCGGACGTAGCCGCTGCCCTGGCTGCTGTGATGGCACGGATGGATGCTATGTCAATCCAATTGACAGAGATGGCGGCGGCAAGAGGCAATCCGAATGGTGGAGGGGAGAGAGCTCAGAGGGAAGCACCAGTACCAGTTAGAGTTCCTCGTGTGCGTGCACCAGTCGCTGGGGACTCAAGTTCGGGTGAAGAGGATCCTGTGGACCATGGTCGGGAGGAAGAGGAGGATCGATATGATAATTATCGAGTGAAAGCTGATATTCCTTTGTTTCATGGAACTATGGCGGTAGAAGAGTTTCTTGACTGGCAGATTGAGGTGGACCGGTTTTTAGAAGTCATGGGCGTCCCAGAAAACAAACAAGTGAAGATGGTGGCGATCCGATTAAAGGGTACCGCTGCCGTGTGGTGGGACAAACTCGTAGTTCAAAGGAGGCGGCAGGGTAAGGCGCCTATCAGAACGTGGAGACGAATGAAGCAGCTGATGTTAGATCGTTTCTTGCCCGAGGATTATGAGCAGATCCTGTACAAGTTGTACCTTGATTGTGTTCAAGGCAGGCGTTCCGTGACAGAGTATAATACTGAGTTTCTTCGTCTATTCGAGCGTAATGAGCTGAAAGAAACGGAGAATCAGAAGGTGGCTAGGTACATCAGCGGCTTAAAGGTTTCAATTCAGGAAAAGATGGGGTTACAGACTGTTTGGTCAGTGGCAGCCGCGTCTAGCCTCGCGCTGAAGGCAGAAGCGATGGAGAAGGCCCCTCGGAATTTCCAGCCTTTTCGTAGGTTTCCCCCTCAGGGAGCTGCGGAAATCGGCGATGATAAAGGGAAGAATGTGATGGTGAAGGAGCAGTACGCAGGGAATAAGATTATTGCTGGCCCTAGCAGTGGCAGTTCCGGAGGCCCCCAGCCTAATAGGGGCGCAACTCAGAAAGCACCCAACCCGTACACCAAACCGAGTGGGGACAAGTGCTATCGATGTGGTGGGCAAGGACACAGGTCGAATGTGTGCCCGACCCGGAGAACAGTCGCCATCCTGGAGGAGGGAGAGACGTATGAACCGGATGAGGAGGATGAATACGAGGGAGTCGAGTTCGCAGAGGAGGAGTCTACGGAAGCGGTGAATATAGTTCTGCAAAGAGTTCTTCTGACCACACCAGATGAGGGACAGCGTAAGAACCTATTTAAATCTCATTGTTCCATTATGAATAAGGTGTGTAATCTGATTGTGGACAACGGGAGTTCGGAGAACCTGGTATCGCAGAAGCTAGTAGACCACTTGAAGTTGCCCACGGAATCACATGAGCGACCATATGCGCTTGGTTGGGTCAGTAAAGGCTCACAGATCCGCGTCACACGTACCTGCAAAGTTCCTATCTCCATCGGGAAATATTATCGGGAAGAGGTACCATGTGATGTTCTTGAGATGGACGTTTGTCATGTGTTACTTGGACGCCCTTGGCAGTATGATAATGATGTAACCTACAGAGGGCGCGATAATGTGGTGTTGTTTGCTTGGGAAAAGCATAAAATTGCCATAGCTCCTGTTTCGAGTTTTAGCAGGCAACCGGCAAAGCAGTCAAGTTTTCTGGCCATAGCACACAACGAGCAGGAATTTAGTGCTGATATTGTGGAGGCTCAGTGTTTCTGTCTTGTGATAGTTAAGGGTTTGCTGAGCGCTGAGAAAGAAGAGGAGATTCCTGAAGGCGTGCGAGAGATTCTGCGGGATTTTGAGGAGTTAACGGCTGAAGAGTTACCCAATGAATTACCCCCTATGCGAGACATTCAGCATCATATAGATCTCATTCCGGGATCTAGCCTGCCGAATTTACCACATTACCGGATGAGTCCTAAGGAGAACGAGATTCTGAGAGATCAGATAGAAGATTTGCTGAAGAAGGGTTTCATTCGGGAGAGTATGAGTCCTTGTGCAGTGCCGGTCCTTCTTGTTCCAAAGAAAGGGAATCAGTGGAGGATGTGTGTGGATAGTAGAGCCATCAACAAAATCACAATCAAGTATCGGTTCCCTATTCCGCGTTTAGAAGACATGCTTGACGAGCTGGCTGGTTCTAAGGTCTTTTCCAAAATAGACCTGCGAAGTGGCTATCACCAGATTCGGATCAGACCGGGAGATGAGTGGAAAATGGCTTTCAAAAGCAAGGAAGGGCTCTACGAGTGGCTGGTTATGCCGTTCGGGCTGTCTAATGCCCCGAGCACTTTTATGCGCTTGATGAATCAGGTACTACGTCCATTTATGGGTACATTCGTGGTGGTTTATTTTGATGATATTCTGATTTACAGTAAGACCCCCGAGTTGCATTTGGAACACTTGAGGCAAGTATTACAGGTGTTACAAGAGAACAAGCTTTATGTGAATCTGAAGAAGTGTGTTTTCAGCACCAATAAGCTGTTGTTCCTTGGCTTTATAGTGGGAGAGGATGGTATTCAGGCAGATGGGGAGAAGATTCGTGCTATCCGTGATTGGCCTACACCCCAATCAGTGACCGAAGTTGGGAGTTTTCATGGCCTAGCTACTTTCTATAGGCGATTTGTGAAAAATTTCAGCACAATCACCGCACCCATTACCGAGTGCCTAAAGAAAGGCAAGTTCCAGTGGGGAGAGGAGCAAGAAAAGAGTTTCACAGCCATCAAGGAGAAGTTGTGTACTGCCCCAGTCCTCGCCTTACCAGATTTTGACAAAATCTTTCAGGTGGAATGCGATGCGAGTGGAGTAGGGATTGGTGCTGTGTTAAGCCAGGAGAAGAGGCCTGTAGCTTTCTTCAGTGAGAAGCTCAGTGAGGCGCGCCAGAAGTGGAGTACTTATGATCAGGAATTTTATGCAGTTTTCAGGGCTCTACGACAATGGGAGCACTACCTGATCCAGCGCGAGTTCATTCTATTCACGGACCACCAGGCTTTGAAGTTCCTACAAAGTCAGAAAGTGATTAATAAAATGCATGCTCGATGGGTTAGCTTTCTGCAGAAGTTCCCTATTATCATTCAGCACAAGTCAGGTGCTCAGAACAAAGTGGCGGATGCGCTGAGTAGGAGAGTTTCTTTGCTGGTAACCTTATCTCAGGAGGTTGTAGGATTCGACAGTCTAAAGGAGTTGTACGAGGGCGATACTGATTTCAGGGAGTTGTGGAGTAAGTGCAGCGGGAGGCATCCTTGTGGTGACTTTCATATCAGTGAGGGCTTTTTATTCAAAGGCAGTCAGTTGTGCGTCCCCTGTTCTTCACTTCGAGAGAAGCTGATTCGAGACTTGCATGGAGGTGGTCTCAGCGGTCACTTGGGTCGTGATAAGACCATTGCTAGTTTAGAGGGAAGATTTTATTGGCCCCACTTGAGAAGAGACGCTGGGGCGATTGTGCAGCGGTGCTATATCTGCCAAGTATCGAAAGGTCAGTCCCAAAATACTGGACTTTATTTGCCCTTACCTATTCCTGAGGATATTTGGCAAGATCTGGCTATGGATTTCGTGTTGGGTTTACCCCACACCCAGCGAGGAGTGGATTCTGTATTTGTGGTAGTTGACCGATTCTCGAAGATGTCTCACTTCATCGCTTGCAAGAAAACCGCAGATGCGTCGCATGTGGCTAAGCTGTTTTTCAGGGAGGTAGTGCGTCTACATGGAGTTCCTAAGTCCATCACTTCAGATCGAGACTCCAAATTTCTCAGTCACTTCTGGATCACATTATGGAAGATGTTTGGCACGGCATTGAACAGGAGTTCCACAGCTCACCCACAGACTGATGGGCAGACCGAGGTCACTAACCGCACGCTTGGAAATATGATACGGAGTGTATGCGGGGATAAGCCAAAACAATGGGATTTAGCGCTGCCACAAGTGGAGTTTGCGTACAACAGTGCAGTGCATTCAGCTACGGGGAAGACACCATTCTCTTTGGTACACACTTCCACACCTCTGCACGTCGTTGACCTGATTACTCTGCCTAGAGGGGTCAGTATTAGTGCGCCTGCCAAGGCCATGGCCGAAGAAATCGTTGATGTTAAGGAGGTGGTTCGAGCAAAGTTAGAGGCTACGGGGGTGAAAAACAAAGCTGCTGCAGATAAGCACCGTCGGGTCAAATTGTTCAAAGAGGGTGATGAGGTAATGGTGTTTCTGCGTAGGGAGAGGTTTCCGGTGGGAACTTACAAGAAACTGCAGCCACGAAAGTATGGTCCGTTTAAGGTGACAAGGAAGATTAATGATAATGCCTATGTGGTAGCCCTACCTGACTCTATGAATATCTCAAATACGTTCAATGTGGCAGACATATACGAGTATCGTGCGGATGAGGCTTTGTATCCAGAAGAGAACTCGGGATCGAGTTCTTCAGAGGTGGAGGAGACTGATGCAGGGCAATTGGCGGTGCAAATCGAAGAGCAAATATCGCGCAAGAAGGGCAAAATCGGCAATATCGGTATTTGGCATCCGGCGTCCAAAAATTCGCCATAATACCTTGATTTCAGTGGCAACGGGCCAACGAACGCAAATCACGGCAAAAGCCGTGATGTATGGCCTTTTTTAGCCATCCGGGCTCATTTAGGGCTCCGAATTAGGGTTTTTACATTTTTAGCAGCATAATTATCTTTTAGTTTTTCCTTTCCTAATTAGGTTTAGTCTTCATTTCCTAGTTAGGTCATATGTTTTCTTATTTAAACCCAGCTTAGGGTTTCGTTCATGTATCTTATTTTTCTTTCAATAAAACCTTTGGTTTTCGTTCTTGGTGGATTCCGAGATTACTTGGTGGATTCCAAGCCTTTGCGAGTTCATTGCTGGTGGACTCAGTTATCATATTTGTCACGCTGCGTCAGATTGGAGGAGGAGATGCTTAAGAGTTGAATCGCTCCCCACCAATTTTGAGTATGATGTTACTCATTAGATGCTTTACAGATTTAATTCCGACTGTTTGGGTTTGTACATATATTAAAGTATTCATAAAATGCGTAGAATATTGAATCAACATGCGTAGAAGCTATGCACCGACAAACAAAAGGAAAGGGGCAGATGCATCTGGTTTGGAGAACAATCTACGGGGTCTGAAAAAGCAGGTACATATTGTTTGATCTTAGTAGTTTATAAATACAAATCTTACTTACATGCTGTTCATTATCATGCGTACTTTTATATCCAAAATGTGTAACAGTTGTGATGTCATCTTACAAGATGTCAGACTACCATTTAAACCAGTTATTAAACTATGACATACAAGCTTTGTGTTTATCTAATTATCTGTTTTGAGATATTTGAATTTTTTAGTGTCATACTTAAACTTTTTTATTTAAATGCTATGTTATTTTGTTTTTATACGGATTCTGAATTGTGATTTTTTATGGCTTCTCTTCTCTTGTAGCTTCTCAGTCTGTTAAGAAGATCATTGAAATTAATCCTTACATGCTTGGTACAATGGCTGGTGGTGCTGCAGACTGCCAGTTCTGGCATATAAATTTGGGCATCAAGGTAAACAGTTAAATATTATTGTTCAAAATCAGCAATTTAAAATGCGTAACTTCCCCTACTCAAATACGTAGGATTGTTTAGTGGTTAATTGGTTTTGCATTTAAAATGCATAGCTTCTTATTCAAAATGTGTAGGAGTATTCAAAATGCATTTAAAATGCGTAGCTTCTTATTCAAAATTATTCTTTGTGTTCATTCAAAAGGTATGGACTCCGAGTGTTGTAACATTGTGGGAAGCCTTATTGACAGTCTTACAGTTTGGCTTACTGCTGCTACATGCTTACGCTCAAGGCAAGAGATGGCCCTACTTATCTATTCCTCTGTACATCTACTCTCCATGAGCTTCATTGACACCGTAGATATTTTCTCCATTCACTCAGGTAAAGGTGTTTGCTATGACGGTGATGCTGTGGTTTCATATGTGAAAAATTATAAAATAATAGGAATGGCAGTGCTCATTTCAGTTCGTTGAGAATTTTGCAGGCCATGAGTATCAAAACATCCCTGTGGCTGATGAAGCGGAAACATCCAACCAGAGTTGTTACCAGAATATTGTGGATGATCCTCATTTTCTCACAATATGAAAACAACAGTTCGTAGATGCTGTCAAGGTAGGCTTATGTAATAGCATTTACAGCACTGGCTGCTGGAACCTCATGGCCTGATTTAGTTGCCAGTAAAATTGCAGCGGAACGTCAAACAACTGCAGACTCCGCCATAGCAAACATTACTTGCAGGTGTGTTCCTTGTCATTCCGTTTTTTCTTTTTTTGAACTCATACCTTGAGAAAAAATACATATATTTCCCCCACATTCATATGAAGTGCTTTAATTAACAATCTTTTTTTTGTCACAAATTACAGCAATTCAGTCAACATATATGTCGGAATTGGCATTCCTTGGCTGATTGACACAGCGTATAACTATCACATACAGGGAGCCACTCTACATAAAAAAACGCACAAGGTCTAAGCTTCTCACTGATTGTCTTCTTCTGCACATCTTACTATGCATTTAGCTTCAATTACTACGCATTTTCGGGATTGAAACATCATAACAGGTATTTGTCATTATAAATGCGTAAGATTAAATGTGAAATGCGTAAGATTTAATTTAAATGCGTAAGATTTAAAGTAAAATGCGTAAGATTCCTATCCAAAATGCATACTAGTGTTTCTTTGTTAATTAGTTTGGGTAGCTTACACTTTCAATTATATTCTTGAATCTCAATGCAGGAAGTTAAACAAGATTCACAAAGGTGGAGAAAGAGAGCAATTCTACTCATCTACCTAGTGCGGATTTGTTTGAAGCCCAAGCAAAACCCAAGCAACTCCAGCATGAACTTGAAGGAACTCTCCAAGCCCTGGAGAAATCTGACTGCTGTAGTCCCTCTACATAGTGTAGATTTATAGGTCTCATGTTGTAGTCCCTTATCCAGAAAAAAGGATGATGTTGCAGATTTCATGTTACACATTTTGTTTCAATTATTATGCATTATGTTTCAATTACACAATTTTCGTGATGGAAACATCATAATAGGTATTTGTTATTATAAAATGCGTAAGATTAAATGTAAAATGCGTAAGATTTAAATTAAAATGAAATTCGAAGTGAAATGCGTAAGATTAAATGTAAATTGCGTAAGATTTAAATTAAAATGCATAAGATTTAAAGTAAAATGCGTAAGATTCATAAATCTGTGAAATCCAAAACCAGAGCCTACATACTTGCCAACCAGATTCAATAGTAACATTCATATTCTGACCAATTCACGAAACTAATATTTACTCTAACTCGCCATAACTTGGAGTTGCAGCGGCCAATGTAGTTAACTGGGCATCTGTATCAACCCAAAATTGAACATATGTACTGGCTACTCTGGGAAAACTAGCCACACCACACCGAAAAAAATGGCTAGAATCCTTAGAAAAAAACTTAAAAACCGATGCACAATCTTTGTGTACATGAACTTGTCTCTTTGATGCACTACCCAAGTCTCCCTCATGTACTGCAAGTGCAAAGGCGATTCAGAAACGATAAACTCTTGAGTGTGGGGAGGATGGTTGTGCACTTGAGCATGACGAGTAAGTTGTTGTTGCTGATGATGGTGAGGCTGGGGTTGAGGAGGAAGATAACCTCCTCTGTTAGGGTTCAAATGCCCTTTGAACGAGGGCTCATAGTAACCCCCAATTGCGAAACCTATCATTGCCGTGACGTCGTCCATTCCTGTTACACATTGACAGTCAAAAACCACATAAAAAGCATCAAACTCTGAGACAATCTCCATCAATTCTCACAAGCATATCAATAATCAATCTCTAACAAATTAAAACTACAAATTTACCAAATGTCAAATACAGCACTTCAAAACCATTACCCCCAATTTATGACACGCATTTCATTAGACATTCACAACGCCAGATCCCCAATTCAAAAACCCTTATTTCACCCAATCCCAAATCTGAGGACCAAATCACAGATTTGGGCCTAGCTGATTTCGACGCAACGAGGACAGAAATGGACGGAGCGTAGGTAGGTACCTGATTGGGAAGCATGGCGGTTTCCAAGGCGGGGAGACGGTGATCGAAGGAGCCTAGAATTGCCGACTAGGCCTTGCCTGGAACGCGGCGCGTCTCCTCGACTGGTGCGACGAAGGCCGAATCAGCGCGGCTATGGCACGCTTCACCAAATCTCCTTCAACAGTTCCAATCCTCACCAACGAATTCGTCATCGCCGACCGCCGCGCATTCAACCGATTACTCGAAGAGAACACCGCCGGATTCACGGTCGAATTCTTATGCAAACTGCAACGGAACGATGCAGGATGCCGTTCAAGCTTGGCTGTTGTACGACGCTAGAGCGATGCTTCGTGAATCGTGATGGCCGAACAAAGCGGAAGAACACCGATCGGATCCGGGAGAAGAAGATCGTGCGTTGATAAAATAGGAGCAAATTACAATTACACCTTTTATATTGAATTTAATGCGAAAATATATGCAAATAATTTGAATAAATCAAGACCTTTCGATTGTAAATCTAACGGTTGTAATAATTTCTCATTTCTCACAGGATTTGTCATTTCTCATATGATCCTAACTCTATCACAGAAAACCTTTTCTATTTGCTGATAACTTTTTTCATTCAACTGTCGGCAGATACTCGGTACAAAATAAGGCTAATATGTTCTCCTTATTTTATGGACTCTGGAAGTATGCTTTCAAAGGACGGAATTTCATGTTCTTATTCTTGGGATCGAAAAGGCTGGCAAGACGGTAATCTCATCCTTAAAGAATTTCATATAATATATATATGCGTTCTGGTAATTCTTGTTTGATGATTTGGTCTCATAATTAAATTAAGTGTTTTTCATCACTTTATTGTACCCATTTCATTTCCATTCGCTTCCTCATATTTTTTTCAAAATTCTAATGCGATGTTAGAATGAAGAACTATTTTACAGAGTGCATGCGTGATGCGTGATGCGTGATGCGTGCCATACTTTTTCTTGCCAGCATCTATTTTTCTACTTTTTTTTCAGCCTTTATTCATTAAGGAATATTCCCTAAATAGTTACTGAGACTTTTTTGTGTTGCCAATCAACCTGATTTCGTATTCTATTAATGTGAAGAATTGATTCCTCTCTGGTATAGTTCATATTTCGATCGACATGGTGGTAGCTAGCTCTTACCTTTGAATTATTTTGATTGATAGAGAGTCCTGCATTACCAAATAGCAACTATCTCTGGAACAAAGTAGAAACACGAATGCTTTTGTTGGCTGATGTCCTTTGTGTTTGGATTGATGTAAAGTTTGTCTACCATCATTTCACATTCCTTTTTCTACTTCGCACTCTTTCAAAGTGCTGAACTAGAAAAGTTGAACTACTCTCCTTGATACTGCAATTGGTCGATACTGTAAAGTTGGATACTGCAATAATGCAATTGGATTGTTCACAAGCTCTTACCTTTGCACTGCTTTTTACAGACTTCACTAGAGAAGTTGAAGGCACTTTTCTCCAAGGTCGAAGGTCTACCTCCTGTTCTTGGAGGGATCTCAAACAGCAGTTACAAGGGACGGATATCCTAGTGTTGGATATTTGTTTCAAAACCAATAATTGTATACGTTATTATGTATAATTTAATATGATAATTATACTAATTAATGGGTATAGATTCATTTAAACTTAATTATCATATAGTTAATGCTTAACTTTGGATTCTATAACGTTACAATAGGTAACGATCACTTTTGATTTTATAAAGGATGAGAGTTGGAAAAACGGTGGAGAGTTTTTTCCAAAACCTTATTTTCTTTCGTATCTCCCACAAGTCAATTTGAGAGTTCCATTTCTTCTTAGTTGAGTGCACAACTGAAGAAGAGAGCAGAGTCTTTTTTTTTTAAACAAAAATTTCCAGTTTCAACTCATAAAAAACTGAAGTGCTCATCATTAAGAAGGCGGAACAAAAGAGGTGGCTACATAGTCAATTACCAAAACGTCAAGTTACAATTTAAAGCAATTCAAACTGATTTCAAAAGCATGTCGACAAAATGTTCAAAATCACCGAGTCTTAAGCTGAAACAGCTCCCTTGGTCCTTGGGGTAGCCTGGGTACCTTCTCTGAAACCGCTCTTGAACCTGCGTGGCACAGTACGCATGTACCTCATCCTGCCAGTTCCAGTCGTCTTCCTCCTAATAGCATTCGCACTCCAATTATACTTCCTGGTGCGTGCAGCTGGATAGGCGCTAGCAGAGCAACGACTCTTCTGTAAATGGAAGCTCCTGCGTCCACATCTCACACAGAGAGTGTGAGTCTCGTTCCAGCGCTTTTCGAAACTCCCGGTTCCCTTACCCATTAGCGCCGATTTGAAACCCTAGGTCTGCAAGTAGAAGAAGAGAGCAGAGTAAACCCTGGAGTGAGCTGTCTTAGTTATCTTGCACCCAGGATTAGGCGGTTTTTCGTTCAAGTGCAGTAGAACTTTCTACGGCTCTGCAATTTCGTTTTCTTCTTGAAATCTTCCCCTGGTAGATGAGATGTTGTTCTGGTCGGGTGCAGAACAATATCTAGAACAACTTATGCGAAATTTAAATGCAGTGCAGAAAATAAACGACAAGCAAAGTTGTTACCCAGTTCGGCGTTAACAAGCCTACGTCTGGGGGGCCGTCTCTTAGCCCGGTGGATAGCAATTCACTAATGTTGAGTATTGCGAGTACAGGAATTACAGTTTACGGAATCCCTCTTAAACACCCTGAGCCTCGGACACTCTAGTAATTGCAATCTAAGTCTCCCCCTAGATCTTTGCTCCCGCTCCGTATCCACCAGAATGATTCTCCGTGAGAACCAGCGCCTTCTCCCGAATGCGCAGATCAGAACAGCAGTGCGTGAACCTTCAGCGTTGTTCTTTGATCAATCTGTCGAGCACCAGCACAGATTGAATCCGAGCGCCTTTGAGTAACCAGTGACGATTAGCTCTCCGGCCGATTACGAGCGCCGTGAATCACCAGTTACGATTAGTTCACCGCCGTTTGCCTCCTCCTTCCTTCAGTGAGTATGAGCGTGATTAATTTCTCCGTAAGTGCTGACTAATACCGAAGCATTAGTCCTCCTTATATAGAGCGGTAGAAACCCTAAAGCGATTAGGATTCCTAACTAAACCGCCTATATGATTAGGAAATCTTTCCTAATCTCTTGCGCATATCTCTTGTAGATAATCCTCCGTTTGTATCTTCAATCTTGATTAGGCAACCTTCGATTATCTTCTCGACTAAGATAGCTTCAAGCGCACGCAACCGACTTCAGGGATATCTTCGATTATCCATATGCACCGACTTCCCAAAACTGATCTCGGAAACATCTACAGGCGAAGTTGTGCTACGTCAGTTGAAACAAGTTTCCAAATCTGACTTTGGAAACTTCCAAATTCTATCCTTCCATATGCAACCGCCTCGATCTCCAACGGTCGACTGAGTTTCTTAAACTGAATTAGGAAACACTCCATCTACTTCAACTTGTTCCAGGATGGTTGTCTCTTCTAGACTTGAACAACAGCTTGAACAACTATACTAAGTTTTGCCAAATCACATGCCATAAAACTAACAATCTCCCCCTTGGCATTTTTGGCCAAACTAACTACTATAGTCTACTTGTACTACTAATACAGTTGAATCTTTGAGGAGATTTCAAACTCCCAAGCTGTGCTACGAACTAAGCTACCAACTGAATCTTTGATGAGATTTCAAACTCCGAACAACATAAAAGCTCAAACGAATCTTTTAAGGAGATTTCAAACTCCAAAACATGTCTAACAATCTAGCACAAATGAATCTTTTAAGGAGCTTTCAAACTCCAAATTTACTCCCCCTTTTTGCCACAAATTGACAAGGGAGTACACCAAGCAGCACGAGATTCAGAGAATATGAAAAACCTTGATGTTCCTTCACCTTTGCAGAACCTTTGACCACCAATTCCTTTTCGATTCCGATATTCAGGCCATCCATTCTGCCTTCTAAGTCAACCTATCACCTATATGACGAGAAAGTTCTGGTTGACCACCTTGTACTGGAACAACTTAGTTGTCAATAACACCCAGACCCAGTGAGGATCTAAGTGTCTCGAACTGAAGATTGTCCAAGGCTTTTGTGAAGATGTCTGCTATCTGTTTCTCAGTGGATACGTGAGTCAAGGTGAGTATCTTCTTCTCTACTAGCTCTCGAGTGAAATGATGCCTAATGTAGATATGCTTTGGTCTAGAATGCTGTACCGGATTCTTGGATATGTTGATGGCACTCATGTTGTCACAGTAGAGAGTCATCACACCTTGTCTTACTCCGTATTCTTCTAGCATCTGTTTCATCCACAACATCTGGGTACAACAACTTCATTCCGCTTCAGCAGTAGATGGAGATATACTGTTCTGCTACTTGCTGAATCAAGAGACCAGATTGTTTCCTAGAAAGAAACAACCTCCAGAGGTGCTTTTGCGATCCTCTACATTCCCTGCCCAATCTGCATCGCAATAGCCTACTAAACATGAGTTAGTATCTTTAGTGTACCACAGCCCATAGTCGGCTGTTCCACAAACATATCTGATAATCCTTTTCACATTCATCAGGTGGCTCTCCTTGGGATTAGCTTGATATCTGGCGCAGACTCCAACCGCATGTGCAATGTCCGGTCTACTGGCTGTTAGATATAACAGACTCCCAATCATACTTCTGTACAAGGTTTGATCCACCTTTGTACCAGCTTCATCCTTTGCAACCTTCACAAGAGTTGCGGCGGGGGTTCTCTTATGCGTTGCTTTCTCCAGATCAAACTTCTTGATCAGGTTTCTTGCATATTTACTTTGGGAAATAAAGATACCGTCTGCCTTTTGTTTGACTTGCAATCCAAGGAAGTAACACATCTCTCCAACCATGCTCATCTGGAATTCGCTCTGCATTTGTTCAACAAACTTGTCTACCAGCTTCTGACTACTAGAGCCGAACATAATATAGTAGATATAAAAAAAACAGAAGGAAAACTGTGGATGATCTTCATCAAAATACAACTATGCATTAATATGATCTATTGCTACAAAGAGGGCAGCATGCATGTGAAACAGTGAAAGTTACATAAAAATGAGTCATCAGTTTTCACACAGAATCCAAACACTATTAAACTTTATTTTTTGTGGCGCTGCTTTTGTTGTGTTTTGTTTCATTTACATTTACTAGTAATTGGGATAAATTAGAATATTGGATATCCTACGTTGAGGACCAGATGAGAGGAGAGATATATGTTATATGAATATGAATTGTATATTGGTATGTGACAAAGACGTCAATATATACGCTACTAAATGGATGCGTATGGTTTAGCACAATAATGGATAATATATGCTACGAATATCTGACGAGAACAATATATTCTCTAACATAATCGACAAAGATGATCGAAAAACTAGTACGTGAGGCAAGCACAAGATTTTGTTTGTATTTTCTCAATCATACAATGCCAAAACAATGAGTGGAAATTGCAAACAAAACATCATTAGTACAATGCTAATACGTGATTTAGGTTATAAGTTCCTATAATGATGACCTCTTATAACCTAGTCTTTCAGATGTTCTCCCTCCGCTTCTTATAAACGACTCCGCCCAACACAGCAAGCCCTACGAACGCTCGACTTTCTTCCCACCGCTCATTCCGCCATCAGCTTTCCCGCTCGGCTTCACAGTTGTCTTTATTTCACTCGCTTCGTCGTCCGCACCCGGCGTCGGCGCATCCGCGATCGGACCATACTGCGCTGGAGACGAAGAGGAATCGTCGTCTTCATCGCCGTCGGATGGAGGAAGCGCAGGAGAAGGTCCTGGAGAGGGGACGAACTCAGGCGGAGGCGCTGGTGGAGATGAGAAGTCGGATGGAGATGGAGATGGTGATGGTGATGGCGGTGGTTGAATCGGAGATCCTTCTGCGTCTGCTTCTGGTGATGGAGATGCTGGAGGCTCCGCTGGTGGATCTGCGGAAGTGGAGACTCGGAATGACAGCAGAAGAGTGAGAAATGCGAAACACAATGTCGCAGTCGCTCTCGCCATTGACAGATCTGAAGCTCAAACAACGCCAACAACAAAAGGAACACTTGGCGTTGTTTTTGCATGGCAACTACCCAGTATTCGTCATTGATGGCTTCTTTGACGTTCTTGGGTTCTATAGTAGATATAAAGCATGCAAAACCAGCCAGATGTCAAAAATTAACATGTTTACCTCGAGTTCTTATGCCTTCAGTTAGATCACCAATCACCTCACTGACGGGATGATTCTTCTCGATGACTCTTGAGGGATGAAGGACACGTGGAGAAGCAGGGGGTGTTGGAGGAGTCTCCGTATCAGCATCTTCTTCCGATTGATGGTCATTCGACGCAGTATGTCCCGGATCTTTATCTGTGATGACAGTCGAGTTGGGAGCAGTGATCGCAGGTTGTTCTAGTTGAGGTGGAACATTATCATCATCTGGAGCACTTGTCTTAGACGCTCCTAGCACAACATCTTACACAACAACATTGATAGATTCCATGACGACTCCAGTGCGTTTGTGATGTTCCCTTGTGTGGCATGTGTTTGGCAAAACGTAGTTAGACAGTTCGAGTAGGAGTTTAAGGGGAGTTCGAACACTTCGTGGAACTACTGAACAGCGTAGAGCAGACGCAGAGATTTTTCCAGAAGGTTCTAGATCGAATATCTCTTCGATCTGAAGTCGGCCAGCGAAGAAATCGGACTCCAGATATTCAGATGAATATCTTTTACATGGCGGCGTGGCTGACTTGGAGAGGATGTCGTCGTTTTCCCTCTCAACGATTTGATAAGATATACATCAAATATCTAGGAGTATCTCCTGAATATTTGATGTGATTATCTTGTGCAGATTAGGGTTTCGTCCGAAGCATATAAATACATTACTGAGGCGCCCTCATTCTGCATCGCTTTCAAGATCAAAAATACACGAAGAAATCCTATCGATTGGTAAAGAAGAAAGCGACGGCCGTTGTGTTTTCCCCACTGGAAGAACATCGGTGTGAGCTCAGTCTGATACGTGCCATTCAGATTGACCGAAGGTGATCAAAGTTCAGTGCACAAGCAGAACAAAGCTTTCAAGTGAAAGCGACCGAGCTTCAGGGAAGTTCGAGTACGTTCGGACAGAAGGTCTGGACGAAGGGGATCAAGGGGAGTTGCGACGAAACCTTGGTTGCAAATCTGAGAGACGGAGTAGTAGAGGCTAGGCAGTTACATGGTGTAAGTGTAAGTCCACTGAAAAGCTCTACACTCGTAATAAAGATTTGTTGTCCCTTTTCCGGGTCTAGGAAACCCCCCAGAGTAGGCGTAGCCGAACTGGGTTATCAATCTGTGCGTACTCGTGTCTTACTGTTCTGTTTGTACTAATTGTTGAACTGTGGTAGATAGAGTTCCAAGTCTGTCCAAACACGACCTAGAACACTTGCTTGAACAGGGGATAGAATTTCAATTGGTATCAGAGTGAACACTCGACACACTGAGTCGGATCCTGAACTGTTCAAGATGCCTCTGAAAGAAGGACAAAGTATCACCAGGCCTCCATTGCTAGAAGGATCAAACTATGCCACATGGAAACCTATGATGCGATCATTCCTGGAATCCCTAGATGAAAAAGCCTAGAAGACCGTTCAGAGAGGGTGGACTGAACCTATGATGAACAACCTCACTGGAGAACCTGTTCTAAAACCAGAAACCTTATGGAGTGAAGAGGAGAACAAAGCATCCATGGGAAACGCAAAGGCAATGAATGCAATCTTCTCGGCAGTTGATGAAAATGTCATGAAGCTAATTATCAATTGTGAAGTGGCCAAGGAAGCATGGGACATTCTCCAAACTGCCTTTGAAGGTACAGACAAGGTTCGAAACTCTCGTATGCAGGCTGTCATAACAAAGTTTGAAGAGATGAAAATGAAGGAGAGTGAAACCATTGTTGAGTATAACACCAGGGTTCTGGAACTGTCCAACGAAGCGTCTGCCCTTGGGAAACCCATTGACGAGGATAGATTGGTGAGCAAAGTCCTGAGATCACTCCCTCCGAGATTTGCTATAAAGGTAACTGCCATTGAAGAAATGCATGACATCTCCAAGCTGAAACTAGACGAGCTAACGGGTTCCCTCAGAACCTACGAGATCAATCATAATTTCCAAATCGGAGAAGTGAAGGGAATTGCACTGAAAGCAGATTGGGCAGAAGACAAATCAGAAGCTGGTTGCTCCACTGAGCAACTGGCCATGATGGCTCAGAACTTTGGAAGAATGGTGCGGAAAATCAATAGGCGTGGTCCAGAACAGGGGCAGTCCTCATCGACTGGTTTCCGAAACTGGAAAACCGACAGGTCAAGGTCCAGTGACTCAAGACAAGACTCCTCTGACAAAAGAAAGGAAGAAATTCAGTGTCATGAATGCAGAGTGTTTGGTCATATTGCGTCACAATGTGCGAACACACTCATGAAGAAGAAAGCAATGATCGCAAGCTTCAGCGATAGTGAGTCAGATGAAGAAAAAGGAGGCACAACCACAAGCTTTGTGGCCTTTACTTCAACTCTGGAGGAATACGGCAGCGCCAGTGCAACAGTTCCACCTCTGTCGGAACTCCCAGCTGAAGATCTCTCAGACAGTGACGGTGAAGAACTGACGCAGGAATCTCTGGCTGAGACGTACAAGGATCTATATGAAAAATGGCTGTTTCTGATCAAAGTTAACAAGAAGCTGAATGACTCAGTTGCCAGCATCACTATGGATAAGGACAAAGTCTGGGAAGAGGTTGAGATACTGCTCACACAGAAGGTCGAACTCGAATGCACGGTTGCCTCTCTCAACACTCAACTGGAAGATATGAAACAGGAAAGGCTGTGCTTGCTCGCTCAGAAGACAGAACTCATTAGTACTGTCTCTTCACTGAAAGTTGAAATGGAAAAGGATCGTGAGACTTATCCCATAGGCATGACTGATCTGAGAAAAACCATCACTAATCTGAAACGGAAGGAGGTGTTCCAACTCAGGAAGGTTGAACAGCTGGAACTTCAGCTAGAATCAAATAAAATGGATCGAGAATTTGCGGAGAAGGAACTCACTCAGCTTAAACAGTCAGTAAGGATGTTAAATTCTGGTTCAAAAGATTTGAATGAGATTCTAAAGTCTCAGAGGATGGATACAGGACGTAGAGGATTGGGGTTCACAGGAGAAAGCAGCTCAAAAGGCTCTATGCGTGTCAAAGTTAAACCTGTGTCTGAACAGATGCCTGAACAGAAGGTGAGAAAGCACCCTAGACTGAAAGTGGATCTGTCTCAAACCAAATGCAAGATTGGCAACACTCACTCCAGTGGAACATCCAATCAGAAGAAAGACACGCGCACATGTTGGTACTGCTTTCAGATCGGTCACATCAGGCGACATGTCGATTGTTTCTTGCTGAACGTCGAGGGCATCCACAACAGACCATACCTCGACAGAAACAGGTATGGGTACCAAAGGAACAACAGACAGCTTGCATGGTGGCCTGTTGCTCCTCGAAAGATACATTGCAAAACAGTTGGTACTTCGACAGCGGATGCTCTGCCCACATGATAGGTAACTCTGAATATCTCTCTCATATTAGACCTGTTGAGCAGATGCGGTTTGTCACCTTCGCAGATGGTAGGAAGAGTCAGGTGATCGGCTGTGGAACATTGAAGGTTCCGGATCTCCCTGCACTCGAGGACACCCTCCTGGTTGAAGGTCTGACAATGAATCTCATCAGCATCAGTCAACTATGCGACAATGGACACTATGTGTCATTCTCTCGTGACTCATGCCTGGTTCTAGACGGGAATGGTAATTCTGTGATGAAAGGCAACAGAATGGCAAATAACTGTTACACCATCAGAATGGGAGTCGAACGCTTTGCCAAACCACGGTCTACTCCTGACTATGTACAAGCCAAACATCGAGTTATGCGAGGGGGAGTGAATAAGACCCTGCGCACGGATAGGAGGATCGCACAAATCTATTTTGGCAAGAGTACCAGGAGACTGCTAGATCAAAGGGTGTCACAGTTAAAGAAAGAGTTCGAACAGCAGATAACACAGTTGCAGAAGGAGTTCGAACAGCTTGCACAGATGAATGCCGGTTCACCAGATGAGAAATTGGCTGAGATTCCACGATTTGGAACTCCCAGATCCTTCTTGGGTCTGCGTGGGTTCATGAACTGAGTGTTCCAGACAGTGGTCAGTCAAAGACGAATCCCCAGCTACAACAGTTGGACTGACCACTTAAGAAAGGAAGCTGGAACAGATGAGAAAAGTGTTATTGTCAAGATTTTTTTTAAAGATTCGAATTACGCCGTTTTATTTGGAAAGCAACTTGCGTATATTAAGAAGACGAAAAGGCAGGAGGATATTTTATTTTCAAATCTCGTCTGTTGAGCGTGTCTCCTCCTCTCGTCTCCGAAACCCTAGATTCGACTTCTCTCACAAACGACGATGGTGAACACAAGGAAGTCAGCAAAATCCAATGCTAAATCCGCAGAGAAAAGGAAGGAAAGCATGCAAACCTCAAAAGCGGTGGCGGCGAAATCAAAGATTCCAAAATCGAAAGCTGCGGAGGTCAAAAAGGCGTCGCCTTTTCCTGAAAAGTCTGCCGAAGAGACAACTGCTGAAATTCCTCAGACAGTCACAGCAGTTTCTACCCCACAAGCGTGTCTGCAATCGGAGGTAAATCCCGTTTTCCCTTCGGTTTCTGCAGTCGTTGATAAATCTATAGTTGGTGATGAAATAATTGTGGGAGTTGAGAATGTTGGGAGTTTGGGTGCTCAAGCCAGTAGGGCTGTTAGTGGTGAAGAAGCCAGTAGGGCTGAGATTGGTGTTGACGAGGGCCAAGTTGTGACGGGTGTTGTTAGTTCTAAGTTGGTTGAAGAATCAGATCTCAGGATGTCGGTGTCAAGAAAGTCTGCTGTTTCAGACGTTTGGAAGGCAAAGATTCAAGCTTCCGGATACGTTCGCCCAGGAGGGTTTCAAAGAAAGAAGGTGTCTCGGCGAGCTGCCTCTCCCAGACAATGCCTGGCGAAGATCTGTTCTATCAGAGGGAGGGTCCCTGATATTCCTAATGAGGAAAAGAAGAAGTTGGTTATGGAGGATGCGCCTGTGGATATCTTGGCTAAGGAGATTGGTGCCTCAGAAGGTGAAGTTGCTGAGTCTGTGAGTAAAGAGGCTGATTTATCAGTAAAGGGTGTTAGTGAGATTGATGCTATTGCAGAAAAGCCTGAGATTGCTGAAGGGGATGAAGACCTAGATGATGTGCTCAAAGACATAGATGATTATGTTGAAGATCTACAAAAGGAAGTCCCAGGTGTTCCAGCTGAAGAGGAGTTAGTTGATACTCCAGAGGATGCTGTGATTGAAGAGACAGCGGCTGTTCCAGATGTTGTCCAGGACAGTCACCATGGTGCTCAGATGGAAGTTGATGTCTCTCAGAAGACTGACGCTGAAGCAGTTCCTCAGATGGGGGATGATCAGGATTTGGTTCCTCTTATGAAGCTAAAGAAGAAGGCTAAGGGGATGAAGAAGGTAGTCTTTGTGAAGTCTACTAGGGAATCTGTTGCGGGGTCAGTGCCAGTGGCTGCAGAGGTTGGCAGCACGGCAGGGGGAGCTGGTTCCTCCAAGAAAAGGAAGCGTGTCGCTCCAATGCCTGTTTCAGAAGATGCTGGGGGATGTGAAGTCCCAGGGCCTGATGCTGAGACTGTCCCAGTTGGTTTGGTTAAGAAGGGTGTATGGTTTGTCAACAAAGATGCTGCAAGAAAGTGGCTATGCGTCCAAAAGAGGAAAATCATACCTGAGAGGTTGCTGGATGAGTCCCGATATAAGGGAAAGGAAGTGGTGGAAGTACTTAAGGAGTGTGATCTGTTCTGGACATTGGACAGATGCAAGCCTTTCAATGAACAGCTGGTGCGTGAGGCTATGGCAAACTTGCCCCCTGGATTTGGGGTTATTGGAGAAGAAGGGTATGGGGTCTTCTACGTTAGAGGAAGACGGATCAAGATTGATCCTGAGGTGATCAATGTTTTCTTCTCTATGGACGACCCAGCTGCTGACGAGGAGGAGGGAGAGTTTGAGAAGATAGTGAGCACTATCACTGCTGGCTCGGTTAGGTGGAGACCTGAGTCAGTTGTGCACACAGCAGACTTATCAACTTTCTATTCGATGCTGTTCTTCATTGCTGTCTTTAACTAGAGGCCGTCAACTCATCGCTCAACAGTCAACAAGGACATGGCTCAACTGCTCTATCAGATTGGGAACAAGCTGAAATTCAACCTGGGAAGAGTCATGTTCAAACAGATTGCTGAACATGCTACTTCAATGAGAACTCTGCACCAGATTTGCTTCCCGTCTCTGATATATGAGCTGATCATCCTTCAAGCTCCAGATTTGAAGGCCTCGCCCGACCAACTCACAAAGGCACCCAGTAAGTTCACTGTTGACCACAAATTGTTTAAAGGGCGTCATGTGAATGATCTCAAGGAGAAAGGAAAAGATATTGTGGAGTCGTCCTGTCGAGGGGGAGCAAGGATGGGCCGTGACGAGAGAAGCAGACTTCTCAAGGACCTGCATGTCATCATTGAAGCCGACAAGGAGCAGCGCAGGCGCATCAACAAGCTTGCTCGTGCCCTCAGCTATCCAAGTGACGACGAATCTGATGATGCAGAATCTGAGGAGGCCACCGATGATGGGTCGTCTGCCTGAAGGTCTCCTGAAACTCTATCTCTGAACTTGTGTTTTCGTTTAAACTTTCAGTTTTATGTGCTTGTTCTGGCACAGTATGATTTGCTGTTCGAACGCGATCGGCCCCTTGCCAGTTTGTGGCAAAAAGGGGGAGTATTTTGAGAGGAGACAATGTCTAATGTCTAGATAGTAAGTTAGATCTAGTTATCTAGTAGCTTTGGTTTTGCCAAAATGCCAAGGGGGAGATTGATGTTCCCTTGTGTGGCATGTGTTTGGCAAAACGTAGTTAGACAGTTCGAGCAGGAGTTCAAGGGGAGTTCGAACACTTCGTGGAACTACTGAACAGCGTAGAGCAGACGCAGAGATTTTTCCAGAAGGTTCTAGATCGAATATCTCTTCGATCTGAAGTCGGCCAGCGAAGAAATCGGACTCCAGATATTCAGATGAATATCTTTTACATGGCGGCGTGGCTGACTTGGAGAGGATGTCGTCGTTTTCCCTCTCAACGATTTGATAAGATATACATCAAATATCTAGGAGTATCTCCTGAATATTTGATGTGATTATCTTGTGCAGATTAGGGTTTCGTCCGAAGCATATAAATACATTGCTGAGGCGCCCTCATTCTGCATCGCTTTCAAGATCAAAAATACACGAAGAAATCCTATCGATTGGTAAAGAAGAAAGCGACGGCCGTTGTGTTTTACCCACTGGAAGAACATCGGTGTAAGCTCAGTCTGATACGTGCCATTCAGATTGACCGGAGGTGATCAAAGTTCAGTGCACAAGCAGAACAAAGCTTTCAAGTGAAAGCGACCGAGCTTCAGGGAAGTTCGAGTACGTTCGGACAGAAGGTCTGGACGAAGGGGATCAAGGGGAGTTGCGGCGAAACCTTTGTTGCAAATCTGAGAGACGGAGTAGTAGAGGCTAGGCAGTTACATGGTGTAAGTGTAAGTCCACTGAAAAGCTCTACACTCGTAATAAAGATTTGTTGTCCCTTTTCCGAGTGTGGGAAACCCCCCAGAGTAGGCGTAGCCGAACTGGGTTATCAATCTGTGCGTACTCGTGTCTTACTGTTCTGTTTGTACTAATTGTTGAACTGTGGTAGATAGAGTTCCAAGTCTGTCCAAACACGACCTAGAACACTTGCTTGAACAGGGGATAGAATTTCAGTTTGTTGTAGACACGGTATGCCATGCTGTTAGTAGCATATCCCAGAAAGATCCCTTCATCACTTTTAGGGTCCAGCTTCTGCAGATACTCTCGATCCCTGAGAATGTAGCACTTGCTTCCAAAGATGTGGAAGTATTTTATCGTGGGTCTTTTACCTTTCCACAACTCGTAGCATGTCTTTTTTGTGCCGGATCGAATCATGACTCTGTTTATAACATAGCATGCTGTGTTCATGGCTTCCGCCCAAAATTTTAATGGAACCTTCTTTCCATGAAGCATTACCCGAGCCATCTCCTGAATGGTTCGATTCTTCCTCTCCACAACTCCATTCTGTTGTGGGGTAATTGGAGAAGCAAATTGTTGAGTTATTCTCCTTTTTGAGCAGAAATCAGCAAGAGCAGCATTCTCAAACTCCTTTCCATGATCACTTCGTACTTTCACTATATGCTCATCTTTATCCACTCTTTCGCGTTCCAATCGAGTGCATAGTTGAATAAATGCTTGAACGGCATCTGATTTTTCTCGCAAGAAACTGGACCAGGTGAACTTAGAGAAGTCATCAACACAAACAAGAACGTACCTCTTGCCAGAATAGCTTTCCACTTGCATAGGCCCCATTAGGTCAATATGAAGCAGCTCCAGGGGTCTACTTGTATTAATCTGAGTGGTGCTCTTGTGTGGAACTTTGATCTGTTTTCCAATCTGACAGTCTCCGCAAACAATACTCAGCTCTCCTTGAACTTTGGGTATTCCTCGAACAAGTCTATCAGAGGCAATCTTCTGTAGCGTTCTTAGATTCACATGACCCATTCGCCGATGCCATAAGTTCATCTCTTCAGTTCTGCTCAATAAGCATGTAGTTTCAGCATTGAGTTTACCAAGGTTCAGAAGATAGCAGTTATTCGATGACCTCCTTCCAGTGAGAACTGTTTCATTATTCTTGTTCAACACCACACACTCATCCTGTGTGAATTGAACATGGTGTTCTCCATCGCACAACTGACTTATGCTAATTAGATTAGACTGCAAACCTTTGACAAGAAACACTTCTTTCAATCTGAGCAGACCTTGAACATTTAAAATTCCCTTTCCAAGGACTCTGCCTTCAACTCCATCACCAAACGTCATATTCGAACTCCCTTTGCACTCCTCTATATTGGTCAGAAACTCAGAATTGCCCGTCATGTGTCTTAAACACCCACTGTCAAAGTACCACTTTTCTTTCTTCAGATGACTAGTAGAACTGAAGGCAACATAACATACTTCACTTCTTTGCTTAACTATCCAAACTTTCTTTATTCGTGGTTTCTGGACTTGTTTCGCCTTTCTGAGAGACATATGGAATTCATGACATCTTGACTTAATGTGTCCCACTTGATTACAGTAGAAACATCTTTGTCTGTTTTGTTGTCTTGTGGGATACCGAGTTGATCTTCTTCGTAAGTAGTGGTCAGCTGGAACAAATTGCGGTCGTGGTTCAACAAAAGTTTTTCTTCTTGGACGATGTTCAGCTGGAACAAGTTGCGGTTGGGGCTCAGCTTTAACAAAAGTCGTCTTTCCGGAGCTCGATCCGCCAGTGAATCCAAGAGCTTTGTGACCGCCCCCAATCCTTTACGCTCCCAGAATAGAGTCAAGATCTTTTGTTCCAGAATTCAGCATTTTGACAGATTTCTTCAAGTTGTTCAGTTCCTCCATAGTCTCCTCATGAGCAAGTTTGCCTGTTTCAATTTCACAGTTTAGGGCATCCACAATATTAAGAAGATTTACCTCTCTACGTTTTAGGCCATCATTCTCCTGCTTTAGGTCATCTAAGATTTCAGGGATCTCCCCGCTCCCTTTCATTCTGAATCTTCAAGGAAGAAACAACTTCCAGTAACTCCACCTTTTGAAGAATAAGCTCAGTACGATCATTTTTTGCTTCAATCAACTGTGCTTTAAGATCAGTGATTGTCTGTTGAAGTTCCAGCTTTTGAGCAACTGATATAGCACCTTCTTTCTTGAGCTTTTCTTCCAGATTTCCCACAGAATTCTGAAGTTTTTTATTTCGTTCGACTTCTACCAACCACTGTTGATATAGCTCTTTGTAATTGTTGGCAATTTCCTCATCCGTGATTTCTTCATTGTCACTAGGGGTGGGCGTCCAGACCCGAAGACCGAAAAAAAACCGAACCGAACCGAAAAAAGACCGAACGGGTCAGTTTTTATCGGACCGAAAACCGGACCGAAAAAAACCCGAACCAATACTCATTTTGTGGTTCGGTCTCGGTTTTGATTTTTCCTCGGACCGAAAGACCGAACCGAATATATGTTTTTCTGTCAATTTACAGAAAAAGACCGAAAAAGACCGAAAGACCGAAAAAGACCGAAAAATCGTGAAAAGCCCGAAAAAAGACCGAAAATGACCAAAAAAAAAAGACCGAAAAAGACCGAATCGAACCGAAGACCGAAAATCGGACTTTGCTCGGTTTTCAATTTCAAAAAGACCGAAACCGACCCGAACAGAATTTTCGGGTTTCAGTTTGGTTTTCATAAATTTTGGGCCCGAACCGACCCGAGCCCACCCCTAATTGTCACTGCAACTAGAATACAAAATGTGATCTTCAGGCGGTGTCTTCTTCTCCTCTCTGCAACTTTGGTCTTCTTCTGGGTTGATACAGCTAGCAAGCGCAACAAAATTGTTGGTTTCCCCTTCTGATTCACTGTCACTCCAGTTGACAGCATAGGCATTCTTTTTCTTTTGATTATTAATGCACTCTGCCCGAATATGTCCAAAGTCTTCATATTCTCTGTGTTGTATCCCTTTGCCTTTGTTGTCGGGAATGGAGTCTTCAGCTCTATTTTTCTTGTAGTCTTTTTCTTCCTTCTGGAACCTAGTTCTGGAAGACTGGACTGCATCTGTCCCTTTATTGTACTGTCTTTTCATGAACTTCCTGAAATTTCTTGACAACAAGGCAAATTGTTGTCCTGACATCTCTCCTATCTTGTCTGAAACATCTGAGACTTCGGCTTTTAGACCAACACTTTTAACTTTCAGAAGTTGATCTTCTTCATTTAATTCCATCTCATGAGATTGAAGAGATCCCATCAGTTCATCTAGCCTCATGGTCTTTACATCATGTGCTTCCTTGACTGCGAGTGCCTTCATAGCGTAATGCTTCGGTAGTGACCTCAGCACCTTTCTTACCAGCGATTCTTCTGTCATTGGTTCTCCAAGAGCGAAAGCTTCATTTGAGATGTCGAGAACCCTTGTATTGAAGTCAGTTATGGTCTCGTCCTCCTGCATTCTTAAATTTTTGAATTTCGACGTGACCATCTCCATTCTAGATATTTTCACTTTGGTTGTATCTTCATGAACAGTTCGCAGTATGTCCCAAGCCTTTTTAGCAACTTCACATGTAGAGATCATCTTGAAGTTCTTTTTGTCAACTCCTGAGAAT
The DNA here is from genome assembly GCA_033675215.1 of Rhodiola kirilowii. Classification (NCBI taxonomy): domain Eukaryota; kingdom Viridiplantae; phylum Streptophyta; class Magnoliopsida; order Saxifragales; family Crassulaceae; genus Rhodiola; species Rhodiola kirilowii. Next base: position 54,566,510 of record CM066201.1, read on the forward strand.
ATAGCATTCATTGCTTTAGAGTTTGCAGCTTCAGCATTCTTGTGTGCTTCTGTCCGTTTGTCTTTGGTCAGAAGAGTGACGTTTCCCTCTTTGTCGGTAGCCACTGGGTGCGTCCATCCTTGTTCAACAGCTTCCCAAACTGATTCATCTTGTGATTTTAGGAACGCCTTCATTCGCACTTTCCAGTAACCATATTTGTTTCCTTCAAGCAGAGGAGGTCGCGTGATGTTCTGTCCTTCTCTCAAATCCATCTCACCAGCCTTCGGATCTTACTCAGTGTGTCGAGTATTTGCTCTGATACTAATTGAAATATTCCCCTGGTAGATGAGATGTTGTTCTGGTCGGGTGCAGAACAATATCTAGAACAACTTATGCGAAATTTAAATGCAGTGTAGAAAATAAACGAAACGCAAATTTGTTACCCAGTTCGGTGTTAACGAGTCTACGTCTGAGGGGCCGTCTCTTAGCCCGATGGATAGCAATTCACTAATGTTGAGTATTGCGAGTACAGGAATTACCGTTTACAGAATCTCTCTTAAACACTCTGAGCCTCGGACACTCTATTAATTGCAATCTAGGTCTCCCCTAGATCTTTGCTCCCGCTCCGTATCCACCAGAATGATTCTCTGTGAGAACCAGCGCCTTCTCCCGAATGCGCAGATCAGAACAGCAGTGCGTGAACCTTCAATGTTATTCTTCGATCAATCTATCGAGCACCAGCACAGATTGAATCCGAGCGCCTTTGAGTAACTAGTGACGATTAGCTCTCCGGCCGATTACAAGCGCAGTGAATAACCAGTTACGATTAGTTCACCGTCGTTTGCCTCCTCCTCCCTTCAGTGAGTATGAGCGTGATTAATTTCTCCGTAAGTGCTGACTAATACCGAAGCATTAGTCCTCCTTATATAGAGAGGTAGAAACCCTAAACTAAACCGCCTATATGATTAGGAAAGATTTCCTAATCTCTTGCGCATATCTCTTGTAGATAATCCTCCGTTTGTATCTTCAATCTTGATTAGGCAACCTTCGATTATCTTCTCGACTAAGATAGCTTCAAGCGCAAGCAACCGACTTCAGGGATATCTTCGATTATCCATATGCACCGACTTCCCAAAACTGATCTCGGAAATATCTCCAGGCGAAGTTGTGCTACGTCGGTTGAAACAAGTTTCCAAATCTGACTTTGGAAACTTCCAAATTCCGTCCTTCCATATGCAACCGCCTTGATCTCCAACGGTCGACTGAATTTCCTAAACTGAATTAGGAAACACTCCATCTGCTTCAACTTGTTCCAGGACGGTTGTCTCTTCTAGACTTGAACAACAGATTGAACAACTATACTAAGTTTTGCCAAACCACACGCCATAAAACTAACACTTCTTGTATCGTATTTCATATTCTGATTACCAACAATCTTGAACGAAAAAAATGTGTTGAATCAGAATATCGAAAACCTTGCGGTGCTTGAGGGTAGGTGGACAGGCCGGCCAAGGTGGCCTATGCGAAATCCAACAAAAGGATGCAAGGTTTCAAGGTTGATGATCGTTTGAAAGATGAGAATGAGGAAGCTGCCAGAATTAGAATCCAAGTGGCTCACAGTAACCTCGCTGAGCGCGCAATTCGAGGACAATGGGTACGACGTTGCAGTGATCGGTTGGAGGTGAAAGAACAGCGTTGGATTTATGTATGCGAAGAAGAGATGAGTGATTGGTTGATGCGAACGTCTGGGTCGGAATTGGTTTTGGACCGTCCGAACCTGGAGGATTATCTCCCTACATGATCGATTCAGGAGCCTAATGGAAAACTTAGTCTGCGTGATTTGCTTGATGTCTGGCCGACATTGAAGGAAGCTGGTGGTCTGGTGGAGCTACGATTCGTTCCTGAAAGATCGATTATATGAATGTACTTAGTCGAACCTTATTCTTTATTAATATAGGGACCAAATGTTAGGTTTACAAACCAAGAGATTGACTCAATCTCAATAAACCAAATAAACAACACACAAGCATGCAAATCCAGTCCACAAATAACACTGTTATCCAAGTAACAAGTTGCAGAACTTCCCTGGAGTTTGAAGCCTGAATCCTCGCTCAGAAATCGCCCCAATCTGTCAGGAGTCGTTCACGAAGGTTGCCCGGAGCTTTCGTCCCTCAACACTTGGAGACGAGCAGCAATACGGTCAGACCACGATCGACGGATGCTGGAGAGCAATGCGCAGGCTTCAATTTCGTCTGGAGAATGCGGATTCGAAGAATCGCCAGAGAGAAAATCGAATTCGAACTTATGCCCTAAACCCCCAAATCGAGTTGCTTATATTCTGAGCTGAATCTAGCTCCAAAACGACGCCGCCTCATGGAGTAACTGCCATAACAAACTCTCGCGCGCGTCCCAAACGACCGCGTTCCTTTAAAGCCGACTCGAGCTTCATTGAAACGACGCAGCTTCGTCTGTAACGGGCAGCTGTCACGGGCAATGGAGCCTGTCACGGCTGTGACGGGCGAGTATTTCATCAGAGATATTGGCCTTCCCCGTTACACGCCTGTAACGGGCTCTTGTAACGGCACGTTAAACTCTGTAACGGGCACAAGGACAAAAAACCACATTTTCCTGCAAAACTCAAATATGCATTTGGACTGGAAATAACACAACCTAAGGTCCCAATATCAACTCATACACACAACTGGGATTACAATCTTAACAAATGCCCTCCTAAGACTAGTTGTGTAAATGAATGAAGAAATGAATTGAGATAGATACATCTAACCTCACTTAAGGTTCAACACAGCCATTTAAGGCTCAAGACTTGCTCAGGCCAGACTTTCATCCAACCTCATCAATATGCAAGCTTTCCCTGCAGAAAACAAACTTATTAGCAGGTACAATTTTAGTTCCAAAGTCAGCAGGATTTTTCTCTCCAAGGATCTTGTCTACACTTATGGTTTGGGTTTCCACTAGGTCTCTAATAAAATGCATTCTGACATCTATGTGTTTAGACCTATCATGATAAACTGGATCCCTACACAAGCATAAGGCACTTTGACTGTCCATAAAGATCCTAGGAGGATCACTAATCCCACTAATCTCCTTCACTATCCCACTCAACCAAATGACTTCTTTTGCTGCTTCTGTAGCAGCTATATATTCTACTTCTGTGGAGGATAAAGCAACTATAGGCTGGAGCTGACTCTTCCAAGACACACAGTTCCCATTCCAAGTGAAATAGAAAGCTGTGGTGGACTTCCTATTGTCCCTATTGCTGGCATAATCAGAGTCTACATACCCTACAATTCCTGCCCTTGGTTCATGGTCTTTGTATATTAATCCTAATCCCTTAGTCCCTAAGAGATATCTTAACAAATATTTCATGGCTTCCCAATGCTTTATGCCTGGGTTAGACATATATCTACTAAGAACACTTATAGAGAATGCAAGATCAGGTCTAGTGCAAATCATCCCATACATAATAGAACCAACAGCAACATCATAAGGCACATTCAACATTTGTTTCTTTTCATGCTCAGTTTTTGGACAATCTTCCTTAGAAAATACAAGATGCCCTCCTAAGGGTATAGCATTAGACTTAGCATTCACAATAGCAAATTTATCTAACACCTTAGCGAAATATTCAGATTGGGACAAACAGATTTCTCCATTTTTCCTATTTCTGGTTATCTTTACCCCTAAGATCTTTTGAGCAATTCCTAAGTCTTTCATATCAAAATGTTTTTGCAATCCAGACTTAGTCAGTTTTATGTCATGCAATGAGGAACTAATCAGCAACAAATCATCCACATATAGCAGCACAAACAATGGAGCATTCTTCACTCTTTTCAGATAGAGGCATGTATCATATTTGCTTCTTAGAAATCCTAAGTCAAGCATGCAACTGTCAAATTTCTTATTCCACTATCTAGGTGATTGTTTTAATCCATAGATGGATTTTCTAAGCAAACAGACATGATCTGGTTTAGTTTTATCAACAAAACCTTCAGGTTGACACATATGAATTGTTTCTAACAGATCACCATGTAAAAAAGCAGTTTTCACATCCATTTGTTCAATATGCCAATCATAAACAGCAGTCATAGCAATAAGCAATCTCAAAGTTTTATACTTGACATCAGGAGCAAATATCTCATTAAAATCAATGCCCTCTCTTTGGTGAAACCCCTTAGCCACTAACCTAGCCTTAAACCTTGGTGGATCATTACGTGAGTTACCTTCTTTAATTCTATATATCCATTTACACGCCAAAGGTTTAACATTTAGAGGCCTAGGTACTAATTTCCAAGTATTGTTTTCATGCATGGATTGAATCTCTTCTATCATGGCATTTTTCCAGTTTTCAGATTCCTTACTTGACAAGGCTTGCTTATATGTATCAGGTATTACATATTTAATTTTTTCAGCAGCCATTAGAGCAAACTCAACAATATTACAGCACTTTCCATCATTGTTCTCATCATACTCAGCTATGTTGGCATTATATTTTCTATTAGGCTTTCTAATCCTAGGTTCCCTGTCTCTAGTCAATTGATAATCAGCAAGACTAGGTTCAGTTTCAAGCACAGGCGACTCAGAAATATCAGATATAGCACCAACATTTTCATGCACATTTTCATGCACATTTTCATGCACATTTTCAGGCACATTCACACTATGATCAACATATAAATCATCAGGCAGATTTGGCAAGTCAGGTGTAGCAGCAGAAGATATATTCAAGCCTGAATCAGATGATTCAATGGCAATATTTTGATCACTGGTGTCCATAGTATTTGAATTCAAAGTTGAGTTAGATGGACTTACAGTGCTAGCTCCCCCACCTAATTGGCGAGGTTGCTCATTACCTGAAATAGCAGGGGAATTTGACCCCTCATCTGTTACCTCCTGCAATCCATCACTTAAATCTAGTGACTGTCCCATCTCAGCTGCTTGATCTCCATTGTTTCCATCATCATTTCCCTGGTTCAAATTGAATCCTGATGGAATAAAACTGGTCACACCTTCAGGTGTGCCATGAGACTCAATAGCATGGTTTAGTTTAGACTTAAAGTGGAAATTCAGTTCATCAAAGGTAACAGAATGTGACACTATGACTTTGTACCCTCCTGGTTGTATCATTAACAGTTTATAACCTTTAACTCCTTCAGGATACCCAAGCATTATACATTTAACAGCCCTAGGCTGGAGCTTACCCTCAGAAACCTTGGCATAGGCGGTACAACCAAAGGGTCTAAGGTGGGATAGGTTAGGAGATTTCCCAGTCCAAAGCTCTTGGGGAGTTTTAAAGTTGATAGCAGATGAAGGACATCTGTTGATCAAATAAGCAGCTGTATACACAGCTTCTCCCCAAAGAGTTGGCTTAACTCCAGCACTAATCATCATGCATCTAGCTTTCTCTAAAAGGGTCCTGTTCATCCTCTCAGCAGTTCCATTCTGCTGGGGAGTACCAGGCACAGTCAAGTGTCTTTTAATCCCATTTTCAGTGCATAATTCATTAAAAGCCTTGTTACAAAACTCCAACCCATTATCTGTTCTTAAGCATTTAACTTTAAGTTCAGTTTGACTCTCAACCATGATCTTCCAATTCTTAAACTTTTCAAAAGCCTCATCCTTGGTTTTTAAAAGAAAGACCCATACTTTTCTAGAGTATTGGTCAATGATTGAAAGGAAATATGATCTTCCTCCAATTGTAGAGACCTGGGCAGGTCCCCACAAATCAGAGTGGACATACTCCAAAGGTTTCTTGACAATAAAAGATGATTTGCCAAAAGGATGAGCTGATTTTTTACCAAAAACACAAGTTTCACAGAATTTCAGGTCAATAGGTTTACAATCAATCAAACCAGTTTTTGACAGATAATGCAGTCCTTTATTCACTATATGTCCAAGCCTTGAATGCCACATTTTAGTGTCTAATAGAGTTTTATTTTCATCAGTGTGATTAATTTCAGAAGAAGAAATCAGATGGTATAAACCTCCTTTTTCTATGCTTCTCATTACAACTCTATTGTCCCTTATCACTTCTCTAACTCCCTTAAAGGTTGTTATTTTGCATCCAAGTTTATCCAAGGCAGATTCTGACAATAAACTCCTCCTTAGATGGGGAACCCATCTAACATTTTGAAGAATTCTCACAACACCATCAAACATCCTTAAGGGGACTGAACCAATTCCCTTAATTCTTAATGATGTGTGATCACCTAGCATGACCTCCCCACCTTCACAAAGCTTCAGAGAACTGAAGAGATGTTTGTGTGGAGTGGCATGCATGGTGCATCCAGAATCAAGGCTCCATGAACCATCCTCATGCCCACCAGACATGAGGAACAATTCATTTCCATATTGGGGATCATTTTCACAAATGTTGGACTGTCCAGATTGTTGGTTATCTTTTCCTTTACCCTTTTTATCTTCAATTCTTTTATAACAAGAGCTAGTATAATGGCCCAACTTGCCACAATAATTGCACTTGACAGGGGTTTTTTTCTGAAAATTGTTGTTATTTTGAGAAGATTGTGAAGACTTATCAAAGGATTTCTTTTCATGTGAATCATTGTTATTCTGAAATCCATTGTGGTTCTTTTTCTTTGGTCTAAATTTATTCTTCCCCTTAAACATCATTACCTCAGATTTTACTTCAGTTTTAACACCATTTTAGTCTTAAAAACTTTTAGACTATCATTCTTGGAAGTAATAGCTTCAATGATTTTTGAAACTGTTACTTTACATCCCTAAGGGTGTCAAACTGTGATGGGATTGAATTAAGGAGAATGACACATAGGTGTTCTTCTTTAATTTCATCTTTACACTTTTTCAGATCCTGAGTTATTTTTAAGAAAATGTCTAGATTTTCCTGCAGACTCAAATTCACATCCATCTTGAAAGTGAACAATTTTGTTTGCAAGGAAATTCTATTGGGGAGAGTGACGAAGCGGCCACTGCACTGTCGTTAAGGTGCAGCGTGCTTTGTGCAAATAAATTTATAATGTCCGCTACTCGCGACTACACTACTGGGTAGTAAGTGGTAAGTAGGGGTCGAACCCAGAGGAATTAGGGGAATAAGTTATTCTTTGAGGGAGATTGTACAGCAAGGGAGCGTGTTTTAGGTTGGTTGAGGTTTTAGCGCGAGTTATTAAACTACTGTTTTTGGTTTTTTGGGTTTTTTGTGCGGAAAAGTAAATACAGAAAATAAATACTGAAAGTAAAGAGATAAGGGTTAGAAGACTTACAGTGGGTGATGCGTGATTGCTGATTCCTCCGGTTGTTGAGCGGTTGATGGTTGTGATTGATTGAGACAGTTATACTAATTAAAAGTAAATACAGGGGGGTTTTTGTGATTGAAGGAAAAGTATTCGGTTTCAGGTATTCTTGTATTATAATATGTTTATTAATTTAGTAAACCTTCTAAGTATTCAAAACGATGAATCGAGGCCTTGGTCCGGCGCAAGATTTGCAACACCGATTACTTGTTCTAAGTCGACTAGCTTGGAAACGATTTAAGGCGTACTAGTCTGTGTGCAACTATTTGGTGTACTAGCATGAACACTGATTAAAGTGTACTGGTCGTCGTGCCAAATGGTTTTTAGGAAAGTCGACCTCTTCAGATAGCTTTGCCTGTTACGGCTTCCACTACCCGAGTGTGATCACGAATATTTAAGGAAGAGTTTACAGATTTGGACCCTTATGGTCACATTTCCAAATGGTTAACTCTGACTTTAGACATTCTAACTTTTATTTACGGCACATAGAACAAGCATTGATTTCAAAGAAGATAAACTAAACTAATTAAAACATAAAATAAAACAAGATTATACCTTCCGCCGAATGAGGAGTTTAGCTACGCCTGTCCATGGAGGAGAAGCCCATAGCTAAAAATCGTAACTTTATTGCTCAAAACCAAACTTAACAAAATATTACAAACTAGAGAGATAAGTGTTTTTGTTATGTTTTTGTTATGATAAAATGAGGAGGGGAGGGTCTCCTTTTATAGGAAAAATGGAGGAGAATGGAGGGTGGTGATGAGTTTGATCCAAGGGAGGAGAGGAGGAGGAGGAGGAGCCAAGGAGGAGGAGGCAAGTGGCGGAGGAGGAGTGGTGAAGGGCAGCCGCCGGTAGCCGGTGGTGGTGGAGGAGGAGGGGGTGGCTTTGCCACCTCCAAGGCAAGTCAACCGGTTGCCCAAGGAGGAGGAGGGTGGCGCCGCCGGTTGTGGGTGGTGGAATGGGGAGGAGCTCTTCCCTTGGTCACCTCTTCTTCAAGTCACCGGTCATCATGCCCAAATGTGAGTTTTGTACAGTTTTGTACTGTCTTTTTACAAAACTGTCAGTGTATTTTGGCACCGGGTTGACTTGATTCCATTTCTGCACAATTTGTTATGAGTGATTCAACGTCAGGATCCTTGATATTTCTTCAGTCGGCATATGATCTTGACCTTGGAATGACTCCTGATATCTTTCTGTGCTAAAAACCTCTCCTTAGCGTGTTTTCACTTTAATCTCTCAAATGCCCTGTAGAAATATATCGAGACTAACAAGTAGAAGTTAGATAGACAAACAGTCTAATTTGGTGGGTTTAACTGTGTTTATGATTCGTATAATTATGGTCCATCAGATTACCCCCCACTTTTAGTTGTTCGTCCCGAACAATGCTTTATAAGGGCGTTACTAAGTAAGTTGGTCGAAATATGAAAATAAGACTGTGGTACTAGACTTTTCCTAATTCATGCATTACTACTTGTTACTAAATTAAACCGTGAAAATAAATAGAAGTAACTTGATACGTGTACCTTCGTGCTGAGATGCAAATTATTTCGGATGTTTCGGGAGATAGCCCTTTTTAGGCTCCTGGACTACACCTTCGGGACTGTCTCGCACTATATGGTTTTCTTGTAGCTTTCTCTAGCACGTGATTCGATTCGGGTTTCAGTGAGTTGAGCCCTTTTGATTTTCTTCTTTTGCGAGGGACTGCTTTTGGTAGTGATTCTGCCTTTGGCATTTGATTTGATCTTTTTTGAGTGCTTCACTTTTGCTCGGTTAAAACCTTCACAATTTTGGGCCTTTGGCCTCTTTTGATTTTCTTCTTTGAGTTTTTTGCTTCTTTGTGACTTGCTAGTCCATTTTCTCAGCCTTTTTGGGAGGTCCAATCATCGCCCGCAAGCCTATGGAAATACCTCCCCGCTCCTCTCATCTTCGTCGTTTCGCGCGGGTCAAGATGAGGGTTGCTCATCTATTTTCTTGGCTATTTTGACTAGAGAGAGGACGGTCTGATTCCCGTCCTCGCCTTTTGCATAGATGCTTCCTGGCGGAGTCGACTTCAATTATTCACTGAACCCCGAAGTGCAGCCTCCACTGACTTCGAAAACCATATAGTTTGATTCAATCCTTCGAGTGCTTGCCAAGCCTCTCTAGGGCAGTTTCTATCAACTCCACATCCCTAGTTTATCTCAGCACAAAGGACAAATGAAAAGTTGCATTCTAAGTTTTTAGATAGTTTAATTTTCACAAGGTTGATGCATGAATTATGATCTATCGTTTTCACGTTCTTAAGTTCATATTTTTAAAAAGATATTATTAAAAAGAAAAAAAAACATGTTACGGTTCTCACCCCCCACTTTTGAACGAAGGCGTGCCTTAGTTCAAAAGTCATGCAAATACATACAAGAGAAGGAAATGACATTTAAGGAAAGAGAAGAACAGAACTCCCTTTTACTGTGTCGTGTGAACGACATGGCATGAAGCTGGATAATCGAGGGAGTTAGGCTGGGGCCTCGTACTCTCAGCGCAGGCCCGGTAAATTCACGGAAGCTGCCTGGCTGATCCGATCTTGCTCCAAAAACTCAATTCCTAAATGTAAGATATTCCTTCTATACAAAAAATGGGTGAGAGCGACTTTATTGGAAATTTAAATGACAGAAAATAAAGTGCAGAAAAGTAAGATAGTGTCGGGTTACCTCCCGACCAGTGCACTTGTTTAACGTCGTTGGCTCGACGCTACCTCATTTGTGGATCATTGGTTTGGGTCCCATGGGTGGCTTAGGTCAAACTTCGTGACCGTTCCTGTGTTGTTTCTTGCTTTAACCTCTCCTGAGTTCTTGGAGGATGATGTGCCTGGGATAGAACTCCGTGGTTTTGGTGGTTTCTTTTTCCATTGTTTCTGAGGGTGCGGGGAACCTTTGACTATAGCTGCTGGTCTTGTTGTCTTTTTGGTCTCCACTGGCCAGTCAGTAATCTGGGTGTCGTGATCTGAGATAGGTGTTATGTCTGGTGGTTCCTTAGTATCCGTGCGGCTATTGTTAATGTAGAAGTGTGAAATTTTGCCGCCGAACTTAAGCGATAATGAGCCTTTCCCCACATCGATTCTTGCTTTTGTAACGTAGAGGAACGGTCGTCCCAAAATTATTGTTGGAGGACCGTCTTCGTTGGTTTCTGACTTTGGTATTACATAAAAGTCTGCAGCAACGACGAGCTTTCCCACATGGAGTATTACATCTTCCAACTCTCCCATCGGACGGATGCACGACTTATCTACTAGCTCGATATTCGACCTGGGTGGTTTCAATGGACCTAGTCCTAATAAGTAGTATAAGGAGGAAGGCATGGCGTTGACAGCAGCCCCAAGATCGATTAAGCATTTATGGATCTGAGTTTCCCCAATTCCACAGGTGACTGTGAAGGCCCCTGGGTCTTTGTTTCTTTCTGGTTGTGACTCATGATCTGAAGTGAGGGCTCTTTCTGTTATTGGGCTTAAATTGTTGTCTTCATCCCATCCGGATGCTGGAACGTCAGAGTATATGATTGGCGGAGGTGTTATGCAAACAGTGAATGCATATCGTCCGTTGTTGGCATGTGTGACCCATGTTTTGCCATCATTGGGTCGGTCTTCCTCTTGGTTCCAATCAGGTCGACGTCTACGGTTGAAGTGATTGCTCGTAAGTCTGTAGGTTGGGGATCGTGCTACTTCTCCCAGTGTAACCTTCATGCTTGACCTTCTTATCATGCTTATATTAGCCTTTGGATTTTGGACGGTCTGTGAAGGTAGTCTGCCTGGTTCAGTGGTGAGTGTTGACATTGCGGTGGCGAGCTGGGACATTTGTTTGGTTAATTCAGAAATTGCCCCGTCAGTTTTTGCCTGGTACTGGTGTAGTGATGTCCCTAACTGATTAATGTTTCCTGCGAGCTCCTTCATCGTGTCATTGAGCGACTTGCTTGGTTCCTGCTGATTGCTCGGACTGGCTTGATATTGGTTTGGTCCTCTTTGCTGATATTGGCCAGCCGATGGGGTGATCTGATTATATTGCCAGTGGGGGGATTGGTAGAACGATTGGGCTGATTGAGGAGCAGCTGGTTGAGCGTTCTTCTGAGGATAGTTGTTGTTATGCCAGCTCGGGTTGATTGCTTGACCATACTGTCTGTTTTGTCCGGCTCTGTCGTTGTTGTTGTATCCTTGGTATCCTCCAGCTGTATTTACTTCAGCTGGTTCCTCTTCTATTAGCGTTGGACATGCGTCGGGTTTGTGGTCTGGAGAACCACAAAACTCGCATGTTTTCGCTAGGACTGGCTGTCTTCGTATGATCTCAATCATCATATCCTTTAACTGTTTCATCTCTTCAGTCATGGAGTTAACTGATGTCTCGGCATGTGCTACCTTTTTTGATCGAGAGAATTCGTCTTGGCGAGTGGTCTCTTCTCGGAACCGGGCATTTTCGGCAGCATTGGCGATGAGATTCCTTATCCCACTCAATGATAGATTCATCATGGATCCTCCAGCTGAGGCATCCAGGAGCATTTTGTCTAAGGGTTTGAATCCATCAATGAGGTACTCGATTATGAGTTTCTCGGGCAGCCCTAGGGTACAGCAGCTTCTCTCCAGGTGGTTGAACTTTTCCAGGTAATCGTACATGGTTTCGTTTGGACCTTGCTTGATTTCCTGTAGCTGCCTCCTTACTTGCATTGCTCTTCCAGCTGGGTAGTATTTGTCCAGGAATTTCCTTTGCATCTGAGCCCATGTTCTGATGCTTCCAAAAGGCAATGAAAGGAACCAGTCACTTACCGAGTCAGTGAGGGAGAAATAGAACGCTTTTAATTTGAAGTCGTCCATATTTACTAGATTGGGCTTTAGTTTTGGCAAATGCCATGTAGGCGTTGGAGGTGAGTTGTAGCAGACTCTCCACGAGCTCCCGAGAATTTTGGCAAGCTGTGGGCCACTGACGCGTTGATGGTTATGTTTTCTAGTTCAGGGCTCTCGTAAATGCACCACGGCTGTGTTTCGAAATTAGGGGCATTTAATTCTCCCATAGTAGGTTCACGGTAGTTGTTCCCATAGTAGTCGTCAAAGACAGGTTCTTGCCTAGGCATTTGTCGCGGTCGAGGGTGTGGTGGATATCTAGGGGGTTGTACTGGACCAGCTGCATTTTGGTCCTCGGGTGGTTCTTGGTTTCTTCGGGCTGCTTCCCTATCACGAGCTCTTCTGTTTCTGATGAGTTGTTTTGGATCGTCGACGAATGGAAACGGTACCTCATTATTTTGATCGTACAGGTTTATTTCTTCGTCATCCTGGTAGTCATGGTGGCTTTCTTCGCGAGACATGGTTGTTTTGAAGCGAGTATCGATTTGAAGAACTTGTTCAATGGCTAATTCCCCGGCAACGGTGCCAATTTGACGAAGCGGCCACTGCACTGTCGTTAAGGTGCAGCGTGCTTTGTGCAAATAAATTTATAATGTCCGCTACTCGCGACTACACTACTGGGTAGTAAGTGGTAAGTAGGGGTCGAAACCAGAGGAATTAGGGGAATAAGTTATTCTTTGAGGGAGATTGTACAGCAAGGGAGCGTGTTTTAGGTTGGTTGAGGTTTTAGCGCGAGTTATTAAACTACTGTTTTTGGTTTTTTGGGTTTTTTGTGCGGAAAAGTAAATACAGAAAATAAATAATGAAAGTAAAGAGATAAGGGTTAGAAGACTTACAGTGGGTGATGCGTGATTGCTGATTCCTCCGGTTGTTGAGCGGTTGATGGTTGTGATTGATTGAGACAGTTATACTAATTAAAAGTAAATACAGGGGGGTTTTTGTGATTGAAGGAAAAGTATTCGGTTTCAGGTATTCTTGTATTATATTATGTTTATTAATTTAGTAAACCTTCTAAGTATTCAAAACGATGAATCGAGGCCTTGGTCCGGCGCAAGATTTGCAACACCGATTACTTGTTCTAAGTCGACTAGATTGGAAACGATTTAAGGCGTACTAGTCTGTGTGCAACTATTTGGTGTACTAGCATGAACACTGATTAAAGTGTACTGGTCGTCGTGCCAAATGGTTTTTAGGAAAGTCGACCTCTTCAGATAGCTTTGCCTGTTACGGCTTCCACTACCCGAGTGTGATCACGAATATTTAAGGAAGAGTTTACAGATTTGGACCCTTATGGTCACATTTCCAAATGGTTAACTCTGACTTTAGACATTCTAACTTTTATTTACGGCACATAGAACAAGCATTGATTTCAAAGAAGATAAACTAAACTAATTAAAACATAAAATAAAACAAGATTATACCTTCCGCCGAATGAGGAGTTTAGCTACGCCTGTCCATGGAGGAGAAGCCCATAGCTAAAAATCGTAACTTTATTGCTCAAAACCAAACTTAACAAAATATTACAAACTAGAGAGATAAGTGTTTTTGTTATGTTTTTGTTATGATAAAATGAGGAGGGGAGGGTCTCCTTTTATAGGAAAAATGGAGGAGAATGGAGGGTGGTGATGAGTTTGATCCAAGGGAGGAGAGGAGGAGGAGCCAAGGAGGAGGAGGCAAGTGGCGGAGGAGGAGTGGTGGAGGGCAGCCGCCGATAGCCGGTGGTGGTGGAGGAGGAGGGGGTGGCTTTGCCACCTCCAAGGCAAGTCAACCGGTTGCCCAAGGAGGAGGAGGGTGGCGCCGCCGGTTGTGGGTGGTGGAATGGGGAGGAGCTCTTCCCTTGGTCACCTCTTCTTCAAGTCACCGGTCATCATGCCCAAATGTGAGTTTTGTACAGTTTTGTACTGTCTTTTTACAAAACTGTCAGTGTATTTTGGTACCGGGTTGACTTGATTCCATTTCTGCACAATTTGTTATGAGTGATTCAACGTCAGGATCCTTGATATTTCTTCAGTCGGCATATGATCTTGACCTTGGAATGACTCCTGATATCTTTTCTGTGCTAAAAACCTCTCCTTAGCGTGTTTTCACTTTAATCTCTCAAATGCCCTGTAGAAATATATCGGGACTAACAAGTAGAAGTTAGATAGACAAACAGTCTAATTTGGTGGGTTTAACTGTGTTTATGATTCGTATAATTATGGTCCATCAGAGAGTTTTAGCCAAATACATTTTATCTAATTCATCCCACAATGTTTTAGGTTCAGTGTATTGCATTACCTTCCTAGCAACATCATCTGTTAATCTCATCATGATTTCAGAATAAGCAAGTTCTTTCATGTCAAATTTCTGCTGATCAGAGGTAGGAGCAATCCATTCCTCTGTCACAGCTCTATAGCATTTTTCCTTAACTAATATAGCCTTCATCCTCATCTTCCACATAGTGAAATCAGAGGTCCCATCGAAGGGCTTGATTTTCATGGCATCAACCATCCCAAAAGAAAATCAAGTCCAAAGGGTTAACAAAGAAAAAGCAAACAAGCACAAGAGATGATCAAGATGACTCAAGATCAATCAACAAGGCTCTGATACCACTTTGAAAGATCGATTATATGAATGTACTTAGTCGAACCTTATTCTTTATTAATATTGGGACCAAATGTTAGGTTTACAAACCAAGAGATTGACTCAATCTCAATAAACCAAATAAACAACACACAAGCATGTAAATCCAGTCCACAAATAACACTGTTATCCAAGTAACAAGTTGCAGAACTTCCCTGGAGTTTGAAGCTTGAATCCTCGCTCAGAAATCGCCCCAATCCGTCAGGAGTCGTTCACGAAGGTTGCCCGGAGCTTTTGTCCCTCAGCACTTGGAGACGAGCAGCAATACGGTCAGACCACGATCGACGAATGCTGGAGAGCAATGCGCAGGCTTCAATTTCGTCTGGAGAATGCGGATTCGAAGAATCGCCAGAGAGAAAATCGAATTCGAACTTATGCCCTAAACCCCAAATCGAGTTGCTTATATTCTGAGCTGAATCTAGCTCCAAAACGACGCCGCCTCATGGAGTAACTGCCATAACGAACTCTCGCGCGCGTCCCAAACGACCGCGTTCCTTTAAAGCCGACTCGAGCTTCATTGAAACGACGCAGCTTCGTCTGTAACAGGCAGCTGTCACGGGCAATGGAGCCTGTCACGGCTGTGACGGGCGAGCATTTCATCAAAAATATTGGCCTTCCCCGTTACACGCATGTAACGGGCTCTTGTAACGGCACGGCAAACTCTGTAACGGGCACAAGGACAAAAAACCACATTTTCCTGCAAAACTCAAATATGCATTTGGACTGGAAATAACATAACCTAAGGTCCCAATATCAACTCATACACACAACTGGGATTACAATCTTAACAGTTCCCTTGTTGTTTCAAGTCAAACTCTCCACTCTCCAGAGCCATGGAATTGAAAGATCTATGTGTCTTCTAGGCCTGGGCTCGGGTCGGTTCGGGCCGAAAATTTCCAAAAACCGACCCGAAACCCGAACTTTCGGTTCGGTTCGGGTTCGGGCTTTTTAAAACACCAACCCGAGTAAAACCCGATTTTCGGGCTTCGGGCCGGGTTCGGGCTTTTCGGGCCAAATTCGGGCCAAAATTCAGGTCAAAAGGCGGGCCAAAATTCGGGCTTTTTCGGGCTTTTTTCGGGCTTCGGTCTATTTTCGGGTTTTTTCGGGCTTTTTTCGGTCTTCGGTCTATTTTCGGGCTTTCGGTCCTTGGTAAAATACAGACCGAGACCGAACCGAATTGGTCCAATCGGTTCGGTCTATTTTCGGGCTTTTTTCGGTCCCATCGATTCGGGCTTTTTTCGGGCTTTTTCGGTTCGGTTCGGTTCGAGCTTCGGGTTTTCAGGTTTTTTCGCCCAGGCCTAGTGTCTTCTATTATGGTGTGAGGGGAGCGGTGATAAAAGACTTGGTTCTGTTTTCAGTACGGCGGGTCTGACAGCGATGCTGACACACTCTACGGCTGAGATTAAAAAAAAGAAATTTATCGGGCGGCAGGAATGGAGGATTCAAGCCGCTGGTGCATTCAAGAGATGAAGCCCTAAATTGGATTTTACGACTCAAAGGTTTGATCCGGTTCAATTGGAAATAAACTGATTTTGTGGGCCAGCAAGTGTGACTCATATTTTGTCAAAATTGAGTTCACAGTATGATGAGGAATTGGTATACATCGGCAGTTCATGGGTTTTGAAAAATACTAATTATCTTTTGGCCAATCAGCCACACACTCCCCCAATCAAAAAAAAAAAAAATCAGCCACACACTCGGTGACACTTGCTGAGATAAACTAAAGTTAATGGATTCCTGTCCCTTTGATCAATCACCAATGGAGCCCGTGTTCCCATACTTTGCAGCCGTTGTGTGATTTATATAAGATGGAATTTTCACAGTGACCTCTGCAAAACCCATTCCCATCCAAATCATTTGTCTATTGAGGGCAACTTGGTGTCAGGTATGATTCAATTTAATTCGAGTTAATTAAATTGTTTAAATGGATTATGCGTGATGCAGATTGGTTTGGACCGTGTCGGGAAATGGGTTTGTTGTGAAACTCTCATTTGGTTCGGTTCACAAGTGATGAAATGAATCAATTTGATTTGATTCAATCAGGTTTGGTCGAAATTGTTACGAGTCAAATTTGATTAAATTGAGGTCGATTCAGTACGATATGTTTTGAATATTGACCCATTATGGTTATTATTGATTTGGATCAATTCTAATTCAGTTTAATCGGTTTGACTTGATGTGGTGTCATGTTACATAGTTATGGTTTTTCTGACCAAATGTGGGGGAAGCTGTCTTATGGCTTGTTACATTTTGAACCTTGAAAGGAATATTTGTCACCCCATATGAATTGTGGAAAAATTATCCTCCAAATTTAAGCAATCTTAGAGTGTTTGATTGTCTTGGCAAAGTAGGGTTGCCTCCATTTAAAAGGACAAGACTGACCCACCAGTTGAGGATCGTCTCCATGATGCTACCAAGGATAATTCGGAGCTTGGTTGGTGGAATTGGTTTGGCTTATGGACTATCAAAATAAAGCAAACCATGAGTTGGTTGGTTCAGGTTTGATTGATATATTATGATCAATTTTATTGTTCATTATATCATTTAATCTCATGTAGTTTAATTGAGGTTAATTCATCTTGGTCTGACTCGAAAATTGAATCGATTGATTGATTTTTCGATTAAATGCGATTATTTTGATCCAATTTACTTACAATGTTATTTAATCTGGTTTGATGTGATGATTATTCATGGCCGGATGAGAAATGGATCATGATGGATAACGGTTCAGTCAGACATGGAGAACATGACCATGGTATCCGAATTGATTGTTGTTGAATTGGCAAGACAAGAAGCTAGTTGGTTGCGAAATAAGGTGATATACAACATGATTGAAACGTGTGTGATATCACTGGAATTTGTAAGATTAGGGTGGAACTTGGCTGACCCCTGACAAAAGGCTTGTGTGGACATATAGTCCTGGACACAGTAAAAGGATTTGTGTGGACATATAGTCCTGGACACAACAAAAGGATTTGTGTGGACATATGGTCCTGGACACAGCAAAAGAATTTGTGTGGACATATGGTCCTAGACACAGCAAAAGGGCTTGTGTGGACATATGGTAATGGACCCAACAAAAGGGCTTGTATGGACGTATGGTCCTGATCACAGCGTACTATGTGAACAAATGGTACTGGACACAATGTACTGTGTGGATGAATGGTCATGGAACAGCAAAGGAAATGGGACTTAAGCCTCTGTCAGATTAGAATTATTTTGGATACCCAACCAAGAATTCGAATAAAATTGAATTCTGGTTCAATGAGGTCAAACGAAAGAATAGTTGTAATTAAACTGATGTGGTATAAAAGTCATTTTATGTTATTGAAGGAAGGTTGAGATATTTGATCTCTTAATGGACACATTCCTGTATGGGGGTGTGCAACAACACACACTTGATGAGTCACCTAAGTAAGTGTCAAGGTATAAGGCTGCCTGACTAGACGAGTTGTAGGCAAACTCACTAGGACACTTATGAGGCAGGGTATGGTGTTAGGCCTTAAAGTACACCGTTCAAATTTGCGGAACTCTCAAATTGTTTTATTTTTGTTGATTCAAGTCCAAAAGACATCAACATGCTTATTTGCCATAATTATTTTGATTTTGAAACATGTGGGGGATTGTTGGATATTTGTTTCGAAACCAATAATTGTATACGTTATTATGTATAATTTAATGTGATAATTATACTAATTAATGGGTACATTCATTTATACTTAATTATCATATAGTTAATGCTTAACTTTGGATTCTATAACGTTACAATAGGTAACGATCACTTTTTGATTTTATAAAGGATAAGAGTTGGAAAAACGGTGGAGAGTTTTTTCCAAAACCTTATTTTCTTTCGTATCTCCCACAAGTCAATTTGACAGTTCCATCTCTACTTAGTTGAGTGCACAACTGAAGAAGAGAGCAGAGTAAACCCTGGAGTGAGCGGTCTTAGTTATCTTGCACCCAGGATTAGGCGGTTTTTCGCTCAAGTGCAGTAGAACTTTCCACGGCTCTGCAATTTCATTTTCTTCTTGTATCGTTTTTCGTATTCTGATTACCAACACCTAGAAGTCCACCCTTTTAGGAATAATGTAGCCATCGCCTTGGCCTTTACCAAGGAGTGGAACGTTTGCAGCACGGTCTCCTTCTTAGATCTTCCCTGTGCAGCTAGAATGGCTTTCATGAGGGATTACCTTCGTCTTCCTTCCTGGCATAGAACTGACCATCCTGAGATGAATAGTACCGGTGGCTTCACTTCCAGAAGTGGATCCTTTGTGGCCTCGGATAGGCACTTTTGGTTGGCCACTACTGGTTTTATTATGTAATTGTTTTCAGATTGTTTGCTCCTGTTGTTAGTGGCTTGGCCACACTGTTCCTCCTAGTCCCGGTCCAGGCTTTTTGGACCCTTGACTAATAGTCTCAATTGAAGAGAAAAAAAAAGGTCTACCTCCTGAGCTGGGCATTGGAGACACTGAGTTGCACCTCCAGTGGGCAGTGATGATATTTTACAAGTCAAATTAGGCCAGCCCTGCCCGAAGAGAACACTTTTATGCTATAGCAATTAATTTGACAATTTTGGTACCAATTTCATAAGGACTGCTCGTATGTGATACCTTGTGAACAATCACAGTATGTTGTAAACAGAGGCACTATTTGTTTTTTGTTTTTCGTTTTTTTGAAAGGAAACGTGACAAGCGTATTTTTAACCATTTATAGTTGTCAAGTCTTATATTTTAGGGGTCAAATCGTAGTCAAACAAAATTTAAAACCTTGGTAAGCCAAGGGTCGATCCAAGGAACAACGTGTGTGAGTATTAGCTAACAAGTGACATATTTAGCTATACCGATTAACAAGAGGTTTTGGTGTGAACAAAAACGCAGAATAAATAAATGCAGTAAATAAAAAGATTTTTGCTTGATCAGAGAAAGAATCCCAGGATCAAACTTCACCCGTGCCAACCCCACTCATGCAACGTAAATTCATCATGCTATCGCATATGGAAATAAACCGAAATAACACTAGACAAGCCGCCCATCCACGGATCATTGTCTAGATTAATCTCAATTGTTGAACGCCGCCCATCCACGAATTATCAACGATCTCGATTATTAAACTCAGGGTTTTCCAGACAAAAGTCAACTTTCCTATTAATTCATGTACTACCATTGTAGCTACCATGACCTAATATCAATTTCATACAATCCGGTTAATACCTAGGACCCATTCATCTTTTGGTAATTAACCTAAATACGTTCTAGCATGCAAACATCCCATTCAATGTAAAACATGTAAGAACGATAAAATTAAGCACGAAGAAATTGAATATTTGAATTGCATAAATCATAAACGTCTAATTGATCACATGAGAGTTGGGTACATGGCACGAGATCCGTAGGATTCCAGAATGAAGAAGACTACTCATTATTCAAGGTAAGTTAACCACAAATAGTGTAAAAATAGAAATTAAGGACGAGTTAACCGTAGCGACGATGTGGCTCGATGAATCCTCAATCTCTCGCGATGCTCTCCGTCTTCTCTCCCAAGTTAGGGTTCTTCAATCTCTATTCAAGCACACTAGCTTCAATCAGCCGATTGCCTTCTTATAACTCACGAAAAAGGGCCAAAAAGCCCAAAAACGAAATTAGGAAACTTCTCAAAAATTCTGCTCCCGACGACCAATCGGTCGGTTGGCTGAGTGAAGAAATCTCAACCGACCGGTTGGATCAAGTGCTCTGCAAGGCTACTCAGTGTGAGGTTCTCAACCGGTCGGTTGAGATTGTTGGCTTGGTGTGAGCCGGCCGGTCAGACAAGCTCTACAAGATCCGAAGTCTCTAACCCTTTGAGCTGGCCGGTTGAGCTGGAAGCTGTAGGGTGAGCCGGCCGGTTCCGGCACTCAGACTCTTCGCTCTCTTTGATCTTCCAATCCAACCGATCGGTTGGTTTTGAGTCCACTTTCCCAACCGGTCGGTTGGGTCTCCCTTGTGCACATTTTCATCCCAAAAGTGCGGGTTTTCTTCGAGTCTTGGTCTTAGGCCATGGTTTTGATGGATAACTGCTTTTAACCTGAAACGCTCAAGAAAAGACATCAAATAATGACAATTGCCGGGAGAACGAGTGATATCCTTCATCGTATGGAGCAATGAACTAGTCAAAATATCGACTGATCAAAATGTTAATGTACAACATAGAAAACAAACAGATACAAACGGTTAGCTAACTAGGCTACTCAGCAATGGAAGATCTCTTGGTATAGGCTGCATCATCTGACCACTTCCACTTGTAAATCCTCGCCTTCTTCGCTAGTCAATCTGCCAAGCCATTTGATTCCCTATCAATGCCTCCTACCGCCCAATTTGGATGATCATCCAGCAGCTGTAAGCACTCCTTGATCTCCACTATGCACGCATCTTGTCTCCATGTGCCCAAGTTCAGTGCCCATAGCGCCTCTGTGGAGTCCGTGAGAAGCATTACTTTCGGCAAATCTATCTTCTGGGCTAGCTCGAGACCCAACTTCAGTGCTTTAATCTCCGTTTCCAGTACTGAGCTGGTGTTGCTAAAACAGTCGGCTCTTACATTGTGAACTCTTCCTTCAGATATCTAAACTGCACATGCCCCTGCTTCCTTGGTAGACATGTCATAGGATCCATCACACATTATTACATGGCTTTCCTTGAGCACACTGATCCAATGACCAGCAAGGGTCCTTCCCAACATTCTTGAATTCATTTATCAACCATTTCAGCTTCACCTTCAACGATTCACTGGTGCCATTCTCCTTACCATGTACAATGCTATTCCTATGTTTCCATCCTTGCCATAGTCCACATAAAAGGGTTTTGAATTCCTCTTCAAGACATATTTTTGCACTAAGCCACAACCAGTACCTTGGACAGTTGGACTTGTGCAGGGATTATTCCACACAGCACTAGGAAGGTGTAGATCCTAGAGTAGCCATTTAATCCACCAGCAGTCCCTAAAGACATGCAAAGCATATTCCCCTGCCTTACTGCAATGCCAACACTTATTTTCAACAGCGCAGCCCCTTCTATAAATAGGTTCTCCATAGTTGGAAGACTGTCATGAAACAGTCTCCACCCAAAGATCTTAATTCTGTTCGGAACTTTCAGCCTCCAAAAACCTTTCCAAAACATCAGCGTTTCCTTCCCATCCGATGGCTCTCCTACAACATTATTCTCATGCTCCTCAAGCTTCCAAGCCAAATGATATGCTGACTTAACTATGAGAGTACCTGAGCTATCATGCTTCCAAAAAAATTTCATTTCCGAGCTATCTCACTCTACCCCATCTCTCAGCAAGTTTAGCGCTTCCTTGATTCCTCTCCAGGCATAAGATGGTCTTCCTCCGCATTAAGTATGTTTGATTCAGGATAGTACCTTGCATTGAAAAGCCTGCTCACTAGTAGATCTGAGTTGGTTAAAAGTCTCCATCCCTGCTTCGCCAGCAAAGCTACATTAAACAGTGAAAACTTACGGAAGCCTAAACCCCCTTCCCACTTTCCTTTGCACAGGTCATCCGCTTTCATCCAATGTATCCCTTTTTCTTTAGCACAATTCCACCAGAATCTCACTATATCTCCTGTCAATTTTTTACACAACGACAAAGGAATCTTAAAACAAGACATTGCATATAATGGAATGGATTGAAAAACTGACTTAATTAGTCCCGCCTCTTGGTACTTATTCATAGAGAAGGAGAGCCATTCTGCACATAATAGAAAGAGATACGACGATAATGGATCGCCCTGCCTTAGCCCCCGACTAGGCATTGTAAGCTCAGAAATATTGTCATTTATTCTAATCTTATAGGACACTGTTTCTACGCATAGCATCACTTTTTTCACACATTCCTCAACAAAACCCAACTTTAACATCATTCTCCTCAAAAACTCCCATTCTATCCTGTCATATGCCTTGCTCATATCCAGTTTCAAGGAAGTGAAACCGGTTTTCTAACCACTCTTGCATTTAATACTATGCTAAACTTCATGAGATATCAGTATGTTATCTGTTATCAATCTCCTTTTTATAAACGCGCTCTGCTTCTGGGAAATAATAGCTGGTAGAATATCTTTAACCTATTAGCCAAAGTCTTTGTAATTATTTTCATCAGCACATTACAGAGGCTAATAGGTCTCAATTCTTCTACTCTCTCCACTTTTTTAACTTTTGGTATCAACACTATCAAAGTCTAATTTAAGCCAGCATCTAAAATCCCACTATTCAAACACTTAAGCACCTCATTCACAACATCATGGCCTAATATATTTCAATTGCTCTGATAAAATAAAGCGGAAAATCCATCCAAACCTGGGGCCTTAGTGGGATGCATTTGGAACAGTGCCCTCTTGACTTCTCCTTCTGTAAAGGGAGATGTTAACATTGCATTCATCTCCTCAGTCACCAATTTAGGCACCATATTGAACTCCTGATTCCATCTTTCTCCTCTGGGAAGCACCTGAGATTGGAAAATGTCAGTGAAATAATTTATAATAATAGAGGCAATCTCTTGTTCAGAGCTACATTACACCCCTTCACAATTTTTCAGGCTGGCAATATGATTTCTCCTCTTCCTTTCCGAGGCTCTGGCATGAAAGAAAGCTGTATTTCTATCCACATTCTTGAGCCATTCTGCCCTCGATCTTTGCCTCCACCATATTTCCTCCCTCTTAAGCCACTCATCCAATTCCTCCGCTAATTTCGCTTCCCTGCCTGCATTTTCGTCTGTTCTCGGGCCACTTCTGACTTGTTGGATACTCTCCTTAAGTTCCTTGATTTTCTTTTTAACAATTCCAAAGGACGATGCATTCCATCGTGAGAGGTGCTCCATACATTGTTCCAACTTCCTTTTGAGCGAGTCCTCACCAGATTGAGAATTCCAGAACTGTCTAACTTCCTCCTTGAAATGCACATGTCCGAGCCACATAGGTTCGAATCTTGACATTTTGTGTTGGCTAATTAGCTCCTCCTCCTCTGCGTCGTTAACACTAATATTTTTTGTGAATGTTGCTTTTAGTTTGTGGTCAATGTATTTCAAAAACTATGTTCACAATTTTAGAAAGACAAATGGTAGAGAGACAACACGAAGTTCAAAATTTTAAAACAACACTCGAATTGAAATTCCCAAGGTAATGAGACCAACACTCGAATATAAAATCAACGTTCACAAATATAAAACACAACATTGATTTTAATTTGGTGAATGTTACTATTATTTCGTGAACACAATAAATATTTAGTAAACACAACTATTATTCAGTAAATAGACCGGCACACAACTATTGTGATTCACATCTTTACATTCCAACATCATTAAGCTTTGAAGCAAAACGTGCAGCTGCTTGAGCCTGAAAAGCTTTGCATGTGCAGCAACACCACCAAATCAAACAGTATCAACTTTTTCAGCTTCAGCAACAACAAATACCAACAACTCAAAGATGACCATTTTCCTTGAGCTTCCTTTCCGCTTCAATAAAGCTCAAACCTGCAGCATTTGCAAAATAAACTATAGACCAAAGACACCTTCTTTGAAACGAAATAACTATAAGTTTCTACTATTTAACACTAAAAAATATTGACCAAGTTCCTTAGACTTTGATATTTGTGTGCAGCTATGCAGATGGTCTAAGTTTGCAATCAGTAAAATGTAAATAAGTTTGCTAGTAATGATAAGTGTTGGATCGTAGTTAGCGACTTGGCAAGTAACGTTCCTTGCCAGGTAAACGTAAAGCAGCGAAAAGAAAATATAGCTAGTAAAATCAAGACCACACAGCAGGTTATAGTGGAAACTCCAGCACTCAAATAAGTACTGAAGAAAAACCACTACCTTCTAGAAGAACTAGAAGGATTTCGAAATAGCTCCTTGTATTCGGTGTGTTACCGGTTACAAAGAGTTGATTACAACCCAACCACTCTCAAGAGTGTACTACCTTACTTTCAGATGTACCTTAGTTGTAATCACCTCTATTGGTCACCACACAGCAAGTCGCTATTTCCATCTAGCTCAGATGGCTCCGTTCGTTCCCACATAGGTATGCCGTCAGTACGCAAACCTTCAACCAACAATCTGCAGTTGTCGCTCAATCATTAGCTTCAACACCAGCAGTCTCCAGAACGAACGGCTTCAAGGGAGGTCGTGGCATCAAATTTATAACATGTTTATTCTCTCGGGAAACCCTAGAATATTTGTCAAGATTATCCCATAATAATCTTGCCAAATCAACAACTAGAATATCCCATAATATTCAAGTTGGGTGTGCACTGATTTAGTTTCCTAAAGAGAGCACCAAAGATCTTTAATCAATTATATCGTCCAAATCTTGATCTTTCCCTTTTAAGCACTTTCCTAATTTGGCGATATATTTGATCGGATCTTTCCTTCGTCATCCACACGCTTTCCAGCTGGATCTCGAGATCTTTGGGAACAGAATATCCTGACCGATATTCTCTCCCTACAGTTACACACTGAGGGAACGTTACTTCCAGAGTACCTGTGTATCAACCTGCACTCTTAAGTAACACATCAGCATGATGTTTGTCATATCAAAATCGGTGGAGTTCACAGACTCCAATAATTTCCCCCTTTTTGATGATGACAAACATCCCCTTCATGAGCGATAATAATAGCATGGACCACATGTATATATTACCCTCTACACAGTTTTTAAGCTAACGAATCCTTGATGAGGGAGATTTCAAACTCCCAAACTAATCCAATATAGTAACACATTTCAATATTTTAAGTTATTGAATCTTTGATGAGGGAGATTTCAAACTACCAAACAGTAACAGAGTCACAGTTCACTTTATATTACCTTTGGCATACAAAGGTCCCCCTTAGATCAGTAATGCATATTGCTGAGGTAATTTCCCCCTCAGAGCGAGCATATCACCGTCTTCCCCCTTTTGGCATCATCAAAAATCTCGACAAGCGTAGTCAGTGCACTAGTATGCATAGCAGTGAATCAGCAAATTCATTAAACCATCAGAGCATACCAAAACAAAACACTGCATTCATTAAATTAAGAGCATGTCAGACTAACACGAAACACTAGGGATGAAGAAGCACAAAAAATAGTACCAAGAAGAGGGATTGATGAGCTGGAAAGTGAAAAAGGGGCTGACCACGGAAACGTTACTTAGTGCGTCTGTAGCAGAGGTAAGGGACTTGGGAGTGACAGTGTAGGCAATAGACTTGGGTTAGAGTGGTCAACCGGAGCATGTATATGAGTTGGAGCATCTCCTTCTGAATATCAGCCAATTTATCACCCCTTCGAGGTGCACCCTTCTAGCTGAGCACATCATACGCCGTATTCATTCCCTCCTAGGTTCCTCCACTGATGATATAATCTATTATTCCTTAATAATCTTCATACCACTGCATCCTCATTTGTTTTTGGTACGGGAGAGGGTATACCTGAAAAGGGTCATCAAGATCCTTATGTTGTGTTACTGTTGTGTGCCTGTTAAGCTGCTGACTTTTGCTGAGCTTGTTGAGCAAGATGCAGTGCACTTCTGTCCATCGCGTAACAGTCCTTACCAGGTAGATATAGAGCAATGAAATCTGATATTGTGATCTCTCCCATTTTTTTGATCTCTCCCATTGATTCACCGCACTAGACGAGGATCCGTAATAATAATGCTATCTTCCCCATCCTTCAAGTAATGCACATGTCTTATTACATAGTGCCAATGTTTCTTGTAGTACTTTATCAAATCTGTCTATCATCAAGGACCTCCTCTGTACAGTTATCCACTCATGTAATCTTGCGTCCCTTTCCCACGATACAGTTTTCCTTAGCAAATTCTCGTGGTCTTGCAAGGGGCAGTGTGATGCGGTAGGGTTACCCGAGTGGTATTAGATAATGCATCACACACAAAAGCAGATAATAGTATAGAAGACAAGAAAAGTGATGGTACCTCATGGGGATCTCCTCCAGTATGTGGAAAATAACAAAAGGTTCATAAAAGTGTTCCCCCACGGGTAGGCTAGGGATACCTTCCATCATATGAGCTTGTAATGTGGGATCAAAACATCCGAAAGGTTCTTTTGGGCATAAAACAAAAGCTTTTTCATCCGTATGTCAGTGTATCATAAGTCACACAATCAATCAACTTATAAAGTGTATGTTCACAAGTATATTCCTAGGTGAGACTGAATAAGACCAAACCAACAACTTCACATAGTCATGCACTTAAACAGATGTCAAATATTTATCACCAATCATCGAAGGCCTCACGGGGGACACGTACTCAGTTGATGGAAGTCATACCGAGCTCCATGTGAAGCCTCTCAAAGGGTTCCCTCTCAAAGCCTCTCTAAGAATCCCGTGCGTGTTCTTCTGTTCTGCAAAACTCTACACTCACCACTCGCTTTTCCACATAGTCACGTAGGAAGTGACGTTTTATCTCAATGTGTTTTGTCCTAGAGTGCTGCACAGGATTCTTAGAGATGTCACTAGTATTATCACAAAGAATGGGAACAGACTCAAATATGATACCGTAATCACTTAGCTGCTGTTTTAGCCATAGGAGTTGCGCACAACACGCTGCAGCTGCAATGTATTCGACTTCTGATATTGAGAGAGCGACGGAATTCTGCTTCTTTGAGGCCCATGACACCAGGCATGATCCAAAGAATTGTGCCATGCCAAATGTACATTTTCGGTCTACCTTTTTGCTTGCAAAATCAGCGTCGGTGTATCACACTAGTCGGAGGTCAGCATTCCTCGGATACCATAGGCGGAGGGTATCGGTACCCTTCAGGTAACGTAGTATCCTCTTTACTGCTTTCAAACGTCTCCCGGGGATCTGCCTTAAAACGTGCACATAGAAAAACACTATACATAATATCAGGTCTACTTGCAGTGGGATAAAGAAGTGAACCTATCATCCCTCGATAGAGTGTGTGGTCTATATGTGGGGAACCTTCGTCCTTCTCTAGTGACTCGTTTGGAGAGATTGGAGTGGTCATAGTGCTCGAGTCCTTCATGCCAAATTTGACAATCATCTCACGAAGGTACTTCTGCTAATGGATTCGGGTGCCGTCACCTTCTTGTGCCACTTGAAGTCCTAGGAAGAATTTGAGCTCTCCGACCATACTCATCTCAAACTCGCTCTCCATGAGTTTAGTAAACTTCCTGACCAAGAGCTCATTAGTGGAACCAAAAATGATGTCATCAACATATACCTGTACCACTAGAGTATGGTTTCCTTCCTTCAGAAGGAACAATGTCTTGTCGACCTCTCCTCTAACATATCTGTGCGCAAGGAGGAATTGAGACAGTCTTTCGTACTAGGCAGGAGGTACCTATTTCTGTCTGTAGAGAGCTTTGTCTAGGATGTACACGTGATTGGGATGCTTGCTATCCTCGAAGCCAGGGGTCTGTGCGACGTACACTTCCTCCTTAAGTACCCCATTGAGGAATGCAGTCTTTACGTCCATCTGCTACAGTTTAAAGCCATGGTAAGCAGAATATGCAATCAATAGTCTAATGGCTTCTAACCTGGCTACCAGAGAAAATGTCTCGTCGTAGTCGATTCCTTCTTGCTAGTTGTATCCCTTGACAACAAACCTTGCCTTGTTCCGGACTACGTGCCCTTTGTCATCAAGTTTGTTTTTGAACACCCATTTTTTCCCTATGACGGTTCGATCTTTCGGTCGAGGGACCAATCGCCAAACTTTGTTCCTCTAGAACTGATGTAACTCCTCTTGCATAGCTCTTACCCAATCAGGATCCTTCAGTGCTTCATGAACATTCCTGGGCTCGGAGAGACAGACATAGGCAGTAAATGCATGACTATCAGGTAACGAATGAGTGGATGGATTAGGTTTGTTTTCCGGATATTTTGTTATCATTTAACCTCTTTTCTAGTGTTTCAGGTCATATATCACATACCTAATACTTTTGGATTGATCCGAAGCAAAGCAAAGCAATTGGTGAATATTTGGGCAAAAACAGAACAAAAAAGGGCAGACGGACCTTTGCAACGTATTTTGCATACCCAAAGCGCATATCATGTCCAAATGGGTCTAAAGTTATCTTGTTGGAAAGCTAACTCGAAGGCCTGCAACTTTGTAGTTGACACCAAGAGCAGATTCGAAGGTTAAGACCTCCAAAAGGGCAAAGGAAGTCAGGTCCCGTGACACTCCTGGGTGTCACCGGGACATCAGTGGTCTCACGGGACGTTGCCGTGCATGTGCAAAGTTGCGAAGCCCGTGACAGCTGACAGGCTGTCGTTTGACCTGCAAATCTAAATTTATAATTTCCTTGACCTGAACTGTGGGTTAGTACAGCGGCAAGCAAGGGTCGAACCCAAGGGAGCTAGATGGTTACTACTTCGTTCTGAAAAGGAAATAAAAGACAATTGGGTGAAAGCAACAGTTTAAGAAACAGTAATAAGGCACGAAAATTGCTAAGGTGTATCAATTCAGAGAAGATATTCAGGTTAGAGTTTTATTCAATTGTGACTTTGTTTTATCATAGACTTCTAAATATCTAATTCAATGTTTTAAGTGTGGTTGTCCCGACAAAGGTGACTTCCCAAGTAACCCGACAAAGGTGTCACGCCACGACCTAATTCCCCTAGGTTTAATTAACCCGACAAAGGTGTTAATTGCCCTAGTCGTACTACCTATCTAAACGACAAAGTATTAGATAGATGATTAATATAGAAATATGCGCAACTAGATTTCACGACAAAGTATACGTCTAGCCTAACAATATTTCATGGAATTTATGTACGAGAATTAGTAAAACATAGAATATAGCATTACGAACCAAGTCTCAAAAACATGAGTCACAACTATTTAACCCTAACCCGAATAAGGGTTTTAGTTACACATGGTCATGAAGAACAATGCAATAAGTAAAAGAACGAAGACAACTTCACTAAAACCGAGGAAGACTGTAGACCGGGCCGTGAGGGCTGAGTAATGGCTGAGCAAGGGCAGTGCACGGTGGCGCTAGGGCTGAGCAACGGTGGAGGAAGAGGCGGAGCAAAGCTAGGGTTTCGGCCGAGAGGGAGGAAATTTGTGGAGAGAGGAACTCTCCACGTTTTGGGACGATTTGAAAGGCTTATGAGCTCCTCTATTTATAGGGTGGAGTAGGGCACGAAATTCCCTCTTGGACTAGGTCAAATCGGTGGCCCAAAAGACAAATTAGGAAAAGTTTCCAAATCCAACTTTGCTTGATCTCTAAGTTAACTTCTTGTGCAAGTCTTCCAGAGTCTTCCAGTGACTTCCAGAACCTTCCAGGGACTTCCAGAACCTTCCAGGAGCTTCTAAACCGCATAGGATGAAATTGGGAAATTTCCCGAAATCACTGTTCACCGCCGGAGTTACTGTTCACCGCCGGAGTTACTGTTCACCAGCCGAAAACACTGTTCATCCATTCTGCGCATCTGTTTTGACTTCGGCTCTCGATTTGACCTTCCAAACTACCTCGGATGCTCTCGGTGTGAACTAGAGAGTTGTAGGGAATTGAGTCACCTACGCAACGGCATGTGTCTTGTATTTTTCTGATCATCGGTGCATTCCCAGTCCTCCGGCGAAGCTCCAAAGGTCAATCTGCCATTGTGATGTTTTTGGCATAAAATGCCGTCTTTTAAGCACGATTCCTCCTAGAGCTTCCAAATCACCTGAAATACGAAACGACACTAAAAAGTAACTGTTCGCATAATAAAGTGAATGAAATGGTGGGAATTAATGACTCTATGAGTCAGATAAATACGGCTCATCAAACCACCCCACACTTAAACTTGTTCGTCCCGAACAAGAACTAGGTCATAAGAGGAACGACTAATGTAAACATCACAATGCTTCGGTCATCCTAGACGAGCTACATGGACATGAATTAAGCTACTATAGATCTCGCCAGTTATGCATGCTTGCTACTAATATCATCGTGCGAAAAACATGGGGTTAATGATACGTGTTACCTTTGAGTCGAGATGCAAACCAATTCGGATGTATCGGGAGATAGCCCTTTTTAGACCCATGAACCCTCATTCTCGGACTCGAACTCGCTGCTATATGGTTATGCTTTGCCGCTTTTTCTTGCACGTGATTGATTCGAGCTTCAAAGTGTTGAGTGCTTTTCGGCCAGCTATAGTGTCATCTGATTTGGGATTTCAATGATGCTTTCACATGAGAAACGTGTGGACTATCACAATGGTAGTGGATTTGTTGCCTTGAAGTGCGGATTGTGACTTGCTCGAACCGTGGTTCCTTCTCCTTTTGACGCGAGTCAAGCCGAGGGTCGCTCGTCTATTTTCCCGGTTACTTGGATTAGAAACTTTCCTGCTCTCACTCATCCTCGACCTTTTGACACGGGTCAAGTCAAGGGTCGCTTGCCTTTTTTCCCGGCTACTTGGACTAGAGCTTGGACGGTGTGAAGTATTCCCGTCCCGACCAACCGCAAAGGGTACCGCAGTGGCGGAGCAGACTCGTACTATGTTGCCTCGAAGTGCTAGCCTCCACGAGCTCCACATAACCATACACCTTGAGTTCGGTCTTTGAATGATCTGTCAAGTCTCTCTAGGGCATTTCTATCAACTCCACATCCCTGTTTATCTCAACTAACAAAGGCACGCAAAGTTTTTAAGATCACATGTTAGTCGCACAAATCAATTTTCACCAAAGACATGCATGTAATCGGCTCTATCTATTTCACCTAATAATTATCCAATACTGCAAGTCTAGGAAATAGTGAAGTATCATGTACAAAATTTTAAAAATTGACCCGAAACGTGCTGACTCTGTGCAGGGTGCAGGAAATAAACGTGCTGACTCGATACTGACTCTCCCACCCCACACTTTTGAAATAAGCCGTGTCCTCACGGTACGACTTAAATCAAGACACACAATGCATGCAATAAAACAAAGGGAAATAAGAATAGAGTAAGGACAGGCACTTCCCTCGTGCGTGCGTGACAATGAGAGATGGCTGATAATTCTCCTGTGAGTCCTCGAAGAGCACCATTGGAGCTTGCATCGCAGCGTGAGTTTGTTGCACACCGAAAGGTCTGCGTCAATGACATTAAGACGAATAAAAGATTCCCAGGAGGTTGGAGGAGTCACAGCGGTCTCGCTTAAAACCCAACCTCCTTAGACTCGTAAGTCTTTGTGACAGAATCTTTAAACGCTCATGTTTCTCGACACAACTTATTCGAGGTGTGAACTACTCATGCTAGATACAGTCTGTCGCTAACATCTCTGATACGTTCGCCTCTGTCCCTGCATGAAGATCATTTTCTTTCCCAAGTACAATGTGACAATAATGACTCATAAATAAATATAGTAAATAAATAAACTGAAATGTAAAAAAAAACGTGCAAACCGTGCAGGGCTGCCTCCCTGCGAGCGCCTTTGTTTAACGTCGTTGGCTCGACAGTACCTCCTGTAGGGATCACAAGTTAGGATCCCATGGGCGTGTGAGGTCATATTTGTTCTCGGCCTTTCCTTCTGTTCGTCCATAGTGCTCATCCACCTGCTCGTTCGGCTCTGTCTTCCAATGATCAGGCGGGTTCGCCTTTACATCCTTCCGAGCTGGCGAGGCCACCTTTATCCTAGTTACTGGTCTATCGAGTTGTGCTCTAGTGTTTCTCCATCCTGGCCTCCACTCAAACGTGCCATGTCTCGGTCGTTTCTTCATGTACGAGCGGTCGGCATCCTTGTGAACATGGGAGTTTGATTTCTTTTCAGCAAATGCAGATGACAACCTTTCTGCTCCCATGTTATTCTTGATCCTAATGTCCGAGAAGGCCGATTGCCCCAGAATGAGTGCAAGAGGGCTGTGAGCACTGGCATCTCCCGTCTGCAAAATATTAGAATCAATGTCGCGGGTGAGAATGCCTGGGTCCTTACCTGAGTCAATGCTTCCCGCGGACGTCTCCTGCCAAACCGCCGCGGACGTCTCTTGATGTATGGGTAATTCTTCATACGTCCGCGCAGCAATTGTAGAGGCATCCGCGCCCTTTTCTGAGGTAGAACCTTCGATGGATGTGACTTTGATTTCCTCGGTTGCCTTGATAGTGATGACCGGTTCTTCCTCGGGTGTCTTGATGGTAAGGACTGGTTCTGCCTCGGGTGGATCTGTAATGAGGTCTAAGCATGTCTCGGGCAGCTTGATAATGAGGTCTGATTCCAGTGGCTCGGTCGGCTCTTCTTCCTTTAACCATTGGTCCTCATCCTCTGCTGGTTCTATGGGCTCCGAGATAGGCTCCATTCTGTCGGCCAACTGCTGGTTGCTAGCTGCCAGCTCTTGTACTGGTTTAGATCTCTCGGCCAAATCGTCTATCAAGTCCCAAGTAGCACTCATGGTCAAGTCGTAGATCGAGCCTCCGGCCTCCTCATTGAGCCAACTCCACTCATGTGGTAACATCCCAGCGAGAAACCTCTGAAGAAGATATAAGTCTGTGAATCCATGGTGCGGGCAGCTTATCACAAGGGAATCAAAGTACCGTAAGTACTCATCCAAAGTTCCATCACGGGATTGCTCAAGGTGCATGATCTTTTCTCGGATTTCTTGTTGGGAGGGTGGTGAATGTTGTGGGTAGTATGACAATGGTGGATATGGTGGTGGTGGATATTGCTGATATGGTGGTGGGTACTGAGGGTACTGAGGATATTGCGGTTGGGGTTGGTTTTGTTGTTGGTTTTGAGGTTGTTGTTGTTGTTCCGGGATAGCTCCCCCGTTCTCTCCATTCTGTCTCGGCGGGCTTTGCTCGTTAAGTTTCGAATACTCCCTTTCCAAGTTTCGGATGACCTGTTCGATTTCTTCTTCGCGGCGATTGCCACCAGCTCTACTTCCTACATGAGACATGTTACGAGAATAACAAGCACCGAAATAGAAAACACCGAAATATCAAGAACAGACTAGCAACAAAGGGTTCCCAGGAGATTGGAGGGGTCACAGCGGTCCCACTTAAAACCCAAAATCCTTAGACTCGTAAGTCTTGGTGACAGAACCCTCTGAGAGCTAGAAATTGGAAATCGAATAGAATGAAAATTGAAAATCGAACAGTTGAAATTGAAATAACGCCGAGTAGCAAATTTCGAAATAAGCAGAAAAATAAACGAAAAAAGTAAAGAAGAACAAATTTCACCGTGCTTAGCTCCTCGGCAACGGCGCCAAAATTTGACAGGCTGTAGTTTGACCTGCAAATCTAAATTTATAATTTCCTTGACCTGAACTGTGGGTTAGTACAGCGGCAAGCAAGGGTCGAACCCAAGGGAGCTAGATGGTTACTACTTCGTTCTGAAAAGGAAATAAAAGACAATTGGGTGAAAGCAACAGTTTAAGAAACAGTAATAAGGCACGAAAATTGCTAAGGTGTATCAATTCAGAGAAGATATTCAGGTTAGAGTTTTATTCAATTGTGACTTTGTTTTATCATAGACTTCTAAATATCTAATTCAATGTTTTAAGTGTGGTTGTCCCGACAAAGGTGACTTTCCAAGTAACCCGACAAAGGTGTCACGCCACGACCTAATTCCCCTAGGTTTAATTAACCCGACAAAGGTGTTAATTTCCCTAGTCGTACTACCTATCTAAACGACAAAGTATTAGATAGATGATTAATATAGAAATATGCGCAACTAGATTTCACGACAAAGTATACGTCTAGCCTAACAATATTTCATGGAATTTATGTACGAGAATTAGTAAAACATAGAATATAGCATTACGAACCAAGTCTCAAAAACATGAGTCACAACTATTTAACCCTAACCCGAATAAGGGTTTTAGTTACACATGGTCATGAAGAACAATGCAATAAGTAAAAGAACGAAGACAACTTCACTAAAACCGAGGAAGACTGTAGACCGGGCCGTGAGGGCTGAGTAATGGCTGAGCAAGGGCAGTGCACGGTGGCGCTAGGGCTGAGCAACGGTGGAGGAAGAGGCGGAGCAAAGCTAGGGTTTCGGCCGAGAGGGAGGAAATTTGTGGAGAGAGGAACTCTCCACGTTTTGGGACGATTTGAAAGGCTTATGAGCTCCTCTATTTATAGGGTGGAGTAGGGCACGAAATTCCCTCTTGGACTAGGTCAAATCGGTGGCCCAAAAGACAAATTAGGAAAAGTTTCCAAATCCAACTTTGCTTGATCTCTAAGTTAACTTCTTGTGCAAGTCTTCCAGAGTCTTCCAGTGACTTCCAGAACCTTCCAGGGACTTCCAGAACCTTCCAGGAGCTTCTAAACCGCCTAGGATGAAATTGGGAAATTTCCCGAAATCACTGTTCACCGCCGGAGTTACTGTTCACCGCCGGAGTTACTGTTCACCAGCCGAAAACACTGTTCATCCATTCTGCGCATCTGTTTTGACTTCGGCTCTCGATTTGACCTTCCAAACTACCTCGGATGCTCTCGGTGTGAACTAGAGAGTTGTAGGGAATTGAGTCACCTACGCAACGGCATGTGTCTTGTATTTTTCTGATCATCGGTGCATTCCCAGTCCTCCGGCGAAGCTCCAAAGGTCAATCTGCCATTGTGATGTTTTTGGCATAAAATGCCGTCTTTTAAGCACGATTCCTCCTAGAGCTTCCAAATCACCTGAAATACGAAACGACACTAAAAAGTAACTGTTCGCATAATAAAGTGAATGAAATGGTGGGAATTAATGACTCTATGAGTCAGATAAATACGGCTCATCAACAGCCCGTACACACCCTCTGTCACGGGACCGTCGTGAATTTTGAGTTATAAATAGCAGTTTCGGAACAGTTTTTGGGGACTCTGACTTTGGGGATCAATTTTGACCTAGATTGAAGAAGGAGGACGACTAAGAGCTCTAGAAAGACCAAGATTCGAGGCTACGCTATATCAAAACACGGTTTCCTCATTTCTAATCTTTTCATATATATATATTTGTGGTTGATAGCCATGAATCGCGAGTAGTCGTTTTATTTCGAGATCCTACGGATCCCGTGCTTGTACCCAACTCTTCATGTGATTTATAGAAACGTTTTTCCATTAATGTCATTCAAATTATTCAATTCTACTAGGCTTAATTTTACCGTTTGACGCGCGTTGTTTGACGCGTGTCGTCTGACGCATCAAATTTCATATTTATATTCTCCTGCTATTAACTAGTAAGCGGCAAGCAGGGTCGAACCCAAGAGAGCTGGTGCGTTGAAGTTGTAGCTGTAAACAATAAAGAAATGGGGGGTTGTGAGCAAGTATTGCAGGACACAAGAGAAAAGACTACCGAAGATTTCAATCAGAGAAAGCATTCAGCTTAGGGTTTCTATTGTGACATGTTCATCGTTGACTGCTAATAATCAAATTTCAAGTTTCTAAGTGTGGTTACTCCGGTTTAGGTTATAACCCGAAGTATCCCGGGAAAGGCGATACACCGCAATCTAACCCGGGGAAGGTGTTAGACTTCTAGTTCTTCTAAACCCAATAATCCGAGAAAGGTATTATCGAATCTAGGTGTTCCTACCTATCTTTACGGGCAAGTATCAAACAAGTATCAACGATAGGGACTGAATTGTTCGGCTAAGCTTTACCATGACAAGTATCCACTTAGCTTCACAATTCAATCCTTGAAATTAAGCACAAGAACTAGAGAAACAAGAAATTGCATTAAGAATAAAGTCTCAAAACGTTTGTCACAATGAATGAAACCCTAAATTGAATTAAAAGATTAGCTACTCATAGCCATAACGAAAACACAAGTATTATTGTATGCAAGTGATTGAAAATTCTTCTCTTCGTCGAAAGCTTGCGTCTTCTCCTCCAGAGCCGTCTTGAATGATGGAATTATGAGATGATGGAAACCCTAACCCAAACATCTTATTTATAGCAAAAAGTAAGGTTTCCAAGTCTGATTTTTGGGCTTGATTTCCAAGTTTCAGCCTGCTGACATCATCAAAATGTGTTGCTGATGTCATCGATGCGTCCTGTGTAGACATTACGGCCGCTACCTGACTTGACGTTATCGGTACTGGCCACGCCCTATGTTGATGTATGCACAGTGACTAATGTCTACTATGGGCGCGGTACTCACTGTGTCCCGACTTCGGCTCTTGATTTGACCATTTAAATGATCTCGGATGCTCTCGATGTGAACTAGAGAGTTGTAGAGAATTGAGTCACCTACGCAACGGCATGTGGCACGTATTATTATGATCAACGGTGAATTCTCAGCACTCCGCCGAACGTCCAAAGGTCTGATCTGCCATTGTGGTGTTTTTGGCACAAAATGCCATCTTTTATGCGCGTTTCCTCCTAGAGCTTCCGAAACACCTGAAATGCAAAACCATACTAAAAAGTAATTGTTCGCATAATAAAGTGTTGAAATAAATTGGATTAGTTGATTCGACGAGTCGTATAAATACGACTCATAAAACCACCCCACACTTAAACTTGTTCGTCCCGAATAAGAACTAAGTCATAGAAGGAAAACAAATATGACACCACAACTTCTTCGACGTCCTAAACAGATGCACATGAATATGAGTTGCTAGTCTAGACTCGCTTTTCTATGCATTACTCAATCGCTACTAAAATCATCATGCTCAACGTGGAATAAACTTGATACATGTTACCTTTGAGCTAAAATTCAAACCAATTCGGATGAATGGTAGATAGTCCTCTTTAGACCCATGATCTGCATTCGCTGTTCCAAACTCTAGCTATATGGTTATATTTTATCGTTTTTCTTGCACGTGATTCATTCGAGCTTCAAGGTTTTTGAGCTTTCTTTCTTTGTTTGTTGGACAACTTTTGTAGTGACTTTCTTTGACCTTTGGCTCTTGATATATGATTGATGTACTTCACTTCTTTTTTTTGTATAAAACTTCACAACGCGGCTGATTTTTCTTGAGCTTTGCTCCTTTATTGTGAGTTGCTTGTCCTTTTTTTCTTTTTCTTCTGAAGGAGGTCCAATCATCGCCCGCGAGCATATGGAAATACCTCCCCGCTCTTTCTCATCCTCGACCTTTTTGACGCGAGTCAAGATGAGGGTCGCTCACCTATTTTCTCGGTTACTTCGGACTAGAGATATGACGGTCTGTTTTCCTATCCCGCCTACCTACATAAACGCTGCAGCGGCGGAGCTAACTCTGAACCATATTGTCTTGAAGTGCTAGCCTCCACGAAATCCACATAACCATCTAATTCAAAATTCGGTCCTTTGAATGCTTTGTGAAGCCTCTCTAGGACATTTCTATCAACTCCACATCCATATTTATCTCAACTCAAAAGACACGCGGTGGGTTAAATTCACATGTAAAAGCACAATTCAAATTTCACGAGAGGAACACATCTAGTCAGCATCATCTATTTCACATCATCAACATCCAATACTGCATATACAGAGAAAAGAGAGTAATTTCATACTTCCAATTTTTTAAAGGGAAACGTGCTGACACAGTACAAATGAAAGAAAAATAAACGTGCTGACGCAACAGACTGACTGACACTCCCACCCCACACTTTTGAACAAAGCCGTGTCCTCACGGTACGGCTTAAGTTCAAAGACACAAACAACGCAAGACACACAAACATTTAAGAAAAGGAAGAGATCAAAGTGAACAGGTACTCCCCTCGTTTCGTCGTGTGAAGATGAGAATTCTGGTCAAATGAGTCAGTCAACGGTCAACATTGGTCAACCGAGAGAGTCACGCCTGAAGAGGAGGTTATAGCCACGCCTGAAGAACACATTAGCCATTTAAAATGGCTATCGGGTGCGGCCGTTAAAGTGTGCATGGACCGCGATCCTCTCGGGATGTCACCTATTTCCTGCATAAAGACGTTCTCCTTTCCCAAAAGATAGTATAAAAACAAGACTCAAGACTCAAACAAACATAAAACGAAATAAAAAATGGAAAAACAAAAATTTTGCCGGGCTGCCTCCCTGTGAGCACCTTTGTTTTATGTCGTTGGCTCGACGATACCTCATTAGAATCACAATTTAGGATCCCATAGTCGTGTGAGGTCAAACTTCTCTATTCCTTTGTGCTGGTCATAGCCCTCATCGAGTGGTGCTCTCATGTCTGTCCATCCTGGTTTCCATCCACATGTGTCATGTATCGGTAGGTCAAATGAAACTACTGTAGAGACATGCTTACAAGACCTAGCTTGTTTTGTTTTCTTATGATGTTTCCAACTCATGAATGTGTTTTTGAATGACAGTTTGTGGTTGGTGATCCAGTTTCTAGTCCTGCACAATGGGTTAATAGCAGCCACAATGTAAAGTGAACCAAACGCCTTTTCGTGTAATTTTTCAGGGTCACCATCATGCAAGTACAACACACGAGGCATATGAGTCATATGTAATTCCATATTAAATTCAGCGCTTACCTTAGAATTTTTAGTAATCAAGTTTGTGCAAAAATAAGGAGTGGAGTTTTCTTCGCTAGAGCTGGTTTCCTCCTCATATGCGGTTGGCACTAATTGATCCATTGTGTCATCTTCTTCTGTCTCTTTATGGTATCTGGGATGATGTTATCCTACACAAATAGTGGAAGAGGTGCATCAACAATTTGAAAATTTTGAGCTGGTTCAGATATTACCGCAGACATGATTATTTCTTCCTCCGTGTGCAACTCTCTGGTAGTGGTGGAATTATCCTCTTTATCTGAAGCTTGAGTCTCTGTTGCGGGTAAGGTCGTGATGGAGGTGTTGCATGTGATGTCGGGCACGATCTGCACTGAATCAGCTTCCACCGTCTGTGACTTATCATCTGTTTTGTGCATCTGACCTCGTCTCGATCTTTGTGCCATATCATCTATTAGGTCCCAAATATCATACATGTGTAAATTCATTACTGAACCTCCTGCTGCAGCATCAAGCAATGAACGCTCTAATGGAATCATCCCATCAAGAAAGCTCTCAAGAATAAATAAATCTGTTAATCCATGGTGTGGACAGCTTCCCTCAAGGTCATAGAAGCGCAAATAGTACTCATATAATGTTTCGCCCTGTAATTGCTTGAATGTAGAAATTTTCTCGCGGGTTTCAAATCGAAAGGATGGTGAAGAAAACTTTTTTAGAACTCGGGCTCGTAGATCCGTCCAGTTACTTTCACAGTCTGCAGATGATAAATAATACTAAGATTTAGCGGAGTCAGTTAAAGAAAAGAAAAAGATTGTTAGCTTAAACCTCTCCAATGATTCTCACTTGGGCTTCATGGCGCCACATGTGTAGTGAAACTTCTTTATATGTGTCACGGGGTTTTCTCCAGCGACACCTCTAAATTTCATGAGACGGTCAATCATCCAACACTTGACTGCGCTGCCATCATCTTCCTCATCTTCTTCGTCGTCACAAGTTGCTCCACTATAATAAGAAGACATAGTGAATCACAAAAAAATAAAATAAAAAAAATAAAACCAAAAAAGAAAGAACTTCACCGAAGCGCA
This sequence comes from Rhodiola kirilowii, assembly GCA_033675215.1. Lineage (NCBI taxonomy): Eukaryota > Viridiplantae > Streptophyta > Magnoliopsida > Saxifragales > Crassulaceae > Rhodiola > Rhodiola kirilowii. The sequence goes on from CM066201.1 coordinate 54,606,642, forward strand.
GCTCCTCGACAACGGCGCCAAAATTTCACGCGCGTCGTCTGACGCATCAAATTTAATATTTATATTCTCCTGCTATGAACTAGTAAGTGGCAAGCAGGGTCGAACCCAAGATAGCTGGTGCGTTGAAGCTGTAGCTATAAACAATAAAGAAAAGGGGGGTTGTGAGCAAGTATTGCAAGACACAAGAGAAAAGACTAACGAAGATTTCAATCAGAGAAAGCATTCAGCTTAGGGTTTCTATTGTGACATGTTCATCATTGACTGTTAATAATCAAATTTCAAGTTTCTAAGTGTGGTTACTCCGGTTTAGGTTATAACCCAAAGTATCCCGGGAAAGGCGATACACCACAATCTAACCCGGGGAAGGTGTTAGACTTCTAGTTCTCCTAAACCCAATAATCCGGGAAAGGTATTATCGAATCTAGGTGTTCCTACCTGTCTTTATCAAACAAGTATAAACGATAGGGACTGAATTGTTCGGCTAAGCTTTACCATGACAAGTATCCACTTAGCTTCACAATTCAATCCTTGAAATTAAGCACAAGAACTAGAGAAATGAGAAATTGCATTAAGAATAAAGTCTCAAAACATTTGTCACAATGAACGAAACCCTAAACTGAATTAAAAGATTAGCTACTCATAGCCATAACGAAAACACAAGTATTATTGTATGAAAGTGATAGAAAATTCTTCTCTTCGTCGAAAGCTTGCGTCTTCTCCTCCAGAGCCGTCTTGAATGATGGAATTATGAGATGATGGAAACCCTAACCCCAACATCTTATTTATAGCAAAAAGTAGGGTTTCCAAGTCTGATTTTTGGGCTTGATTTCCAAGTTTCGACCTGCTGACATCATCAAAACGCATTGCTGATGTCATCGCCACGTCCTGTGTAGACATTACGGCCGCTCCCTACCTTGACGTTATCGGTACTGGTCGCGCCCTATGTTGACGTATGCACAGTGACTAATGTCTACTGTCGACGCGGTACTCACTGTGTCCCGACTTCGGCTCTTGATTTGGCCATTTAAATGATCTCGAATGCTCTTGATGTGAACTAGAGAGTTGTAGAAAATTGAGTCACCTACGCAACGGCATGTGGCACGTATTATTATGATCAACGGTGAATTCTCAGCACTCCGCCAAACGTCCAAAGGTCTGATCTGCCATTGTGTGTTTTTGGCACAAAATGCCATCTTTTATGCGCGTTTCCTCCTAGAGCTTTCGAAACACCTGAAATGCAAAACCATACTAAAAAGTAATTGTTCGCATAATAAAGTGTCGAAAAATGTTCTGCGAGAGCAGAAAAATACCAAGGACCTGGTGAGAAAAGTCGCCCCTTGTGTATTGGAAAACACTTTTGAACAACCATTTCTGCCCCCCTTTTTTGCTTGATGTAGTGTAATTCCAACTTCTCATTGCGTGCAAATCCTGACTTGTCTTGCAAATTCATGTACTAGAAATTGAGGGACGATCCTCGTGCTTGCACTGAAATTTTGATGCACATTTCTGTACTATTTTTCAGAAAATCTTTAAGCCAGGCTCCTCTTCTCTTACGGGTCATTGTCTAATCCTTGGCACTTGAGAATGAGCTTTGCGCCAAGAGCCCGTGGACTATCCCTAGATAGCATAGGTGAATGGCGAGCATGTTTTGTGTAACCTTTCATGTTCTTATCACGTTGCTATAGAACTATTTAGACCTAGTGATGAGGCGTTTGTTAGTCGTGTGTACTGGCCGTTTGAATGCATAACTCGTTTAATCTATGATTGTCTGAAAACTTCGATGAAGATGTTTGACCTGAAGTTGAGGTAACACGATGAATCCAAGGTATGACATGACTTTACTGTGACTCGTTGAGCATCATTTCATGCATACACGTTAGTTAGTTGTACAGGGGATTTGTAGGTAGTCCCATTCCTGAAAACCTTCACGAGACTATACTCGTCCTACTAGGCCAGCCTATAGGTTTAAAGGCTTGATGCATACGCTAAATGCATTCGTGTCCTCTACGATAGTGAGTTATCTTTTTGTTTTCATGTTTAGTTAGAATTGATCACATGTCACTTGAGTGGGTTAGCTTTATGGTCGTTGAGCATTACATCCTCTCATTGTATTTATTCTGCCATTTGTTCGACATTTGTTCGGGACGAACAAATCCTAAGTGTGGAGTGTTTTGATCAGTCAATATTTTGACTGATTATTCACTACATTCGATGAAGGATAACACTCGTTCTCCGGGCAAATTGTCTCTATTTGATGTCTTTCTCTAGTGTTTCAGGTTAAATTGACATATCATCGCTCCTGGGGCTTCAGATGTCGAAAGAACGAAAGAGATCGACAAAAGGCAAGAAAAGGGCTCAGCACTGCCGTGACCTGTCTATGGGTCACGGTAGATCACGGTAGGTTCTTCCTTAGAAGTTCCAGCCTTGGCCGTGACCTGCCGTGACCAATGGAAACATCAGTGCACGTCACGGCCGGTTTTTGCCCAGTGGAATTCAGCCTTGGCCGTGACCTGTCTATGGGTCACGGTAGATCATGGCACCTGCGAGCAGAATTATCAGATAATTTCCAAAAAATCGATTTTGGGCTTTCTGGCCTTTTTGGATGATCTATAAAAGGAAACACGACCAGATTAGACAGGTGTGCTTATTCGGAGAGAAGAAACCTAACTTGGGAGAGAAGACAGGAATCATCGCGAGATTGAGGATTCAACGAATCGCCGCGTCTTTATAGTTAACTCGTCCTTACTCTTTATTTTTACACTACTTGTGTTTAATTTACCATGAGTAGTGAGTAGTCTTCTAATTCTGGGATCCTACGGATCCCGTGCTATGTACCCAACTCTCGTGTGATCAATTAACGTTTTTATTTATGCGATTCGAATATTCAATTTCATTGTGTGCTTAATATTATCATTCTATGCAAGTATTTACATCAAAGGGTATGTTTGCATTGCTAGAACGTATTTAGGCTATATGCCGAAAGGTGGATGGGCCCTAGGGATTAACCGGATTGCATGAAATTGATGTTAGGTCATGTTTACATGAACTGATAGGAAAACCTTTAGTTTAATAATCGAGATCATTGATAATCCGTGGATGGGCGGCGTTCAACGATTGAGATTAATCTAGACAATGATCCGTGGATGGGCGGCTTGTCTAGTGTTATTTCGGTTTAATTCCATATTCGATAGCATGAGTAATTACGTGACATGATTGCATGATTAGTGGGGTTAGCACGGGTGAAGTACGGTTCTGGAATTCTTTCTCTGATAAAGTCACCACCTTTATTTTTCTGTTATTTAATTTCTACAATTTTCGTGACACACCAAATCCTTTGTTAAATCGGAATAGCTAAATAGGTCACATTGTTTGCTAGTATTCACACACCTGTTCCTTGGATCGACCCTTGGCTTACCAAGGTTTATAAATTTTGTTTGACTGCAACTTGACCCCTAAAACTCATACATTTGACAACTATAAAGGGTTAAAAATACGCATTGTCAAAATGGCGCCGTTGTCGGGGAACAGCGTTTAGTGTGATATTAGCTTTAACGTGTGTAGTTTAGACTATTCCATTCTTTTTATTACTTCTTTGTACATACTCTATATACTTCTGACCTTCACTAATCACCTTTATTTTGAATGTTGCGAGGATGTACTCTTTTGGTCATCAAGACGCCTACCCAAGGGAAGAGCCTTATTATCAGACATATTCACACGATACGAATTGGGAGGGAAATCAACATCAGATTTGTGATCAACAGTATTATCGAGATAACCGTTATCAAGATGACCACTATTATGAGAGTTACCAAGGCCACTCGCAGCAGCAACAACATCAGCTCTATGATCAACATTATTATCAAGATGATCCCTATTATGAGAGCTACTAGAACCAGTCACAGCAGCACCAACCTCAGGACACTGGAGAATACTCACGTATAGAGTCTATGCTGACTAGCTTCATGGCCGAGCAGGATATGAGAATGAAAAGAATGGAGCAGACACTCGAGCAGATCGCCATTCGGAACAAGATACTGAAAGACCAATTAGAGCAACAAGCTATTGTAGCCACCAATGAATGCGGAGATGAGGACATTGAGATGACAATGGCAACTCATCTAGAAGTTCAAGTCTATGAAGCACATTCATCTTCAGTTTTCTTACCAATCCACGTGGAAGATGATCAGGATACGAGAATGCTCTCTATACCAGAACAACCTGTTTGTGAGGATGGTTTTGAGGCGTATAGAATGGCTGCCAAGGCTTACACTGAGTTGGAGGATGATGAGTCTTGTACTGATGACGTCTCAGAATATGAAGATACATCTCCCTCCACTACTACTGCTTCAAAGGGTCATTTAGATGGGCAAATAGAAGAGAAGTTCATTCCGCCAGTTTTTCTGGACGCTGAAGAGCCATCAAGGGATCATAGATACGAAGACTTTGTTGATGTGTACATGAGCTCGTTTAAAGAGGGCCATCGCATACGCCTGAATACGACGGTGAAGGAAAACTCTGAAGTATATGCACCTGAAATCTTATCTAAAGAGTATAAAGGAAGTGTTCTTACTGGAGCTAGCGCTCAAAATATTTATCTTGACACACCGCCTCCAGACAAATTTTGACAGTTCTTGCCTTACGTCTTGAAACTGTTATTAGGGAGCCTCCACAGTCCCTTGATTCTTCAGGGTCTCCAATTTTTGAAGGGACTGCATGCTCCACTACTTAACGTCCATGTCATTCTTGATGGACCTAAATTCAAATGGGATTTGAAGGTGGACTGACACATCTCTCTCTGTTGAAGGCCCCGTGAGAAGGGATCCTAGCAAAGGACTTCTCACGAGTGATTTATATGGGGCGCTTTGCTGAGTCTAGCCAAGACGTTAAACTAGGCCTCTTCGGGGAGTAACCCGCACTGTAAGTATTAGTTAGTTTCTTTTTTTCCATTTGCATTATGTGTGGACATTTCAAGGTTCTAAGTGTGGAGTGCCCCTCCATGATTTTCGATGCTAACCTATACTTGTGAAGCTCTGTGTTTTCATCTATATATCTTTACCAGCTCACAAGTCGTGTTCCATTCCCCGAGCATCGCTTAATCTCCATGGATATCGAGTTTTCACACACGATGGAAGTTCCTATGTGCTTTTTCTTATCTTTTATTTCTTCGCTTAGGGACTAAGCACATTTTTAAGTGTGGAGTGGGTAGCACATAGTCACATATACATCCATCGCATGTCACACATTCACTCTTTCATATGCTCAACAGTCTATGTATTGCGATTGAAATCCTCATTTTCTACGATACTCCTTGACTGATTGACACTCGTTTGGATTCGGAGTCTAGGACTTGAAATAGCTTTAATCGTGTGTGTATTCTCTTGAGTCAGCACCATTGCTAGCCTTTGACTATCACGTGTTTTACGTATTTCTTGAAGCATGTTTTAGACTTGATATTAGTAGGCACCGGTTCAAAAATTTCAGAAATTTTTTTATTTCAAAAACTTAAATTGCATCTCTTTTTCTAGGTGACCTTAGTACTAGTATGTGTTTCTCTACACTCGTTGTGATTTGCATGCACCCGCCTTTATTCATACACTATGTCAAGCTTTAAGTGTGGAGTTAGACAATTGGCCTTCAAGAACAAAGTTCTTAATTTTCAAAGGTGGGTGCAACATTGGCCCCAAGCATAGTTGTTTTTGAAAGAAAACCAGTTTCAAGAAAAAAAAATTTTCGTGAAAACGAAAGCTTTGAAAAATGTTCTGCGAGAGCAGAAAAATACCAAGGATCTGGTGAGAAAAGTCGCCCCTTGTGTATTGGAAAACACTTTTGAACAACCATTTCTACCCCCCTTTTTTGCTTGATGTAGTGTAATTCCAACTTCTCATTGCGTGCAAATCCTGACTTGTCTTGCAAATTCATGTACTAGAAATTGAGGGACGATCCTCGTGCTTGCACTGAAATTTTGATGCACATTTCTGTACTATTTTTCAGAAAATCTTTAAGCCAGGCTCCTCTTCTCTTACGGGTCATTGTCTAATCCTTGGCACTTAAGAATGAGCTTTGCTCCAAGAGCCCGTGGACTATCCCTAGATAGCATAGGTGAATGGCGAGAATGTTTTATGTAACTATTCATGTTCTTATCATGTTGCTATAGAACTATTTAGACCTTGTGATGAGGCGTTTGTTAGTCGTGTGTACTGACCGTTTGAATGCATAACTCGTTTAATCTATGATTGTCTGAAAACTTCGATGAAGATGTTTGACCTGAAGTTGAGGTAACACGATGAATCCAAGGTATGACATGACTTTACTGTGACTCGTTGAGCATCATTTCATGCATACACGTTAGTTAGTTGTACAGGGGATTTGTAGGTAGTCCCATTCCTGAAAACCTTCATGAGACTATACTCGTCCTACTAGGGCAACCTATAGGTTTAAAGGCTTGATGCATACGCTAAATGCATTTGTGTCCTCTACGATAGTGAGTTATCTTTTTGTTTTCATGTTTAGTTAGAATTGATCACATGTCACTTGAGTGGGTTAGCTTTATGGTCGTTGAGCATTACATCCTCTCATTTTATTTATTCTGCCATTTGTTCGACATTTGTTCGGGACGAACAAATCCTAAGTGTGGAGTGTTTTGATCAGTCAATATTTTGACTGATTATTCACTACATTCGATGAAGGATAACACTCGTTCTCCGGGCAAATTGTCTCTATTTGATGTCTTTCTCTAGTGTTTCAGGTTAAATTGACATATCATCGCTCCTTGGGCTTAAGATGTCGAAAGAACGAAAGAGATCGACAAAAGGCAAGAAAAGGGCTCAGCACTGCCGTGACCTGTCTATGGGTCACGGTAGATCACGGTAGGTTCTCCCTCAGAAGTTCCAGCCTTGGCCGTGACCTTCCGTGACCAATGGAAACATCACGGCACGTCACAGCAGGTTTTTGCCCAGTGGAATTCAGCCTTGGCCGTGACCTGCAGTGACCTGTCTATGGGTCACGGTAGATCACGGCACGTGCGAGCAGAATTATCAGATAATTTCCAAAAAATCGATTTTGGGCTTTCTGGCCTTTTTGGACGATCTATAAAAGGAAACACGACCAGATTAGACAGGTGTGCTTATTCGGAGAGAAGAAACCCTAACTTGGGAGAGAAGACAGGAATCATCGCGAGATTGAGGATTCAACGAGTTTGACAATTGTAGTTTTCGCACAGTGTCAAAAACAATTTAGAATTTGACCGGTAAGACCGGTGGAGCAAGCCAAGCACATGCACTATTTAAGATTGTGTTTCCATTCGGCTATTCAAATCAAAAATGTATAAAAGGGTACATGTCTAAATCCTATGTGGTTAGTAATTGAAGATGAAAGATAAGTAAGAGGTGTTTCGAGGACTTACTCCCCTCCTTGGCATTTTCTCAACGATCACATACAAGAATTAAACACATTCAAGGTGTTAGATAGTTTTGAACCTAGCTTAAACTAAGGTAGATCCAATCCTAATCGAATCCATTCTTAGTCAAGCTCTCTTAAAGCTCGAACCTCAGTCTCTCGAGATATTGATTCATTCCATGGCATTCATTAGCATTGAAATTTCTCCCAAGCAATAAACATCATGAACTCGACTCCTAGTTCACTTCAAATCCGTAGATATGATCACATTTACTACATCTAAACCATCCCTAAGATCGCCAGATTATTAGGTCAAGTTTTGGGATAAACAAGTCACTTAGGCATTTCATCAAACACCTGGAGTGCATGCACAATGAAGATCATAGCAAATGTGAATCTAACACCATAAATTAATCATCAATGTGTGTACATGATCATAGAGTACCAAGGAGAGTCGTAAGACCCTCAAAACACAAGATCCACTACTCACACATCATGTAAGACAACATGGTGTGAGTAGGGTTTATAGCAACAACAAGAGAGTAGAAGAGGGAATAGAGTAGGATGTTTAATCCAAGATATCTCCCTTTGATCTTCACTCCTCCTTGGTTGGATGATGATTGATGACCTTGGTTGAGCCTCTTTTCCAATCTTCTTCTCCCCAAAAACCTCCACACTTTGGTCAAAAAGCCCTCTTTCTATTTATAGCCTCGGGTAGGGTTTCGGCACTGTAGCAGTCCAGTCAGTCGACAGGCAGAAGCTGGTGTTGCCCAGTCGCTCGACTGGCGGTGAGCGAGCTGGCTAATGAAAAGATCGCCCAGTCGGTCGACTGAAGGTCCAGTCGACCGAGACAATTGATGATCTTGGAGGGCCTCCTGAGATGTTTGGTCAGTCGACCGATTGGTGCGCGTCAGTCGACCGACTCGCAGTTGAGTGTCGAAGCCTCTTCTCAGTCGACCGACTGGAGGGTCCAGTCGACCGACTCGAATGGCGATGGTGAGCACCTCTCCTGATTGTCCAGCCAGTCGGTCGACTGGCGCAGGGGAAGTTCCCAGTCGACCGACTGGAGCTCATTTCTGTCCAAATTTTGCTCAAGTCTCCGATTCTTCCCCAAGTTCTCGTATTTTGGCTTTGACCATGGGGGAACTTGATTTCTACCTGAAATGTAGAGATAGAGGTCAAATGACATCAACATAATATCAAAAACGACTCAAAACTATAGTGAAGAATGGCCACAAATCAGTCGAAAACTCGACTGATCAGTCGCCGCGTCTTTAAGGTTAACTCGTCCTTACTCTTTATTTTTACACTAATTGTGGTTAATTTACCATGAGTAGTGAGTAGTCTTCTAATTCTGGGATCCTACGGATCCCGTGCTATGTACCCAACTCTCGTGTGATTAATTAACGTTTTTATTTATGCGATTCGAATATTCAATTTCATTGTGTGCTTAATATTATCATTCTATGCAAGTATTTACATCAAAGGGTATGTTTGCATTGCTAGAACGTATTTAGGCTATATGCCGAAAGGTGGATGGGCCCTAGGGATTAACCGGATTGCATGAAATTGATGTTAGGTCATGTTTACGTGAACTGATATGAAAACCTTTAGTTTAATAATCGAGATCGTTGATAATCTGTGGATGGGCGGCGTTCAACGATTGAGATTAATCTAGACAATGATCCGTGGATGGGCGGCTTGTCTAGTGTTATTTCGGTTTAATTCCATATTCGATAGCATGTGTAATTACGTGACATGATTGCATGATTAATGGGGTTAGCACGAGTGAAGTACGGTCCTAGAATTCTTTCTCTGATAAAGTCACCACCTTTATTTTTCTATTATTTAATTTCTGCAATTTTTGTGACACACCAAAACCTTTGTTAAATCGGAATAGCTAAATAGGTCACATTGTTTGCTAGTATTCACACACCTGTTCCTTGGATCGACCCTTGGCTTACCAAGGTTTATAAATTTTGTTTGACTGCAACTTGACCCCTAAAACTCATACATTTGACAACTATAAAGGGTTAAAAATACGCATTGTCAATGGGTCGGAGGTAGTTAACCGGATCAAGTAGAATTGATGATAGGTCGTAGTAGCTATGCTGATAGTATATGCTATAATAGGAAAGTTGACTTTATTGTCTGAAAAACCCTAAGCTTAATAATCGAAATCTTTGATAATACGTGGATGGGCGGCGTTCAATGATCTAGGTTAATTTAGATAATGATCCGTGGATGTGCGCTTGTCTAATGTTATTTTGGTTTATTTCTATATTTGATGGCATATTTGGATTGCATGACATTATCACATGAATTGTATGGCAGGCACGGGTGAAGTTTGATCTTGGAATTATTTCCCTGATTGAATCAAACGTTTCCAGCTAATTTCAGTGTCACTCAGGAATTAGTAATTACCCAAACCTTTTTCCTATAGGAGTAGCTGAACTCGTCACTTGTTAGCTTGTATTCACACACGTTGTTCCTTGGATCGACCCTTGGCTTACCAAGGTTTATAAATTTTGTTTGACTACGATTTGACCCCTAAAACACATAACTTGACAACTATAAAGGGTTAAAAATACGCTTGTCAAAATGGCGCCGTTGCCGGGGAACAATGCTTAGTGTGATATTAGATTTAACGTGTATAGTTTAGACTATTCCATTTTTTCATACTTCCTTGTACATACTCTATATACTTCTGACCTTCACTAATCACTTTTATTTTGAATGTTGCGAGGATGTTCTCTTTTGGTCATCAAGACACCTACCCAAGGGAAGAGCCTTATTGTCGGACATATTCATATGATACAGATTGGGAAGGAAATCAAAATCAGTTCTATGAACAACAGTATTATCGAGATGACCATTATTATGAGAACTGTCAAGACCAGTCACAGCAGCAACATCAGTTTTATGATCAATCGTATTATCACGATGACTGCAATTATGAGAATTGCCAGGACCAGCAATAGCAACAACCTCTGAACACTGAAGAATCATCACGTATAGAGTCTATGCTGACTAGTTTCATGGCAGAGCAAGATAGGCGAGCTAAAGAGCATCGGGCCAGGATCGATAAATTTATTGAGAAGATGGAACAGGTCACAATTAGGCAAAGAATACTAAAGGACCAACTAGAGGCACAAGCTATTGCAACCACCGATGAATGCAGAGATGAGGACATTGAGATGGTAATGGCCAACCATCAAGAAGTTGAAGTCTATGAAGCACATTCATCTTCAGTTTTATTTCCATTCCATGTGGAAGATGATCAGGATACCGTAATGCTCTCTAAACCAGAACAACCTGTTTGTGAGGATGGTTTTGAGGCGTTGAGAACGGTTGCCAAGGCTTACACTGAGTTGGAGGATGATGAGTTATGTACTGATGACGTCTCAGAATATGAAGATACATCTCCCTCCACTACGACTGCTTCACCAGGTCATTTAGCTGAACACACAGAAGAGAAGATCATTCCCCCCGTTTCTCTGGGCGCTGATGAGCTATCAAAGGATTATAGGTACGAAGACTTTGTTGATGTGTACCTAAGCTCGATTACAGTGGATCCTCGCATACATATGAATGTGATATTGAAGGGAAATTTTGAAGTATGGGAACGTGAGTTCCTAGCTAAAGAGTATACATGAAGTGTGCTTGTCGGAGTAATGAAGTCGAATTCTTGACTCAATTACATATCCATTTATGAAGAGTTTTGGTCCATTCCCGATGCTAATTCGATGTCATTTGACCCTTATTATTGCATTTTAGGCTTGAAGCATCCATCCGTTGAGCTCAGGACCTAAACACGAAAACTTGGGAGAAAATCGAGCTTTTGGAGCAAAAAGTGCCGAAGATGGAGTTCCAACCGACCGGTTGAAAAACCAGCCAAAACTCAACCGGTCGGGTCACACCTGCACTCACCCGGGTCCCGTGGCACCCGCCCGGGTCTCTTCAGCTGCCTGCTCGGACAAATGCCTCACCCGGTCGAGTCTCGCCTCACCCGCCCGAGCGTCAACTGCACTATGCCCCGGCCACGCCTGAGTCTCGACCACGCTTGCCCCACTGCTCCGGAACGCCCGCCCGAGTCTGGCAAGACTCCCCGGGTCTCGTCTGAACATTCTTCGGCTTCGGCCAACACTCGCCCGAGCATAAGAAGAACCGCCCGGGTCCCCCCTTTAAAAATCAAATTCTTACATCTTGGCTATAAATAGAAAGTTTGAGAAGTGAACAAAGGGGGGATTTGAGCTAGGGTTTTTGGGGCACGAAATTGAGGGTTTCTAGAGAGAACAAGCTACCAAGGCTTCAAGGGGGGATCATCCATTTAAGATTGAAGATCCAAAGGAGGAAGAAGATCATCTACACTAGATTGGTTCATTCCTTCCATTGTATTTTCATCTATATACTCAATACAATTTGTGTTTGTCTATGAACATGATTTGTGAGTAGTGTTTTGTATTCTAGGGTCCTATGGACCTAATGTGTGTTAATACTCCTAATCTATAATGAATCAATGTTATAATAACATGTTTGGAAGATTGTGAATCTACTTTAAACAAATGTCAACTCTATGCCCACAAAGTGTTTGATAAAATGCATAGGTGGTTTAGAAACATGAACTTGAAGTTGAGTGTTCTAGCAAACGAGACTAATAGTTCTAGAATGCAAGTAGATTCACCCTTTCTAGGTGGTGATCACTAGCATGACCCATTCTAGCATTGAGATAGGCTTGGTCAAGACCGCTCTTGGATATTGATCATTCAACTAGCATTGATGATTGAGAACCTTGAGTTGGACGTGAGCTAACAACATCTCGCGATTGAAGGTCACGTGCGAGGTGCCTCTTCCTTAAATCAAGTAAAAAACATCGAGAGATTGAATTTGGTTTAATAGTTGCACGCCTTTATCTAATCATCTAACATGATTATTTTTGCATGAAATTGAACTCTTGGATTCTAAAAACACAAATGAGTGAAGTAGTTCCCTAGAGTACACCTTTTGCCTTGATAGTGACACTATCTCTAGATCCCTTAGGTTGTTTATATTGTTCATATTCATTTGCTCTAGCAATCACATCAACCCATCCTTTCGCAATTGGAATAGACTTATCGAAACAAAATTGAATAGTGTATAAGTTTAAACTTGCTCCTTGGACGACCCGATACTTACCGGTCTTATAAATTGTTTTTGATCAAATATATTGCTTTCGAATCACATAGATTTGAAACACATAATATTACAACGCATCAAAATGGCGCCGTTGCCGGGGAGCAATGAATTAAATAGAGCACTAGAGTAGGTTTTGTAAGATTTGGACTATTCTTGTAAATATTTTTCTTTTTTTTTTTGTACATTCTATTCACTCATATCTCTTGCTAACTTTTGTTCTTTTGTTTTGCGAGGATGTACTCATACAACCAACAAGTCTCATACAACGAAGAATATTACCAAGAGGAGGAGCAACAAAATGCATATTGGGAAGAGCATGGCTATCCGACACATTCATACTCTCCATATCGGGATGATAGCCAATACTCATTTCAAGAAGACTCCTACCCTCCATATCCTCAAAATCCACAACCTATGGATGGCCTCTTATGAAGCTCTTTAATATTACAACGCATCACGGAGCTAGCTCTGAAAATATATATCTTGATGCACATCCTCTAGACAAGTTTTGACAGTTCTTGCCCTACGTCTTGAAACTGTTATTAGGGAGCTTCTACAGTCCCTTGATTCTTAAGGGACTTGAATTTTTGAAGGGACTGCATGCTCTACTTAACGTCTATGTGATTCTTGATGGACGTAAATTCAAACGGGATTTGAAAGTGGACTGACACATCTCTATTTCTGAAGGCCCCGTGAGAAGGGTCCTAGCAAAGGACTTCTCACGCGTGATTTATATGGGGCGCTTTGCTCAGTCCAGCCAAGACGTTAAACTAAGCCTCTTCGGGGAGTAACCCGCGATGTAAGTACTAGTTACTTGTATTTTTCATTTGCATTATGTGTGGACATTTCAAGGTTCTAAGTGTGGAGTGCCCCTCCATGATTTTCGATGCTAACCTATCACTCGTGTAGCTCTGTATTTTTATCTATTTATCTACCAGCTCACGAGTTGCATTTCACTCCCTGAGCATCTCAATGGATATCGAGTTTTCACACACGAGGGAAGTTCTTATGCACCTTTTATTATCTTCTATTTCTTCGCTTAGGGACTAAGCTCATTTTTAAGTGTGGAGTGGGTAGCGCATAGTCACATACATCACATGTCACACATTCACTCTTGCATATGCTCAACTGTCTATGTATTGCGATTGAAATCCTTGTTTTCTACGATACTCCTTGACTGATTGTCATTCTTTTAGATTCAAAGTCTAGGACTTGAAATAGTTTTATTCGTGTGTATTCTCTCGAGTCAGTATCATTGCTAGCCTTTGCCTATCACGTGTTCTACGTATTTCTTGAAGCATGTTTGAGACTTGATAATAGTAGGCACCGGTACAAAATGTCAAAAATGTAATTTGCATCTCTTTTTCTAGGTGACCTTAGTACTAGTATGTGGTTCTCTATACTTGTTGTGATTTGCATCCGCCCGCCTTTACTTATACACTATGTTAAGTTTTAAGTGTGGAGTTAGAAAGAAAAAAAATATTTTCAATCAAGAACAAGGTTCTAAGAACATGTTAACCAGCTCATATGGTTAACATGTTCTCATAGGAGGCATGTTAAAGGGTGGCGTGGGTTCGAATCCCACCACCAACAACCTGCAAGCTATGTATATATGAGAGGAGGTTGTGCGTCTACGGCCCAGTATATCATAACTGAGATATGGTTGGGGTGTATGGCCTGCAGGCCTGTTACAGAGCCAGCTAGGCAGCCCGATGGGCCTAAGACCTGAGACTGGGCTGTAATAAAAAAATGAAAAGTTGACCCCAAGCACAGTTGTTTTTGAAAAGAAAAAAAGCAGGAAAATAGCAAGGGCAAAGTGAGAAAAGTCACCCCTTGTGTATGGAAAAAAAAGAGAAAAATAATACCAAGGGCAAAGTGAGAAAAGTCACCCCTTGTGTATGAGAAAAAAAGAGAATTTCTACCCCCTTTTGCTTGATGTAGTGTAATTCCACCATTTCATTGCGTGCAAATCATGACTTGCCTTGAGAATTCATGTACTAGAAACTAAGGGACGATCCTCGTGCTTGCACTGAAATTTTGATGTGATTTTCGTACTATTTTTAGAAAATTCTTAAGCCAGGCTCCTCTTCTCTAACGGGTCATTGCCTAGTATTTGGCACTTGAGAATGAGCTTTGCGCCAAGAGCCCGTGGACTATCCCTAGATAGCATAGGTGAAAGGCGAGCATGTTTTTGTGTATCTATTCATGTTCTTATTGCGTTGTTATAGATCTATTTAGAACATGTGATTAGTCGCTTGCTAGCCGTGTGTACTGCTATTTGAATGCATAACTTGTTTAATCTATGATTGTCTGACAACTTTGATGAAGATGTTTGACTTGAAGTCGAGGTAACACGATGAATCTGAGGTATGCCATGACTTTACTGTGACTCGTTGAGCATCATTTCATGCATACGCGTTAGTTAGTTGTACGGGACTGCAAAATGTCACTGCTTTGGCCAGGTCCCGTGACAGGTCCATTGTCCCATGATGGTCCTTGGATCACGGGCTGTCACGGGTCTATGAAACTAATGCTGCTACGACATGGTCCCGTGACACCTGATTCGTCACGGGACATCACGGGGCTAAACTTTGACATTGCTTCGGCGAAGTCCCGTGACAGCTCCATTGTCCCGTGACGGTCCTAGTGTCACGGGACTAAAATTCTACTTTTCTCGTGATGGCACTCCACACTTAAAACCGCTGCACACACATGAAATCACACAATGCAAATGCAGATGAAAACTAGCTAAATACTTACAGCGAGTTACTCCCCGAAGAGGCCTAGCTTAACGTCTTGGCTAGACTCAGCAAAGCACCCCATATAAATCACTCGTCAGAAGTCCTTTGCTAGGATCTCTCCTCACGGGGCCTTCAACAGAGAGAGGGGTGTCAATCCACCTTCAAATCCCATTGAAATTTACGTCCATCAAGACTGACATGGACATTAAGCAAAGCATGCAGTCCCTTCAAAATTTTAAGACCCTTAAGAACCAAAGGACTGTAGAAACTCCCTAACAACAGTTTCAAGACGTAAGGCAAGAACTGTCGAAACTTGTCTGGAGGTTGTGTACCAAGATATATATCTTCAGAGCTAGCTCCAGCAAGAACACTTCCTTTGTACTCTTTAGATAAGATTTCAAGTGCATATACTTCAGAATTTCCCTTTACTATCGTATGTATGTGTATGCGAGGGTCCTCTTCAAATGAGCTCATGTACACATCAACAAAATCTTCGTATCTATAATCCCTGGATGGCTCTTTAGCGTCCAGAAAGACTGAAGGAATGAAACTCTCTTCCATCTGCTCATTTAAATGACCTTTTGAAACAGTAGTGGTGGAGGGAGATGTATCTTCATCTTCTGAGACGTCATCAGTACAAGACTCATCATCCTCCAACTCAGTGTAGGCCTTGGCAACCATTCTAAACGCCTCAAAACCATCCTCACAAACAAATTGTTCTGGTTTAGAGAGCATTCTCTTATCCCGATCATCTTCCACGTGAATTAGAAATAAAACTGAAGATGAGTATGCTTCATAGACTTGAACTTCTTGATGGTTAGTCATTACCACCTCGATGTCTTCATCTCCGCATTCATTGGTGGTTGCTCTGGCCTGTTGCTCTAATCGGTCCTTCTGTATTTTCTATTTGGCTATGAGCTGCTCTATTGACCGCTCAATTCCTTGAAATCTCCTCTCTTAATCTTTATTCCACTTCTCTTGTTGTACGAGGAAATTGGTCAGCAAAGATTCCAGATTTGACGAGACACCAGATGGTTGATTTTGTTGTTGATGTCCATGGTTCTGGTAGTCCTCATAATAGCAGTCATCTTGATAATACGATTGATCATAAAACTGATGTTGTTGCTGCTGCCACTGGTCCTGGTAACTCTCATAATAGTGGTCATCTTGATAACAGAGTCGATCATCGAACTGATTTTGATTTCCTTCCCCATTTGTATCATATGAATATGTCTCACAATAAGGCTCTTCCCTTGGGTAGGCGTCTTGATGACCAAAAGAGAACATCCTCGCAACATTCAAAATAAAAGTGATTAGTGAAGGTCAAAAGTATATAGAATATGTACAATGAAGTATATAAAAAATGAAATAGTCTAAACTACGCACGTTAAATCTAATATCACACTAAACGCTGCTCCCCGGCAACAACGCCATTTTGACAAGCGTATTTTTAACCCTTTATAGTTGTCAAATTATGAGTTTTAGGGGTCAAATTGCAGTCAAACAAAATTCATAAACCTTGGTAAGCCAAGGGTCGATCCAAGGAACAGGTGTGTGAATAATAGTTAACTAGTGACCTATTTAGCTATTACGATTTAACAAAGGTTTTGTTGTCACAAAAATTGCAGAAATTAAATAGCAGAAAATAAAAGGGTTTGTACTTATCAGAGAAAGAATTCTAGGACCGTACTTCACCCGTGCTAACCCCACTAATCATGCAATCATTATCACGTAATTCATCATGCTATCGAATATCGAAATAAACCAAAATAACACTAGATAAGCCGCCCATCCACGGATCATTATCTAGATTAATCTCAATCGTTGAACGCCGCCCATCCACGGATTATCAACGATCTCGATTTATTAAAGTAAAGGTTTTCATACAATTTCATACAATCCGGTTAATACCTAGGACCCATCCATCTTTCGGTAATTAACCTAAATACGTCCTAGCATGCAAACATCTCATTCGATATAAATACTTGCATAGAACGATAAATTATGCACGATGAAATTGAATATTCGATTTGCATTAATGGAAAACATTCATATGATCACATGAAGAGTTGGGTACAACGCACGGGATCCGTAGGATCCCAGAATTAAAGAGACTACTCGCAATTCATGGTTAATTAACCAAAAACAGTGTATAGAGAAATTAAGGACGAGTAAACAGTAAAGACGCGGTGGCTCGTTGACGAAGCCCACTGCACTGTCGTTAAGGTGCAATGTTCTTTGTACAAATAAATTTATATTTTCCGCTACTCGCGACTACACTACTGGGTAGTAAGTGGTAAGTAGGGGTCGAACCCAAGGGAATTAGGGGGATACGTTGTTCTTTGAAAACTATACTAGCGGGAGTATGTGTTTCAGGTTGATTGAGATTTTAGCGCGAGTAATTAAGCTATTGTTTTTGGTTTTTTCGGTTTTTTATGCGGAAAAGTAAGTATAGAAAATAAATACTGGAATTTAAAGGAGTTAAGGGAAGAAGACTTACAGTGGGTGATGCGTGATTGGCGAGTCCTCCGGTAGATGAGCGGTTGATGGTTGCAGTTGATCGAGCAATTTATACTAAGTAAATAAAAGTAAATACAGGGGGGTTTTTGTAATCTAAAGAAAACATTCGGTTTCAGGGGCCTTGTATCATATTTGTTTATCATCGACCGCTAATGATCATACTAAGTGTTCAAAGATGAATCGAGGCCCTTTCGTAGCGCAAGACTTGCAACATCGTTTAAAACACTTGTTCTACTTCAGACTAATTCCTCCTTTCGAAGTATCTTAGCCTTTTGTGCATCCACCTGATCTTTCAGTTACGATCGACCAAGTGGTGTTTTAGATAAGTCAAACTCCTCAGATAAGCTTTGCCCTTTCGTAGCGTCCACTTACCCGAGTATGTTCACGAATCCCACGGAAGAGTTTGCCCTTTCGTAGCATCCACTCAACCTTGGAAATTCTGACTATATATGGCACATAGAACAAGTTTTGAACACAAAGCGACATTAAGTGCAGGGTCTAAAACATTTTACAATACAAGTACACCCCTTTGACCGAATAAAGAGTTTAGCTACGAATATCCATAGCGGTGGATACCATAGCTAAATACTCGGGGGTTTTTGAAAACAGTAAGAGGGAAAGGGGTGGAATACTCAAGAACCAATAGGAGTATTCCCAATTTCCTACTGAATACTCAATAACCAACATGAGTATTCTCTAAAGTATAATACTCAAGAACCAACAGAAGTATTATTTCAAAACCAAACCAAACTTACAAAGTAACCAAATGTTTTAGAGAGATAAGTGACTACAATTTGTGGATTTGTGGATTTGTGGATGCTCTAAATGAGAAGGGGTGGCCTTCTATTTATATCCATGGAGGAGGAGGAATGGAGGGTTGTGATGATCTTCATCCAAGGGAGGAGGAGAGGAGGAGGAGATGTGGAGGAGAAGGCCACCACATGTCACATTCCCATGGTGGCTTGAAAGCCGCCGGTTGCAAGTGAGAAAGGGAGGAGGGGAGGTGACTTTGGTCACCTCCTCCCATAGCCACCAGTCATCCAAGGGGGAGAAGGGGAGGAAGCCACCCATGAGTCACCACTTCTCCAAAAACCGCCGGTCACTTGGTCCATGGATGAGTTTTGACAGTTTTGTGCAGTCATTTCACAAAACTATCAGTCCAATTTCGCTCCGGTCTGACTTTGGTTATTCCTCGGATTGATTTAATTTGAGTAATTCAACGTCAGGATCTTGAGATTTCTTCGTTCAGCGTCTGATCTTGACCTTGGATTGACTCGTAACATCTTTTCAGCGTAAAATCCTCTCCTTAGCGTGTTTTCACTTTAGTCTCTAAAATACCCTGTAGAAATATATCGGGACTAACAAGCAAAAGTTAGATAGACAAACAGTCTAATTTGGTGGGTTTAACTGTGTTTATGATTCATACAATTATGGTCCATCAGATCACCCCACACTTTTAGTTGTTCGTCCCGAACAATGCTATTAAAGGGCGGCACTCTAAGTAAGTTTGTTAAAATATGAAAATTAGACTGTGGGACTCGATTTATCCTAATTCATGCATCACTACTTATTACCAAATTAAACCGTGTAAATAAATAGAAGAAACTTGATACTTGTACCTTCGTGCTGAGATGCAAATTATTCTGGATGTTTCGGGAGATAGCCCTTTTTAGGCTCCTGGACTGCAACCTCGGGACTGTCTCGCACTATATGGTTTTCTTGTAGCTTTCTCTAGCACGTGATTCGGTTCGGGTTTCGCAGATGAGTTGAGCCTTTTTGATTTCTTTCTTTTTTGGCGAGGGACTGCTTTTTTTGTAGTGAATCCGCCTTTGGCCTTTGATTTGACGCTTTGAGTACTTCACTTTTTGTTTGGTTAAAACCTTCACAATTTTGGGCCTTTGGCCTCTTGATTTGCTTCTTCGAGCTTTTGCCATTTTGTGGCTTGCTAGTCCATTTTCTCAAGCCTTTTTGGGAGGTCCAATCATTGCCCGCAAGCCTATGGAAATACCTCCCCGCTCTTTCTCATCATTGTCGTTTCGCGCGAGTCAAAATGAGGGTCGCTCATTTATTTTCCCGGCTATTTTGACTAGAGATAGGACGGTTTGATTCCCGTCCCGCCTTCTTCATTTTTTTATGCATAAACACTGCATGGCGGAGCTGACTCTTGACTCAACTGAAAAACCCGAAGTGCAGCCTCCACTGACTTCGTAAACCATATAGTGAAATTCAGTCCTTCGATTGCTTGCCAAGCCTCTCTAGGGCATTTCTATCAACTCCACATCCCTAGTTTATCTCAGCACAGAGGGACAAATGAGAAGTTACATTCTAAGTTTTTAGACAGTGGAATTTTCATAAGGTTAATGCATGAATTATGATCTATCTTTTTCACATTCTTAAGTTCATATTTTCAAAAAGATAATATTAAAAGAAAAGAAAAACATGGTATGCACACATGTGGCTCTCAACCCACACTTTTGAACGAAGGCGTGCCTTAGTTCAAAAGTCATGCAAATATATACAAGAGAAGGAAGTGACATTAAGGAAAAAGAAGAACAGAACTCCCTTAAACGTGTCGAGTGAACGACATGGCATGAGGCTGGATAATCGAGGGAGTTCGGCTGGGGCCTTGAACTCTCAGCGCAGGCCCGGTAAATTCACGGAAGCTGCCTGGCTGATCCGATCTTGCTCCAAAAACTTAATTCCTACATGTAAGACATTCCTTCTATACAAAAAGTGGGTGAGAGCGACTTATTGGAAATTTAAATGACAGAAAATAAAAGACAGAAAGTAAGATAGTGTCGGGTTACCTCCCGACCAGTGCCTTTGTTTAACGTCGTTGGCTCGACGCATGGGATTTACTGGTTTGGATCCCATGGGTGGCTCTGGTCAAATTTTGCCACTGTTCCTGTGTTGGTTTTTACCTTGTCTTTCCCTGATTTCTTGTGAGCAGATGTGCTTGGGTTAGCATTCCATGGTTTTGGTTTTTCTTTCCATTGTTTCTGAGAGGGCAAGGGACTTGTGACCATAGCTGCTGGTCTTGTTACTCCTTCGATCTCTTTTGGCAGGTCAGAGATCTGCGTATCGTGATCTGAGATAGGTATAATGTCTGGTGGTTTCTTCGTGCGGCTATTATCAATGTAGAAATTTGCAACTTTGCCGCCGAACTTAAGTGATAATGAGCCCTTGCCCACATCGATTCTTGCTTTAGTATTGTAGAGGAATGGTCGCCCCCAATATTATTGTTGGAGGGTCGTCCTTGCTAGTTTCTCCCGTTTGTATTACATAAAAGTCTGCAGCAACAACGAGCTCTCCCACATGGAGTATTACATCTTCCAGTACTCCAGTCGGACGGATGCACGATTTATCTCTGAGCTCAATGTTTGTCCTGGGTGGTTTTAATGGACCAAGTCCTAATAAGTAATATAAGGAGGAAGGCATGGCGTTGACAGCAGCCCCAAGATCGATTAAGCACTTATGAATCTGGGTTTCCCCAATACCACAGGTGACTGTGAAGGCCCCTGGATCTTTATCTCTTTCCGGTTGTGGCTCATGGTCTGAAGTGAGGGCTCTGTCTATTGTCGGGCCATTCTGCCCATTCCTTGGCTTACGATTTGTATAATCGGACTCCTTAATATCTTGCTTCGAAGCATAAATATTAGTTGGGGAGTCCCACCTTAAATTGTTGTTGTCATCCCATCCAGATGCTGGTATGTCAGAGTGTATGATTGGTGGTGGTGTTATACAAACGGTGAATGCATATCGTCCGTTGTCGGCGTGCGTGACCCATGTTCTGCCATCATTGTGTCGGTCTTCTTCTTGATTCCAATCAGGTCGGCTTCTGCGGGTGAAGTGCTTGTTTGTAAGTTTATATGTTGGGGATCGTGCTACTTTTCCCAGAGTCACCTTTCCGTTTGACCTTTTTATCATGCTAAGATTCACCTTTGGGTTTTGGATGGTTTGTGAAGGGAGTCTGCCAGGTTCACTAGCAAGTGTTGACATTGCGGTGGCAAGCTGGAACATTTGTTTGGTCAATTCTGAAATTGCCCCGTCAGTTTTCGCCTGATATTGGTGTAGCGAAGTACCCAATTGATTTATGTTTCCTGCCAGCTCCTTCATTGTGTCATCGAGCGACTTGGTTGGTTTTTGCTGATCATGCGGGCCGGTTTGGTATTGATTTGGTCCTTTTTGCTGATATTGGCCTGCTGATGGAGTGTTCTGGTTATACTGCCGGTGTGGGGGTTGGTAGAATGACTGAGCTAATTGAGGAACAGTTGGTTGAGCGTTCTTCTGAGGATAGTTGTTGTTATGCCAGCTCGGGTTGGTTGCTTGACCATACTATCTGTTTTGTCCAGCTCTGTCATTGCTGTTGTTGTTGTATCCTTGGTATCCTCCAACTGCATTCACTTCTGCAGGTTCTTCTTCTATTAAAGTCGGGCATGCGTCAGTTTTGTGGTCCGTAGAGCCACAAAATTCGCAAGGCTTAACTGGAACTGGCTGCCTTCGTAGGATCCGAATCATCATTTCTTTTAACTGTTTCATCTCCTCAGATATAGAGTTCATTGGTGTTTCGGCCTTCGCCACACTTTTTGTTCGGGAGAATTCTTCCTGCCGAGTTGTCTCTTCTCGGAATCGAGCATTTTCAGCAACGTCGTTTATCAGTTGCCTAACACCGCTCAATGATAGATTCATTATGGATCCTCCAGCTGAGGCATCCAGAAGCATTTGGTCTAAGGGTCTTAATCCATCAATGAGGTACTCGATTATGAGTTTCTCGGGCAGTCCTAGGGTACAACAGCTTCTCTCCAGGTGGTTGAACTTTTCCAGGTAATCGTACATGGTTTCGTTGGGTCCTTGCTTGATGTCCTGCAGTTGCCTTCTTACTTGCATTGCTCTTCCTGCTGGGTAGTATTTGTCTAAGAACTTCTTCTGCATCTGAGCCCATGTTCTGATGCTTCCGGAAGGCAATGAAAGGAACCAGTCGTTTGCCGTGTCAATGAGGGAAAAGTAGAACGCCTTTAACTTGAATTCGTCTACGTTTACGCCATTCGGTTTTAAGTTTTGGCAAATACCATGTAAGCGCTGGAGATGAGTCGTTGCCGACTCTCCACGAGTTCCTGCGAATTTCGGTAAGTTGTGGGCCACTGAAGTGTTGATGTTGATATTTTCTAGCTCAGGGCCTTCGTAGATACACCACGGCTGAATTCTGAAATCTGGTGCGTTGAGTTCTCCCATAGTAGGTTCGCGGAAATGGTCGTTATCTCCATAGTAGTTATCGAAAACGGGTTCGCGTCTCGGCACTTGTCGAGGGAGTGGTAGTGGTGGAGATCTAAGGGGTTGTACTGGACCAGCTGCATTTCGGTCCTCGGGTGGTTCTTGGTTTCTTCTGTTAGCTTCCCTATCGCGAGCTCTTCTGTTTCTGATGAGTCGTTCTGGATCGTCGATAAATGGAAGCGGCACCTCATCATTTCGATCGTACAGGTTTATCTCTTCGTCATCCTGGTAGTCATGGTGACTTCCTTCGCGAGACATGGTTGTTTTGAAGCGCGTATTGTTTCAAAGAACTTATCCGATTAATTGACTAACTCCCCGGCAACGGCGCCAATTTGACGAAGCCCACTGCACTGTCGTTAAGTTGCAATGTTCTTTGTACAAATAAATTTATATTTTCCGCTACTCGCGACTACACTACTGGGTAGTAAGTGGTAAGTAGGGGTCGAACCCAAGGGAATTAGGGGGATACGTTGTTCTTTGAAAACTATACTAGCGGGAGTATGTGTTTCAGGTTGATTGAGATTTTAGCGCGAGTAATTAAGCTACTGTTTTTGGTTTTTTCGGTTTTTTATGCGGAAAAGTAAGTACAGAAAATAAATACTGGAATTTAAAGGAGTTAAGGGAAGAAGACTTACAGTGGGTGATGCGTGATTGGCGAGTCCTCCGGTAGATGAGCGGTTGATGGTTGCAGTTGATCGAGCAATTTATACTAAGTAAATAAAAGTAAATACAGGGGGGGTTTTGTAATCTAAAGAAAACATTCGGTTTCAGGGGCCTTGTATCATATTTGTTTATCATCGACCGCTAATGATCATACTAAGTGTTCAAAGATGAATCGAGGCCCTTTCGTAGCGCAAGACTTGCAACATCATTTAAAACACTTGTTCTACTTCAGACTAATTCCTCCTTTCGAAGTATCTTAGCCTTTTGTGCATCCACCTGATCTTTCAGTTACGATCGACCAAGTGGTGTTTTAGATAAGTCAAACTCCTCAGATAAGCTTTGCCCTTTTGTAGCGTCCACTTACCCGAGTATGTTCACGAATCCCACGGAAGAGTTTTTCCCTTTCGTAGCATCCACTCAACCTTGGAAATTCTGACTATATATGGCACATAGAACAAGTTTTGAACACAAAGCGACATTAAGTGCAGGGTCTAAAACATTTTACAATACAAGTACACCTCTTTGACCGAATAAAGAGTTTAGCTACGAATATCCATAGCGGTGGATACCATAGCTAAATACTCGGGGGTTTTTGAAAACAGTAAGAGGGAAAGGGGTGGAATACTCAAGAACCAACAGGAGTATTCCCAATTTCCTACTGAATACTCAAGAACCAACAGGAGTATTCTCTAAAGTATAATACTCAAGAACCAACAGGAGTATTATTTCAAAACCAAACCAAACTTACAAAGTGACCAAATGTTTTAGAGAGATAAGTGAACTACAATTTGTGGATTTGTGGATGCTCTAAATGAGAACGGGTGGCCTTCTATTTATAGCCATGGAGGAGGAGGAATGGAGGGTTGTGACGATCTTCATCCAAGGGAGGAGGAGAGGAGGAGGAGATGTGGAGGAGAAGGCCACCACATGTCACATTCCCATGGTGGCTTGAAAGCCGCCGGTTGCAAGTGAGAAAGGGAGGAGGGGAGGTGACTTTGGTCACCTCCTCCCATAGCCACCGGTCATCCAAGGGGGAGAAGGGGAGGAACCCACCCATGAGTCACCACTTCTCCAAAAACCGCCGGTCACTTGGTCCATGGATGAGTTTTGACAGTTTTGTGCAGTCTTTTCACAAAACTATCAGTCCAATTTCGCTCCGGTCTGACTTTGGTTATTCCTCGGATTGATTTAATTTGAGTAATTCAACGTCAGGATCTTGAGATTTCTTCGTTCAGCGTCTGATGTTGACCTTGGATTGACTCGTAACATCATTTCAGCGTAAAGTCCTCTCCTTAGCGTGTTTTCACTTTAGTCTCTAAAATACCCTGTAGAAATATATCGGGACTAACAAGCAAAAGTTAGATAGACAAACAGTCTAATTTGGTGGGTTTAACTGTGTTTATGATTCATACAATTATGGTCCATCACTCGTTGAATCTCTCATGATGAATTTCTTGTCTCTTCTCCAAGCTAGGGTTTTCTCCGAAAATAAGCACACAACTCTCCAAAATCAGCCCCCAATTGAATCTGGTCGAATCCCCTTTTTATAGCTCGAATTTCCATAATTATCTAAAACCAAAATTAGGAAAGTCCCGTGACATCTCAATTGTCACGGGCTGTCACGGGACCCAAAGATGTCGTTGCCACGGCCAAGTCCCGTGACGATTATATTGTCCCGTGACAACAGGGAGCGTCACGGGCTGACTTACGTTGCGTTTTTGGAGGTCTAAACCTTCAAATCTGCTCTTGGTGTCAACTACAAAGTTGTAGCCCTTTGCAATAGCTTTCCAACAAGCTTTGAATCAATCAATTTGGACACCATATGCGATCTGTGCGTGCAAAACAAGTTGGAAAGGTCAATCTGCCTTGTTTTTACCGAAATCTCTACTAAATGCTTCGTTTTGCTTCAGATCAATCCAAAAGTATTGGGGATGTGATATATGACCTGAAACACTAGAAAATAGATTAAATGATAACAAAATGTCCGAAAAACAAACTTATTCCATCATCGAATGAAGTGAATAATAGGTTAAGAATTTGACCGATCAAAACACTCCACACTTTGGATTTGTTCGTCCCGAACAAAGTTAGAACGAAGGGAAGAATAAATGCAAGTCTGTATGAGGCTCAACTGACTATATGTTCCTAAGCTACCCACTCAAGTGTCATGTGATCAATACTAACTGGAACAAAAACAAAAAGATAACTCACTGTCGTAGAGGACACGAATGCATTTAGCATATGCATCAAGCCTTTAAACCCCTAGACTGCCCTAGTAGGACGAGTGTAGTCTCGTGAAGGTTTTCAGGAATGGGACTACCTACAAATCCACTGTACAACTAACTAACATGTATGCATGAAATGATGTTCAACGATTCACAGTAAAGTCATGTCATACCTCGAATTCATCGTGTTACCTCAACTTCAAGTCAAGCTTCTTCATCAAAGTTTTCAGACAATCATAGATTAAACGAGTTATGCATTCAAACGGTCAATACACACGGCTAGCAATCGACTAATCACATGTTCTAAATAGTTCTATGGCAACAAAATAAGGGCAAAAATAGTTACCCAAAACATGCTCGCCATTCACCTATGCTATCTAGGGATAGTCCACGGGTTCTTGGTGCAAAGCTCATTCTCAAGTGCCAAGGACTAGGCAATGACCCGTAAGAGAAGAGGAGTCTGGCTTAAGGATTTTTTGAAAAATGGTATTAAAATCTGCATCAAAATTTCAGTGCAAGCATGAGAGTCATCCCTTAGTTTCTAGTACATGAATTCGCAAGACAAGTCATTATTGCACGCAATGAAGAGGTGGAACTACACTACATCAAGTAAAAGGGGGCAGCAATTGTTTCAAAATTGTTTTCAATACACAAGGGGTGACTTTTCTCACTTTGCCCTTGGTATAATCTCTCTGTTTTTTTTGTACACAAGGGGTGACTTTTCTCACTTTGCCCTTGGTATTTTTTTCTGCTCTCTATTTTTTTCTTCAAAAACAACTATGCTTGTGGTCAATTTTTCACCCTCTTTTGAAAATTCAGAACTTTGTTCTTGATTGAAAACATTGAAAACCAATTTTTTAACTCCACACTTAAAGCTTGACATAGTGTATGAATAAAGGCGGGTGCATGCAAATCACAACAAGTATAGAGAAACACATACTAGCACTAAGGTCACCTAGAAAAATAGATGCATATTTATGTTTTTGACATTTCTGAACCGGTGCCTACTAATTTCAAGTCTCAAACATGCTTTAAGAAATACATAGATCATGTGATAGAAAAAGGCTAGCAATGATACTGACTCAAGAGAATACACACATGATTAAAACTATTTCAAGTCCTAGACTTCGAATCCAAACGAGTGACAATCAGTCAAGGAGTATCGTAGAAAACGAGGATTTCAATCGCAATACATAGACAGTTGAGCATATGCAAGAGTGAATGTGATATGCAATGTGTGTGACTATGCGCTACCCACTCCACACTTAAAAATGAGCTCAGTCCCTGAGCGAAGAGATAGAAAATAAGAAAAAAGTGCATAGGAACTTCCCTCGTGTGTGATAGCTCGAAATCCATGGAGATTAAACGATGACCGGTGAGTGAAACACGACTTGTGAGCTGGTAGATATAGATAATAACACAAAGAGCAGCACAAGTGATAGGTTAGCATCAATAATCGCGAAGAGACCTGGATAAAGGAATGCCAAACGAATATAGTGATAAACGATGTGAGCAAAAATTGAACAGCAAAGACAAAATATCTCAATCTGTATTCGAGCATGTCCCATGACACCTTACCTGTCACGGGGTGTCACGGGACGTCACGGGACTGCAAAATGTCACTGCTTTGGCCAGGTCCCGTGACAGGTCCATTGTCCCATGACGGTCCTTGGATCACGAGCTGTCACGGGTCTATGAAAGTAATGCTGCTACGACATGGTCCCGTGACACCTGATTCGTCACGGGACATCACGGGGCTAAATTTTGACATTGCTTCGGCGAAGTCCCGTGACAGCTCCATTGTCCCGTGACAGTCCCAGTGTCACGAGACTGAAATTCTACTTTTCTCGTGATGGCACTCCACACTTAAAACCACTGAACACATGAAATCACACAATGCAAATGCAGATGAAAACTAGCTAAATACTTACAGCGCGGGTTACTCCCCGAAGAGGCCTAGCTTAACATCTTCGCTAGACTCAGCAAAGCACCCCATATAAATCACTCGTGAAAAGTCCTTTGCTAGGATCCCTCCTCACGGGGCCTTCAACAGAGAGAGGGGTGTCAATCCACCTTCAAATCCCATTGAAATTTACGTCCATCAAGACTAACATGGACGTTAAGCAGAGCATGCAGTCCCTTCAAAATTTTAATACCCTTAAGAACCAAGGGACTGTAGAAACTCCCTAACAATAGTTTCAAGCCGTAAGGCAAGAACTGTCGAAACTTGTCTGGAGGTTGTGTACCAAGATATATATCTTCAGAGCTAGCTCCAGCAAGAACACTTCCTTTGTACTCTTTAGATAAGATTTCAAGTGCATATACTTCAGAATTTCCCTTTACTATCGTATGTATGTGTATGCGAGGGTCCTCTTTAAATGAGCTCATGTACACATCAACAAAATCTTCGTACCTATGATCCCTGGATGGCTCTTTAGCGTCCAGAAAGACTGAAGGAATGAAACTCTCTTCCATCTGCTCATGTAAATGACCTTTTGAAACAGTAGTAGTGGAGGGAGATGTATCTTCATCTTCTGAGACGTCATCAGTACAAAAGTCATCATCCTCCAACTCAGTGTAGGCCTTGGCAACCATTCTAAACGCCTCAAAACCATCCTCACAAACAGATTGTTCTGGTTTAGAGAGCATTCTCTTATCCCGATCATCTTCCACGTGGATTGGAAATAAAACTGAAGATGAGTATGCTTCATAGACTTGAACTTCTTGATGGTTAGTCATTACCACCTCGATGTCCTCATCTCCGCATTCATTGGTGGTTGCTCTGGCTAGTTGCTCTAACCGGTCCTTCTGTATTTTCTATTTGGCTACGAGCTGCTCTATTGACCGCTCAATTCCTTGAAATCTCCTCACTTAATCTTTATTCCACTTCTCTTGTTGTACGAGGAAATTGGTCAGCAAAGATTCCAGATTTGACGAGACACCAGATGGCTGATTTTGTTGTTGATGTCCCTGGTTCTGGTAGTCCTCATAATAGCAGTCATCTTGATAATACGTTTGATCATAAAACTGATGTTGTTGCTGCTGCCACTGGTCCTGGTAACTCTCATAATAGTGGTCATCTTGATAACAGAGTCGATCATCGAACTGATTTTGATTTCCTTCCCCATTTGTATCATATGAATATGTCTCACAATAACGCTCTTCCTTTGGGTAGGCGTCTTAATGACCAAAAGAGAACATCCTCGCAACATTCAAAATAAAAGTGATTAGTGAAGGTCAAAAGTATATAGAATATGTACAATGAAGTATATAAAAAATGGAATAGTCTAAACTACGCACGTTAAATCTAATATCACACTAAACGCTGCTCCCCGGCAACAACGCCATTTTGACAAGCGTATTTTTAACCCTTTATAGTTGTCAAATTATGAGTTTTAGGGGTCAAATTGCAGTCAAACAAAATTCATAAACCTTGGTAAGCCAAGGGTCGATCCAAGGAACAGGTGTGTGAATAATAGTTAACTAGTGACCTATTTAGCTATTACGATTTAACAAAGGTTTTGTTGTCACAAAAATTGCAGAAATTAAATAGCAGAAAATAAAAGGGTTTGTACTTATCAGAGAAAGAATTCTAGGACCGTACTTCACCCGTGCTAACCCCACTAATCATGCAATCGTTATCACGTAATTCATCATGCTATCGAATATCGAAATAAACCAAAATAACACTAGATAAGCCGCCCATCCTCGGATCATTATCAAGATTAATCTCATTCGTTGAACGCCGCCCATCCACGGATTATCAACGATCTCGATTTATTAAACTGAAGGTTTTCATACAATTTCATACAATCCGGTTAATACCTAGGACCCATCCATCTTTCGGTAATTAACCTAAATACGTCCTAGCATGCAAACATCTCATTCGATATAAATACTTGCATAGAACGATAAATTAAGCACGATGAAATTGAATATTCGATTTGCATTAATGGAAAACATTCATATGACACATGAAGAGTTGGGTACAATGCATGGGATCCGTAGGATCCCATAATTAAAGAGACTACTCGCTATTCATGGTTAATTAACCAAAAATAGTGTATAGAGAAATTAAGGACAAGTAAACCGTAAAGACGCGGTGGCTCGTTGAATCTCTCATGATGAATTTCTTGTCTCTTCTCCAAGCTAGGGTTTTCTCCAAAAATAAGCACACAACTCTCCAAA
>CM066201.1:54636922-54666106 GCA_033675215.1 Rhodiola kirilowii
AAGATAAAAAATTCAACGGGTTGAAAACGCATGATTGTCATGTCATGTTGCAGCGCTTACTTCCCGTGTTTATTTGACCGTACTTGCCACATTATGTAGTGGAGCCCCTTATATCATTAGCGCGATGGTTTCTGAAGTTATGTTGCAAAGAGGTGATGGTGAGAGATGTAACTCAAATGAAAGACGATATCGTTATAATTTTGTGCAAATTGGAGATGGTTTTCCCTCCTGCTTTCTTCACCATCATGGTGCATCTACTGATCCATCTTCCTGAACAAGTTCTTCTTAAGGGACCCGTACACTATTCTTGGATGTATCCTATTGAGAGGTTTATATGTATTTTTTATTCTTTAAATTTTGTTGTACATTATCTTAAGTACATTTATATTTGTTGACTAACTATGACTAATTTCTCCTTTTGTAGACAATTAGGTGAATACAAGAGATCAGTTCGAAACACCAGATATCCTGAGGGATGTATTGCTGAGCAATACATTACACATGAATGTGTAACATATTGCAAATTATACATGAACGATTCAGTCGAGATGGACTCCACAAGTGAAGCTCATTTATATGGCCTGAATATTTACTCTCCACTAACCAAGGTTAGTGGTCATTTGCCTAGGGTCAAGTTGAGTAAGATACAACTTGACATTGCTCATTGGTGTGTCGTGGAACACTGCATACAAGCAGCTGAGTATTTTCGGAGGCATTTGCAGAAGTTTGAGAGAGAGTGCCCAAACAGAACAAAGAAAGAACGTGTTAAGCATTTTGTCAAATATTTTCGTGACTGGGTATGAACTATTGGATTGGATATTTTTTTATTTCTAGTTAATAACCTTGTTGCATAGTATTTACTTTTTCTTGGGCGTAGTATTTACTTTTTCTTAATTTATTTCTAGTTAATAACCTTGTTGCATATTTTTCGATTTGTAATCACACATGGAGATCGTAAGACGAGAAGCCCATCCTTCATATTCTGAAGAGTTGCACTTTTTAGCACGTATGCCCCAATCATATGCATGTTACTCCCAATGTGATGTTAATGGTGTCAAGTTTGTTGTGTGGGATCGGGATCAAAACAAGAGGACTCAAAATTCTGGTGTTATGGTCGAAGATGGTGATTTAACTTACTACGGCATTATCCAGAACATTATTGAGCTGCGATATGCTAATGGAATGCCAGTGGTAATTTTTGATTGCACATGGTTTAACACGGATCCTAATGATAGGGGAAGCACTAAGAGAGACTACGGTCTTCTATCCGTAGATATTTCATCGACTTGGTTCGAAGATTGGCCTTATTGTCTAGCCACTACCGCAAGGCAAGTTTTTTACTTGGATGATCTAAAAGCCGGCGAACCATGGAAAGTGGTAAATGTTGTTTCGCATAGAGGGACATACAGTGACGATTCCCTTGCACGATTCACTTTCGGCTCAAGAAGATGATCCTTATCAAGAGCAAATCCCCACTAACATAACAAGTGATGTACAACCTTATAACTACTCTATGGACGACAATGAGGGGCACATTCCGAGGGCAAGAAGACAATTGAACTTGGATGAAGAAGTTGATTTGATTGAGACAGAGGATGATGATAGTGGAAGTGATGAAGATGATGAAATGATGTTGGACGATGAAGATGATGTTTATGGGGATGATGACGAAATGGACCAATGTGAGGATTATGCAATGCAAGAAACGGACGATGAAGCTTGATTAAAGAATGTGGAAGACCATGTTCTCTGTTTGTTCATTTGGCAAGTGTATGTTTGGTCTCAATTTCCATGTAACAAAACACATGTTTAGTGTTTGGTCTCAATTTCCATGTAACAATCTGGAGCTTGTAACAATCTCAATTTCCATGTAACAAAACTTGTGTCTGTCCAGGATTTTTGGGCGAAATGAATTTTTGGAGCGGGATAAATCTAAGATGTATTTATACAGGATGAAGCGACTATTATTACGAAAAATGTCGCATTAAGATGTATTTTGGCCCAAAATAAGCCAGCCCATTAGACAAACCCTATGTGTTTCTTCGATCCCCAAATTCGATCTGCCGTTTCTCTCCTTCACATTGCAAAGCCGACCACCGATCGACTTTCTCGAAGAAACACAACCAGCCACCGATCGACTTTCTCTCCTTCACACAACCTCCAATCCAACTTCTATGGCGAGATCGAAGAACGCAGCAACTAGACGTCCTGACGAGGAAATCCAGAGCCGACCACCTATGAATTTGAGATCCCCATATGTCCGTCGTCCGACGAGCAAAATGCGGTTTGATGGGCCGCCGAAGCCAACCACTGGCTTTATCTCGGCCGACACGCCACCCCAGTCACCAGCACGGTCGCCTGAACCCTCAATTTCGCAGCCGGTGATAGGGCCTGAAGTAAAGCATACCGAACGAGCCAGGGCAGTACTGACTGGCATGAAACGGCTGGGGCGCATGAAGACGCTTGCTGCCATCAAGACTCCACCTCCGCCTCCGCCTCATCCGCCCAGTAATCCTGATGCCCAGGTTATTCATCAACCTCTCCCTCGACAGACTCCGCCGCGTAAGGCAAAAAACATGGCGCAGCCGAGTCATCAACAAAAACTGAAGAGAAAAGCAAATCCCACATATCCGCATGTGCCCCCAGAGAAGAGAAAAGCATTCAATCAGTCATCTCATGCTACCCCGATTCCTCCAGTGCCAGAAGAACCTCCAGCGTCTGCAAACCCCACCTGCCCTCGTCTTGCTGCCCCAATCCCTCATCCATTACCCCAAACCCCAAAGTCCAATCCAATAGTACCCCGGAGGTCTCCTAGGGGTGTATCCAAGTCCACAGGTCGTTCAAATGCTAATTCCCAACCAGCCATACCTAATTTTAGTGATCCTAACCCACATCCAATGTTCCATAGTCCACCACCTTCACCCCCCATGCTCCATACACAACATGCATCCCCTGCCATATCAAACGAAGATGAACCCCCAGCTCCAGATTTTGATCAATTCATCGATAACAATGGTTCTGATGATGAGGGCGAAGTTAATTTGGCAAATGTTCCAAGCATCCGATGCAAGAGCTTGGGTTATGTACTACTAGCAGGTATATGTTTTACTTTTAAATGAATTGTGTTTGTCAATTCGGTTACTGTTACTTGTGATTAATTGATTGGTGTTGATTAATCATACATAACAGTAGAAACAGAGAATGAATTGTGTTTGTTAATGAATTGTGTTTGTCAGTTTTACTTATATATGTTTTACTTAAAAATGAATTGTGTTTGTCGTTACTACGTATTTTTCTAACGCTTTTTGTAAAACAGGGAATGAAGGAGCAGAAAAAAGGAATGTTAGAGGAGTTGTCAATGGGACAACATTGGCAAATTACAAACTTATCTCCAACAAAGGACAATTGATCAAGGTTGAATTTCTGCGTGATGGGAGTGGTCCGGCAAATGGCACAGTGGCAAGCTTACTACATCACGAGATTGAAAGTGCAATTAGGGACAAAGTTCCCATGATGGCCTCATCATTCAAAAAGCTTTCGGAAGAACATAGAAGGACTGTTTATGACCACCTGAGCGTAAGTAGTACTTCTTAGAAAATATTCATTTCATTAAGAACTAAGTTATAATTGTAATTTATTTTTATTTCCATTGCAGCCAAACTTTCTCATTGATCGAAAAGATGACCAGCTATGGAATCATATATTTAAAAAGGCAACGGAGAGGTACCGTGATTGGAAATCGAGTTGCAAAGCATTCTTTCAAATCCATGGATCTGAGGTAATTCCGCGAGAGTTTCTGGATCGGCCTGAACAATGGAAATGGCTTATGAGCCACTTTAGTGAACCTAAAAACCAGGTTATGATCTCACTGATTTTAGTTGTTAATTAGTGTATCTAAATTTTATTCCCTAACTGATTACCTTTGCATTCGGTCCTCTTTAACTTGTTTAAATTTTCTTATAACAGGAAAGGAAAGGGGTAAGAACATGTCCAGAGTGCGCAATATGCCCGAGAGAATGAACCACACCTCCGGAAAATGTGCCTTTTACATGAGGGCTGCAATTCTAGCCGATCAGGGAGAAAAGGCACCTCGTATAACTACCTTCTCACATGTCTACTCTAAAGATCCTGTTGGTGCAGCCCTTGCAGTTAAGTGTATTTTATGATGTCTACTGCTACTGTCTTTGTGTTGTACCATGTATGATTGTGGTGAAAGTGTTTTAATGCTACTGTCTTTGGTTGTACCATATAATTGGTTGTTTCTGTTTTCTTTTTGCTGACTGTTAGTATTGTTCTAGTTCTTAATTGCTATAATCATCTGCGAAATAAGGACTGCTATGTTCCTGTTACTTGTGATTAATTGATTGGTTTTGATTATGAATAATTGCTTGCATTGTCTGATAATTGTTTCCATAGATAATGACTGCTATGTTCATCAGTTCTTGTTCCTTGTTAGTGAAGACATTGATTTTATTACATATTAGCTTTTTGTTCTTCCTCAATGTATTTACACTTCTCTATATATGTATAGAGACAAATGCAAGCAAAGGTTCACGACTTTTTGCAAGATCGAAATGGGGATGAATCTGAGGAGCACAGTGTCCTAAATGATGAAGGACCACTTCCACTTGCCACGGAGCTTGATATCATTACCCAAGTTATGGGACAGAAGCGTGGGACATATATTTCTGGAACTGGGAAGTGCTTCAAGAGGCCACCCCTCCCGAGAGGAGGCGCAAGAAATTCAGAACTTAAAGAGCAACTCCAACAGCAAAAGGAGGAGTTTAAGGAGGAGTTTAAGGAAATGAAGGAGGCATTTGAACAGCGCATACGTGTTCTTGAAGAGCTGGTGGTTCGTGGTGCTTCAGCTAATCACACAAGCAACAATGCCTCGGGAGGGGCGACTAGTTATGGCCCGGCTTCTTAAATAAAAATCTGGATTGATGTTTTTTGGCTCGGGCACACACATATGGACATTTGTTGTGTGTGTCCTTTTTGTGTGGCCGGCAATATGTATGTTGGCCGGAATACTGTTCAATGGCCAGAATTAATATGTTTAAACCAGGTTCACGTTTAGTAGTATGTCTTAAACCTTTTAATGTGACAATTTGTTGTATGATATGCAACAATTTGTTGTTTTTATGCGACAATAATGTGCTCATATGCGACAATTATGTGCTTTTATGCGACAATTATATGCTTTTATGCGACAATGATGTGCTTTTATGCGACAATTACATGTTTTAGTTTCTACGCTTATGCATGTTTATACGACATTTATGTTTTCAAATTGTGTAGCGTATGCACTTTTATACCAGTTCAACATTAGTGTTTTTAAGTGTATGAAGTATTACGCGACAAGTGTGTCTGACACTTTTGTCCCTTTAAACAGCTAATGCGACACATTTTAGAAATCATCTGCTTTATAAATGTCGCATATGCTCATAACGAGTACATTATAGTCTCTTTTTTATGTGACAAACCTAACAAAAATGTGGCGTAAGATTAAAAC
Source organism: Rhodiola kirilowii (assembly GCA_033675215.1). Classification (NCBI taxonomy): domain Eukaryota; kingdom Viridiplantae; phylum Streptophyta; class Magnoliopsida; order Saxifragales; family Crassulaceae; genus Rhodiola; species Rhodiola kirilowii. The sequence goes on from CM066201.1 coordinate 54,642,435, forward strand.
TTTACGCGACAAGTGCGAATTTAACATGTCGCGAGACATTACGCTACTAGGCTTTCGTGACAAATTTTACGCGACACAAATATAGTCGCATAAACATTATGCGACCAATATAGGACATTACGCGACGTGAAAAAACTATCTCCTAAACTTCGGGAAGTTCATGAAAAGGTAGTACAATAAAGGGACTGATACTGCTCAGTCGTCCAGAACCGGGTTCCAGAAGGAGGAAAAAGACTACAACAAAAATAGAGCTAAAGACTCCATTCCCGATAACAAAGGCAAAGGGATACAATGCAGAGAATGTGAAGGCTTAGGACATATTCGGGCAGAGTGTATTAACACACCGAAGAAAAAGAATGCATATACTGTCAACTGGAGTGACAGTGAATCTGAAGGGGAAACCAACAATTTTGTTGCGCTTTCTAGCTATATTGATGGACCATATTTATATGATTCATTAAGACAGTTAAACCCACCAAATTAGACACTTTTTGTCTTAATAACGTTTACTTGTTAGTTCCATTTTTGCTCTATAGGCTATTTTGAGGTTTAGAGAAGAAACGAGCTAAAAAGGGGGTTCTTAAGCTAAAATCATCACAAGGCCATTGGTTCTATCACACAAGAAGATTCATGCGAGCGCATGCCACGAGAAAACCAGGCCATCGCCCAGGCCCCCGCCCGAGAAAGTCAGCCGCGCCCAGCGCACCAGCCGAGCTGCCTAGGTCCAAATCCAAGTCGCTCGACCAAACCTTCGGATCTGGAAAATCTGGCTCGACCAAAGTGTTTAAAATGTCAAATGACTCGGTGAATCGCAAATCCCAGACAAAACGCCCGAGTAAATTCATCCATGGCCGAGAAAACCAAGTCTCGCCCAGGTCACGCCCGGCCATCGCCCAGGTCGCGACCGAGACAGCGCCCGAGCCTCGCCAGGTCACGCCCCAAGGCCCGCGCCTGGGAAAACCAGGCCGCGTCCGAGCCCGTCCGAGGCCTGCGCCCACACTGAACTTCACATCAGGCCACGACCATGTTCCGGCCAGATTCCGGCAAAACGGTCTCGACCAAAAGGCTTAGAAGTGCTTCAACATTCAAAATCAGCTATTCAAAGGCAAAGAATTCCGACCAAAATTCCGGCCAAGCGCCGGCGAACTTCCGACGAGCCTCCGATCAAGCCACATCCCACCACCACCATGCTCCGGTCAGTTCTAGCCCAACTCCGGTCAAAATCCGGCGAAGTCCAACCAAACTACTTATTTCCCGGTTAGGGCATACTATTCACATCGGTTGATCTTTTTGGTTTGAAACCAAACCTCAACCAAGTTCAAGGGACTTGCCCAACCCTCAACCGAGCTCAACTAAGTCAAGTGGATGGCTCTTGAGGAGGTTCATGAACTTACTCAAGTAGCCCTTTGAGGTCCAACTAAGCTCACTTAAGGAGCAACCAAGGGAGCAAATCGGTTGGCTTGGGATATTTGCTTATCAAGTTGTGTGATCTTCTAATCCACAAGACCAAGTGCATTCCCCTTGGCTCTCAAGCTCAGCCGCCCATGTGCAAGGTCATGTGCCTTGCCCTTTGGCTCAATCCAAACTACAACCAAAGAGCAACCGAAGACCAAACTAAGTTGAGGGAGAACCAAGGCCAAGTCGGCTGGTTCCATGCCAACCACAAACCGCCACTTTTGGCCTATAAATAGAGAGGCTTGGCCTCTCAAAACTCATCTCTTGTTCCATGGTTACTTGGTCACTTATCTCACTAGTTTGATCTTTGTTACTTTCACTCACAAAGCTTGTAAACACTTGACATTTTGGGAATCAAAAGCTCCAACTTCTCTCTTGTTCTTGAGTGTTCTTGAGTTACTTTTCCAAAACTTAACTTGTTCTTGAGTTACTTTTCCAAAACTTTACTTGTTCTTGAGTTTGTTCTTGAGTTACTTTCCAAAAACCTTTCTTTCTTTGTCTTTGATTTTCGAAAACCATCTACTTTCTTTTGTACTAGCTATGGTATTTACTTCAATGAATATTCGTAGCTAAACCTTTCATTCGGTTGAAGGGGTGTGTTTATATCATAAAATGTTCTAGACTCTTTTCTTAATGCTTCTATGTGTTCTAACTAGTTCTTTGTGCCATATATTCGGGTTAAACATAACTAGGTTGAGTGGATGCATCGAAAGGGCAAAAGTCTTCCTAGTAGTGCTTTCCCTCTTTAAACACCACTTGGTTGATCGGAAATGATTGATCAAGTGGATGCACTTAGGCTAAGATACTTCGAAAGGAGGAATTAGCCTAGCTAGAACTAGTAAGCTATGTCTTGAAAAGGACTAGCCGGTGTGGCAAGGTGCTTGAAAAGGCATTGCTTTGGGTTAAGTCTCGAAAGGGAACAACCTACACCTTAGAACACTTAGTATGATCATTAGAGGTCGATGATGAACGGAACTATGATATAAAGCCCCTAAACCGAATCCTTCTCTTAATCAAAACACCAACTTGTCATTTACTTTCAGTTCTCTTATCAACTGCTTACTTTCAGTACCCTTTACATTCAGTACTTTACATTCGGCAACTAACTTTACTTTCAGCACCTAACTTTTACTTTCAGCACATTTACTTTCAGTCTTTATTTTCCGCATTTACTTTCAGTCTTTATTTTCCGCACTTAATTTCAGTTATTTACTTTTCCGCACTTTGCTTCCACTACAGACGTTTTCAACATCAATCCAACATAGCATTTGGCACGTATTGCGCTTGAAACACAGCGTGCGACAAACCAAAAGCATGTTGTTTGGTTGATATTGAACTCGACTGTTCCAGCAATTTACTCTTCAGCATTACTTCCAGTACTAAAATCACAACCAACCCCAATCGCACTTAAATTCTGTACAATTTCCTTAAAGAACTGCTATCCACCATTTTCCCTTGGGTTCGACCCCTACTTACCGCTTTACTACCCAATAGTGACGTCACAAGTAGTGGACTTATAAATTAACTTTGTACATTTGTCTCGCGACAAGGCATCTGTCAAAATTGGCGCCGTTGCCGGGAAGAATTGGAATTACAATCGGATAAAGTTCTTAAAAATTTGTACTCATTTTTGCATAACCATGTCTCGTGCAGGAAGCCACCATGACTATCAGGATGATGACGAGATGAATCTGTACGATCGAAATAATGAGGCGCCGCCTCCATTTCTTGACGATCCGGAACAGCTCATCCGAGACCGAAGAGCTCGTGATAGGGAGGCCATCTGAAGAAACCAAGGACTACCCGAGGGCCGAAATGAAGCTGGCCCAGCACAACAACCACCTAGACATCCACCACCACCTCAACACCAACAAGCGCCAAGGCGAGAACCCATCTTCGATGAGTACTATGGGGATAACAATTACCACGAACCTACTATGGGAGAACTATCGGCACCGGATTTCAGGAATCAACCATGGTTCATTTACGAAGGCCCTGAACTGGAAAACATTGCCATCAACACATCAGTGGTCCACAACTTGCCCAAGTTCTCAGGAACTCATGGAGAATCAGCGACAACTCATCTCCCACGCTTACATGGCATTTGCCAAAACCTAAAACCCAATGGAGTGAATGTAGAGGACTTCAAGTTGAAGGCGTTCTACTTTTCCCTCATTGACTCGGCGAACGACTGGTTCCTTTCATTGCCTTCCGGTAGCATCAGAACATGGGCTCAGATGCAAAAGAAATTTCTGGACAAATACTACCCGACAGGAAGAGCAATGCAAGTAAGAAGGCAACTGCAGGACATCAAGCAGGGGCCTAATGAAACAATGTATGACTACTTGGAAAAATTCAACCGCCTGGAGAGAAGCTGCTGCACCCTTGGACTGCCCGAGAAACTCATCATCGAGTACCTCATAGATGGACTGAGACAATTAGACAAAATGCTCATGGATGCCTCAGCTGGAGGATCGATGATGAATCTATCATTGAGCGGCATAAGGCGACTCATCACCGACGTTGCTGAAAACGCCCGATTTAGAGAGGAGACAACTCGGCAGGAAGAATTTTCCCGAACAAAGAATGTGGTGAAGGCAGAGACACCGATGAACTCCATGCCCGAGGAGATGAAACAAATGAAGGAAATGATGGTTCAGATCCTACGAAGGCAGCCAGCTCAAGTAAAGCCTTGCGAGTTTTGTGGTTCTACGGACCACAAGACTGACGCATGCCCGACATTAATAGTAGAAGAACCGCCAGAAGTAAATGCAGTAATAGGATACCAAGGATACAATAACAACAGCAACGACAGAGCCGGACCAAGCCGACAATATAGTCAAACAACCAACCCGAGTTGGCGAAACGAGAACCACCCTCCGAGGGAGACACAACAAGCCGCACCTCAACCGGCCCAACAACCTTACCGACCGCCCCAACGGCAGTACAACCAGAACGTCCCACCGGCGGGCCAATATCAGCAAAGGGGACCAAGTCAATACCAGGCGCGCCCAAGCAATCATCAAGGACCAAACAAGTCCCTTGATGATGTGGTGAAGGAACTTGTGGGTTCTTTTTATCAATTCCAAGTCGAAACAAAGGGAGAACTATCTGACTTGAAGAAGCAAATGTCCCAGCTTGCCACCTCAATGTCTGCACTCACTAATGAACCCGGCCGACTTCCTTCTCAAATCATTCAAAATCCGAACGAAAACGTAAGTGCCGTGACTCTTAGGAGTGGGAAAAAGCTAGTCATTAAACCCATGGAGCCAGAGGAAGAAAAAGACCCGAAGTTGCCCGGAGAAGAACCAATGATGCCCGAGGACCCTGGTACTCTTGACCAGGACGCGCCCGAGGAAGGCAGGGACACAACCGAAGAAGGGCAGGACGCAGCCAAGAAACATAGGCCACGCCCGGAGCCCAGGACCGAAACCTCCAACATCAGCGCATCTCTTCCATTTCCTGTACCGGCCCGAGTACCGAAACAACATGTCATGGATGAGGACGTGTTCGAATTATTCAGCAAGGTTGAGATCAACATCCCCCTCTTGGAGGCCATCAAGCAAATCCCTCGATATGCAAGGTTTTTAAAGGAGCTTTGCACCAACTGGAGAAGGAATACTAGAAGTGATCAAGAGCTGATGAGTAGAAACGTGTGGGCTGTCATGCAACGGAAAGTGCCCCCCAAGTGTGGCGATCCGGGAACTTACACCATTCCATGCACAATTGGCAACATCCGAATTGAGAACTGCATGCTAGACCTCGGGGCTTCGATCAACGTTCTTCCATTTTCACTCTATTAGTGCCTCAGGATTGGACCCCTCGAACCCACCGGTCTCACTATCCAGATGGCGGACCGATCTTGCAAATAGCCCGAAGGCAAAATAGAAGACGTCCTAGTTCAAGTGGGAGAATTGGTATTTCCAGCGGACTTCTACGTCCTAAAGATGGAGAATGGCGGCCAACAGACCATGCACCTATCCTTCTCGGTCGTCCATTCCTCAAAACATCGAAAATGAAGATAGAGTGCGGGAGTGGGATGCTCTCGATGGAAGTAGAAGGAGAGGTCTTCAGCTTCGACATATTCCGAGCAATGAAACATTCCGTGGAGTTTGAGGCTATCCATGCTCTCGACACTTTGGACGACCTAGTCCAAGAAGTTCAAACAGATCCAAGAGCAGATCCCTTAGAACTCATACTCTATGGAGCCAAGAGCTCAAATGAACTGGCCGAAGGCTTGCATGAAACGCTTGCCCACTTAACGATCTCGGAGCCTCTCACACCAGGATATGAAGTCAATGAGGTAAAATTATTCAAATCCAATACCTTTCTGCCCTCAGTTATGCAAGCTCCCGAAATAGAGTTGAAGCCCCTGCCCGGGCATCTGAAGTACGCATTCCTTGGGGAAAATAACACACTTCCGGTAATCATCAAGAGTGGCTTGGAAGCAGAACAGGAGCGTCGTTTGATAAAAGTGTTGAGACATCACAAGTTGGCTATTGGATGGACTCTAGCCGACTTGAGAGGAGTTAGCCCGGCAGTATGCATGCATCGCATCCTACTCGAGGATGGAGCTAAGCCATCAAGAGAACCTCAGCGATGACTCAACCCAATCATGATGGAGATCGTCCAGAAGGAAATACAGAAGCTACTGGATGCAGATGTCATATATCCAATCTCGGATAGCCAATGGGTAAGCCCGGTCCACGTGGTCCCGAAGAAAATTGGGATCACGGCCGAGGAAGATGCTGAAGGAAAAATGGTGACAACAAGGGTCAAGAACGGCTGGAGAATGTTCATCGACTACAGAAAATTGAACGCCGTCACAAGGAAGGACCATTTCCCTCTGCCATTCATCGATCAAATGCTAGACTGACGGAGCGCACCCCACCGTCGTTAATGTGCGATGGCTCTGTGCAAAAATGAATTTATAAGTCCACTACTCTTTACTCTACTATTAGGTAGTAAAGCGGTAAGTAGGGGTCGAACCCAAGGGAATTAGTGGATAGTTGTTCTTTCGAAAACGGAAAAGAATACAATTGGGTGGTTGGTTGTGATTTTAGTGCTGAAAAGTAGATTGCTGGAACAGTCGATTTCAAGATCAACCACAGACACACGTTTGATACTGGCTGCACGCTGTGTTCCAAGCGTGTTGCGTACCAAAGGTTATGCCGGGCTGATGTTGATAAAGTTTGTAATAAGCGTACTGAAAGTAAGTGCAGAAAATAAAGTACTGAAAGTAATTGCTTGAAGGACAAGACTTGCGAAAAGTAATTGCTTGAAGGACAAGACTTGCGAAAAGTAATTGCTTGAAGGACAAGACTTGCGAAAAGTAAATACTGAAAGTAAATTGCGGAAAGTAAGTGCTTGAAGGACAAGACTTGCGGAAAGTAAGCAGTTGATATGAGACTGAAAGTAAAGTAACAGGCGATGTTTTAATCAAAGGAAAGATTCGGTATCAGGGGCCTTGTATCATAGTCCGTTTATCATCGACCTCTAATGATCATACTAAGTGTCCAAAAGTGTATGAAGGCTATTCCTAGCACATGACTTGCCACATCGTCTAGTCTTTTGCAAGACAAAGAACTCTTGCTCTAGTATGTGCATCCATTTGATCATCATTCCTGATAAACCAAATGGTGTTTAAAAGAGGTTGACTTCCACAGATAAGCTGTGCTCTTCCGAGCCTCCACTTATCCAGGGAAGATCACGAACCCATGGCAGAGCTTTGGTCTTCCGAGCATCCACTCAACCAATGAAGTTCTGACCTAATATAAGGCACCTAGAACAAGTTGAACACAAAGAGGCACTAAGAGAAGGGACTAAAACATTTTATGATACAAGTACACCCCTTCAACCGAATGAAGGGTTTAGCTACGAATATCCATAGAGGTGGATATCATAGCTAAGTACTTGGAAAAGTGAAGATTTTGAAAGACAGGAAAAGTAAGGGTTTTGAAAGTAAAGACAAGGAAAGTAAAGGGAGAATACTCAAGAACCAACAAGAGTAAACTCAAGAACAAGTTCAAATACTCAAGAACAAACAAGAGCTTTGATTCAAAGTGAAGTGTTTACATGGATTGTGTTGTAGAATCTAGAGAGCTTCTCTCACTAACCAAGAACTATGGATGTTGGGATGGAATGAGGATGATGATACAAGGAGGTGAAGGTCTCTATTTATAGGCATGGGGGAGGAATGAGAGCCATACACTTGTCAAATGGGAGGAGAAGAGCTCAACACATGGCAAGGGATGAGAGGAGGAGGCTAGAGCCGCCGGGCAAGGTGGCAAGGGAGGAGAAGCCGCCGGCCATGTGGCATGAGAGGAGTGGTGGAGAGCTTAGCCGCCGGTTAGGTGGAGGGGATGAGAGTGTGGGTGGATTGAGATCTTTCTCCCCAAAAGCCATCGGTTGAAATGTGACTTCCAGTTGCCCTTTAGTTGCCTCTTTGGTTGCCCTTTGGTTGCTCCTTTGGTTGACATCAAAAGATAAGTCACTTATACTTGGCATTTCACTTGTGTTCTTGTTCTTTGTTGGAACAAGTCATCGGGACTTAGTTGTGGCTTGATCGGAGTATTGTCGGAGTATGGTCAGTTCTGACTTGTATCCATTTTCAATGTTAAGAACTCCATTTTAGCTCGTTTCATCTTTACTCCTTGAAATGGCCTGTAGAACAAAAGTGAAACTAACAAGTAAAAGTTGTCAAGATAAAGCGTCTAATTTGGTGGGTTTAACTATCTTAACGAATCATATAAATATGGTCCATCATAGACCGACTGGCGGGCAAGCCATACCTTTGCTTCCTGGACGGATTCTCAGGATACAACCAGATTCCCATAGCACCTGAGGACCAAGAGAAGACTACATTCACCTGCCCATTCGGCACATTCGCCTTCAGAAGAATGTCGTTCGGTGTATGCAATGCGCCGGGGACTTTTCAAAGAGTGGTGACCAGCATCTTCTCGGACATGATCGGGATATTCATCGAAGTCTTCATGGACGACTTCACCATCTATGGCGATACATTCAACGCTTGCCTAGATAACTTAAGCACGGTTCTAGCACGATGTGTCTCGATGAACCTTGTGCTCAATTATGAGAAGTGCCATTTCATGGTAACTCGTGGAGTGGTCTTAGGGCATATCGTCTCACAAGAAGGCATAGAGGTGGACAAAGCTAAAATAGACCTGATCATGACTCTACCAACACCTTCCAGTGTCCGAGACATCCAATCCTTCCTAGGGCATGCGAGATTCTACCGATGGTTTATCAAGGACTTCTCCAAAAAGGCGTTGCCTCTATCCACTCTTCTCCAAAAAGAAGTCCCTTTCGAATTCACCAATGCATGCAAGGAGGCCTTTGATGAGCTCAAGAAAGCCCTCACTAGCACACCTATCATCCAAACACCGGATTGGGAGCAGCCATTCGAAATCATGTGCGACGCAAGCGATTACGCCGTGGGGGCAGTTCTCGGCCAAAGGTTTGAAAAGAAAGCAGTCGCGATCTACTACGCCTCAAGAACTCTAGACTCAGCCCAACGAAACTACTCCACCACCGAGAAAGAGCTCCTAGCCGTGGTGTTCGCTCTAGAGAAGTTCAGATCCTACTTGCTTGGAGCAAAAGTGATAGTCTTCTCGGACCATGCTGCCATTCGATACCTAATGAAGAAGAAGGAAGCCAAGCCAAGGCTCATACGGTGGATCTTGCTACTGCAAGAGTTTGATGTGGAGATAAGGGACAAGAAGGGAATTGAGAATACAGTGGCCGACCATCTGAGCCGGATTGTCCGAGAGGAAGAAGAATGGCACATAACCGAGTCATTTCCAGATGAGCATCTCTATGCGGTCTCAACCAAGGTGCCATGGTATGCTCAAATCGTCAACTATCTAGTAGGAGGTACGTTTCCTCCTTCTTTTACTAAAGCACAATGCATGAAACTTAGGCATGATGCTAGACATTACTTATGGGATGATCCTTATTTGTGGAAAATAGGAGCAGATCAAATATTTAGGAGATGCATCCCCGATAATGAAATAGCTTCTGCCATGAGTTTGCATGTGGAGGGCACTTTGGGCCTAAGAGAATTGCTAGGAAAATCCTAGATAGCGGCTTCTTTTGGCCAAGTGTATTTAGAGATGCTTATGGAAAATGTAAGAAGTGTGATAGGTGCCAAAGAGTAGGGAATGTGTCGGCTAGGAATGAGATGCCTCAAGTTCCCATCTTAGTCAATGATGTCTTCGACATTTGGGGCATTGATTTCATGGGACCATTCCCAGTTTCATGCGGTTATGCTTACATTTTAGTTGCTGTAGATTATGTGTCAAAATGGGTAGAGGCTAAGGCCACAAGGTGCGACGATGCAAAAACTGTCATAGACTTTTTGCGCACTAACCTGTTTTGTAGGTACGGGGTACCCAAGGCCATAATCAGCGACCAAGGAACTCATTTCTGCAACCGCATGATGGCTGCCACCTTAAAGCACTATCATGTCCACCATCGGACGTCCACGGCATATCATCCCCAAACCAATGGTCAAGCGGAGATCTCCAACCGCGAAATCAAAAGTATTTTAGAAAAGATGGTGAAACTGGCGAGGAAAGATTGGAGTCAGAGGCTAGATGAAGCTCTTTGGGCTTATCGGACGGCATACAAGACGCCAATTGGAACCTCCCCCTTTTGGCTTGTTTATGGGAAGGCATGCCACCTTCCGGTGGAATTAGAACATAAAGCCTATTGGGCACTCAAGCATTGCAATCCGGATTTGAAGGCTGTCGGTCTAGATAGGAAGCTTAATCTATGCGAGCTTGAGGAGTTGCGACTTGAGGCCTATGAAGGGCAAACGGACTACAAAGCGCGGACCAAATTATATCATGACAAATTCATCCTCCGGCGCTCATTTGAGGAAGGACAACAAGTGCTACTCTTCTCCTCACGGTTGAAGTTAATGCCCGGCAAACTGAAATCAAGATGGACCGGCCCCTACACCGTGACTAAGGTATTCAACCATGGAATGCTTGAGTTGAAAAGCTTGAAGAATGGAGGCCGATTCAATGTGAATGGGCAGTGGGTCAAACACTACCATGGCGAGGTCGACGTGACAACGCAGCACTATGACCTAGCAAAACCACCAGACATTGTGAACACCGCTGAACTCAGTGCACTAGTTTCTGACCAACCAAGAGAGACCAAGAGTGTGACTAAACCAGCAGCTATGGTCGAAAGAACCTCACCTTCTCGGAAGAATCGGAAGAATAGGAAGAAAAATCCGCCCAGTCAATGGAATCCAGACCCGAGCACATCATCTCACAAAAGCCACCAAAGGGTCAAGGCAAGAATCAATGCAGGAGCCGCGGCAAAATTTGACTTAAGCCGCCCATGGGACCCAGACCCCTTGATGGAGCGTATTTATACGACTCATCGAAACAGTTAAACCCACCAAATTAGACACTTTGTCTTATCAACTTTTACTTGTTAGTTCCATTTTTGCTCTACAGGCTATTTTTAGGTTTAAAGAAGAAACGAGCTAAAAAGGGGGTTCTTAAGCCAAAAATGGATTACAAGTCAAATCTAGCCAGCCAGGGCCCGAGGAAAGTCAGCCGCGCCCCAGCAGTCCAGCGCACCAGCCAAGCCGCCCAGGTCTAAAATCAAGTCACTCGAACAAACGATCTGATCGGACGAATCCACCTCGACCAAAGTGTTCAATATGACAAATAAGGTGTGAAATTCTATCCCCTCTTCAAGCAAGTGTTCCAGGTGCGGTTCCAATAGACCTTGAACTCTTTTTACAATAGTTCAGCAAACAGAACAATAAAACAGGAGTACGCACAGAATGATAACCCAGTTCGGCTACGCCTACTCTGGGGGGTTTCCCACACCCGGAAAAGGGACAACAAATCTTATTACGAGTTTAGGGTTGCAAGAGGTCTTACTCTTACACAACACCTTGTTTGTAATGGCCTCACCACTAACACTCCGTCTCTCAGATTTGCAACCGAGGTTCGTCGCAACTCCCCTCGATCCCCTTCGTCCAGACCTTTTGTCCGAACGTACTCGATCTTCTCCTGAAGCTCGGTCACTTTCTCTCGAAAGCAGGTTGTTCTTTGTTTGTGCACTGAATGTGATCAACTCCAGTCAGTCTGAATGGCACACGGATCAGACTGATCTTGCACCGATGTATTTCCAGTGGGGAAAATACAATCGGCCGTCGCTTTCTTCCTTCCCAATCGATAGTGTATGCTCGTGTATCTTTGATCTGGAAAGCGATGCAGATTATGGACGCCCTAGCTATGTATTTATAGGCTGGGACGATCTCCATATCTGCTCAAGATATCTGCATCTAATATTTAGGAAATATTCCTAAATATTGGATGTATATCTTTAACCAATCGGATGGAAGGAAATACGAAGACTTTTGGCCCAAGTCAGCTACGCCGCCTCTATTGTAGATATTCATTCGAATATCTGTTGTTCGAATAAGACGATGGCTGACTTCAAATCGACGAGATCTTCGCTGTCCAATATCTTCCGGGAAATATCCTTGCGTCTGTTCAACGTTGTACATGAGTGCTAGGATATGTTCGAACTCCCCCTGAACTCCTGCTCGAACTCTCTAAGCTACGTTTTGCCAAATACATGCCACTCAAGGGAACATCAATCTCCCCCTTGGCATTTTGGCAAAACCAGATCTACTAGATAACTAAGTCTATCTAACTATCTAGACAATAGACAACTTTGAGGGAAACAAAATTGTCTCCCCCAAAAATACTCCCCCTTTTTGCCACAAACTGGCAAGGGGTCCGATCTAGTTCAAACATCCAATAAAAATGTGCCAGAACAAGCACCAAGTACGAAACTTTCAAACAAATAGTTCAGGGAGGAGAGTTTTGTAGAGGACCTTCATGCCGACGACCCATCATCAGTGGCATCCTCGGAAGCAGTATCATCAGATTCATCCTCACTTGGGTGGCTGAGGGCACGAGCGAGCTTGTTGATGTGCTTGCGTTGCTCCTTGTCCACTTCGATGATGACATTCAGGTCATTGAGCAGCTGGCTCCTCTCATCCCGGCCCATCCTGGCTCCCCCTCGACTGGACTCCGCAACCCTCTTTGCTTTCTGGTTCCCTTCCTTGAGATCGTTCACGTGACGCCCTTTAAACAACTTGTGGTCAACGATGAACTTGCTGGGTGCCTTTGAGAGTTGGTCAGGCGAGGCCTTCAAATCTGGAGCTTGATGGATGATCAGCTCATATATCAGAGACGGGAAGCAAATCTGGTGCAGAGATCTCGTCGAAGTGGCATGTTCAGCAATCTGTTTGAACATCACTCCGCCCAGGTTGAACTTCAGCTTATTCCCTATCTGATAAAGCAGTTGAGCCATGTCCTTATTGACAGTAGAGCGATGAGTAGACGGCCTCCAGTTGAAAACAGCAATGAAGAACAACATCGAATAGAACGTCAACAGATCCGCTGTATGAACAACTGACTCAGGCCTCCACCGAACAGAGCCTGCAGTGATGGTGCTCACAATCTTTTCAAAGCTTGATTCCTCTTCATCAACCACTGGGTCGTCCATGGAAAAGTATACATTGATCAGCTCAGGATCAATCTTGATCCTTCTTCCTCTAACATAGAAGACCCCATAACCTGCATCTCCAGCAACCCCAAACTGTGGGGGCAAGTTTGTCATGGCTTCACGGACCAACTGCTCTTTGAAAGGTTTGCACCTGTCCAATGTCCAAAACAGATCAGATTCCTTAAGAACCTCTATTACTTCCTTCCCCTTATAACGGGACTCCTCCATGAACCTTTCTGGTATGATTTTTATTTTCTGTACGCATGACCATTTCCTTGCAGCATCTTTACTAACAAACCACACTCCATGCTTAACCAAGCCAACTGGAGTAGTATCTTCAGCAGGAGATGGGACTTCACATCTTCCAGCATCCTCTGAAACAGGGACTGGAGCGTTACGTTTCCTTTTCTTAGATGAACCAGCTCCCCCTGCCACACTGCCCACCTCTGTAGCATTTTGTACTGATCCCTTAACAGAGACTTCAAAAGCCACCTTCTTGTGTCCCTTGTCCTTCTTTGACTTTTTTAGATTGATAAGGGGAACAAGATCTTGGTCATCATCCGAAAGGATAACCTTCTTTGACTCTGGTTTCGCAGCATCTTCACGAACTGATGCACCATCCTCCTCCATGTGATCACGAAGAAGATCATCTTGAGTGACAACTGGGACAAGCACTGTCTCCTCAGCAACAACTGGAACTGAAGTACCATCTGACTCCACTCCTGTCTGAACACCTAAGTCCTCTTTTTGCAGATTTTCAACAAAATCATCAATATCTTTGAACACACTGACCAGATCTTCATCTACATTAGCACACTCAGAACCTTCCGCAACTGCATCTATCAAACCAACACCCTTCACTGATAGATCAGCCACCTTGATCACAGTCTCAGCTACTTCACTGACTTGATTACCTTCTGAAACCCCAATCTCCGCAACAGAGCCATCGACAGGTGCATCCTCAATCACCAACTTCCTGACACTTGGGGACTCAAGACACTTCTCTGCCCCCTCAATGGAAATAGTAGAGAGTTTCCCTCTGATTTAACTGATTTTGGCCGGACATTGTCTTGGTGAAGCAACTTGGCGAGTCACCTTCTTTCTTTGAAAGCCTCCCGGACGAATGTACCCGGAAGCTTGGATTTTCGCCCTCCAAACTCCTGAGGTACCAGAGCCTTTTGTCACCGACAAACTGGGCTCTCCTTCTTTAATGGATTCAGTCCCATCTTTACCACCTTTACCATCATCAGCCCTACTGGCTTTACCATCAGCAACATCCTTACACCCAATATCCTCCTTACCCGACTCACCACCAATCACAGCCCTACTGGCTTCATCACAGTCAACAGACTTAACAACCTCCTCAACATTCACATTCACATCTTTATTCATCATAGAATTTTCAACAACCGGAATATGAGAAGAATCTGAACGAACAGTTGAAAGTACCTCAGATTGAGGACAAACTTGAGTTGAATCAGCGACGATTGAGTCCACCGCGGCCGACTGAGGACATTCACTGGTTGTTCCTTCGCCAATCTTCTTGGTATCGGCCAAGACTTCAGAATCGGAGAGTAAAGGTGCCGCCTTTTTCTCCTTCGGAGCTTTTGACTTCAGAATTTTAGGTTTTGCTGCCAGTGCCTTGGAAGTCTGCATGTTCTCCTTCTTCTTCTCAGCGGATTTGACGCCTGATTTTGATGATTTTCTGGTGTTCACCATCGTCGTTGAGAGAGGAGTGGTTGTGAGAGAAGCTGCAAAGCCGTTCTAGGGTTTGGACGAAGCAGCGAACTGTTTTTGTGATTCAAATATACTCCGCCTATTCCACTTCCCAAATCAGTCAACTTTTGAAAGAAAACAAATCTTCGAGAATATTCAAAAATATTTGTCTTTACGCGCTATGCCTTCTGTTCCAGCTCTCTTGCTTAGGTGCTCAGTCCAACTGTTTAGCTGGAGTTTCGACTTTGACTGACCACCGCCAGGAACACTTAGTCCTTGAACCCACACAGACCCAAAGAGGATCTGGGTGTTCCAAGTTGTGGGATCTGATTCAATTCCTCGTCTGGTGTACTAGCATACATCTGTGGATACAGTTCGAACTCCTTCTGCAACTGTGTTACCCTCTGATCGAACTCTTCATGTAACTGTGACACCCTTTGATCCAGCATTCTCCTGGTACAATTGCCAACATAGATTCGTGCGATCCTCCTATCTGACCTTGTGTGCAGGGTCTTATTCACTCCCCTCGCATAACTCGATGTTTGGCTTGAACACAGTCTAGAGTATATCGCGGCTTGTCAAAGCTCTCGACTTCCATTCTGATGGTGTAACAGTTATTTTCCCTCCTTCTTCCTTTCATCACAATACCGCCACTTGTCTAGGACGAGGCATGAGTCGCGAGAAAATGACACATAGTGTCCATTGTCACACAGTTGACTGATGCTAATAAGATTCATTGTCAGACCTTCAACCAAGAGGGTGTCCTCGAGTGCAGGGAGATCCGGAACCTTCAATGTCCCACAGCCGATCACCTGACCCTTCCTACCATCCGCGAAGGTGACAAGCCGCATCCTCTCAACAGGTCTAATATGAGAAAGGTATTCAGAGTTACCTGTCATGTGGGCAGAACATCCGCTGTCGAAGTACTAACTATCTTGCAATGTGTCTCTCGAGGAGCAACAGGCCACCAAGCAAACTGTCTGTTGTTCCTTTGGTACCCATACCCGTGTCTGTCGAGATATGGTCTGTTGTTGATGTCCTCGTCGTTCAGCAAGAAACAGTCGACATTCCCGTCTGATATGTCCAATCTGATAACAGTACCAGCATGTGCGCAAATCTTTCCTCTGATTGGGAGTTGAACTGAAGTGAGCTTTGCCAGTCCTTCTTTGACTACCTTTGAATTTATCTTGGGATAGATCCACTTTCTGTCTAGGGTGCTCTCTCACCTTCTGTTCAGGCTTCTATTCAGACACTGGTTTAGTTTAAACAAGCGTCGTACCTTTTGAGCTGCTTCCTCCTGTGAACCCCAATCCTCTATGTCCTGTCTCCCTCCTCTGTGCTTTGAGGATCTCATCCAAATTTTTTGAACCAGAGTTCAGCATCCTTACTGACTGTTTGAGGTGAGTGAGCTCCTTCTCAGCAATTCTGCGGTCCATTTTTTCTGATTCTAGCTGAAGTTCCAGCTGTTCTACCTTCCTGAGTTGGAACACCTCCTTGCGTTTCAGATCTGAGATGATTTTTCTTAGACCAGCCATGCCGACAGGATGAGTTTCTCGGTCCTTCTCTATGTCGATTTTCAGCGAAGAGACAGTACCAGGAGTTCTGTCTTTTGAGCAAGTAAGCACAATCTTTCCTGTTTCATATCAGCCAGTTGAGTGTTTAGAGAAGCTACCGTGCCTTCGAGTTCAACCTTCTGTGTAAGCAGTACCTCAACCTCATGCGAGACCTTGTCCTTATCTAAAGTAATGCTTGCAACTTTGTCATTCAGCTTCTTGTTCACCTTGATCAGTAGCAGCCTTTTCTCGTACAGATCCTTATATGTCTCAGCCAGAGACTCCTTCGTGAGTTCTTCACCGTCACTGTCTGTAAGGTCTTCAGTCGGGAGTTCCAACTGAGGTGGAACTGTATTACTGGTGTCGCCGCATTCTTCTAGAGTTGTAGCAAAGGCCACAAAATTAGTGGTTGTACCTCCTTTTTCTTCGTCTGACTCACTATCGCTGAAGCTTGCGACCATCGCCTTCTTCATCATTAGAGTGTTTGCACATTGTGACGCAATATGACCGAAACCCCTGCATTCATGACACTGAATTTCTTCCCTTCTTTTGTCAGAGGAGTCTTGCCTTGTGTCACTGGACCTTGACCTGTCGGTTTTCCAGTTCCGGAAGCTAGTTGATGAGGACTGGCCCTGTTCTGGACCACGCCTGTTGATTTTCCGCACCATTCGGCCAAAACTCTGAGCCATCATAGCCAGTTGCTCAGTGGTGCACCCAGTTTCCAGTTTGTCTTCTGACATGTCCGCTTTCAGGGCAATTCCCTTTACATCTCCGGGTTGGAAGTCGTGATTGATCTCATAAGTTCTTAGAGAACCCATCAACTCGTCCAATTTCAGTTTGGAGATGTCGTGCATTTCCTCAATAGCCGTGACTTTCATAGCAAATCTCGGAGGAAGTGATCTTAAGACTTTACTGGCCATCCTCTCTTCCTCAATCGGTTTCCCCAGTGCCGCAGCCTCGTTGGACAGTTCCAGGACTCTAGTGTTATATTCAGAGATCGTTTCACTCTCTTTCATCTTCATCTCTTCAAACCTAATTGTGATCATCTGCATTCGGGAGTTGCGAACTTTGTCGGTGCCTTCATATGCCGTTTGGAGGATATCCCATGCCTCCTTCGCGACTTCGCAGTTAATGATCAACTTCATAACGTTTTCATCTACTCCGGAGAAGATTGCGTTCATCGCTTTTGAGTTTCCCATGGATGCTTTGTTATCCTCTTCGTCCCATAAGGCTTCTGGTTTTAGAACAGGGTCTCCAGTGAGATTGTTCATCATAGGTTCAGTCCAACCATTCTGAACGGACATCCAAGCTTTTGCGTCTAGGGATTTGAGGAAGGACTTCATCTTGGGTTTCCAGGTGGCGTAGTTCGATCCTTCAAGCAGCGGAGGTCTGGTGATGCTTTGTCCTTCTTTAAGAGGCATCTTGAACAGTTCAGGATCCCACTCAGTGTGTCGAGTGTTTGCTCTGATACCAATTGAAATTCTATCCCCGGTTCAAGCAAGTGTTCCAGGTGCAGTTCCAACAGACCTTGAACTCTTTTCACAACAGTTCAGCAAACAGAACAATAAAACAGGAGGACGCACAGAATGATAACCCAGTTCGGCTACGCCTACTCTGGGGGGTTTCCCACACCCGGAAAAGGGACAACAAATCTTATTACGAGTTTAGGGTTATAAGAGGTCTTACTCTTACACAACACCTTGTTTGTAATGGCCTCACCACTAACACTCCGTCTCTCAGATTTGCAACCGAGGTTCGTCGCAACTCCCCTCGATCCCCTTCGTCCAGACCTTCTGTCCGAACGTACTCGATCTTCTCCTGAAGCTCGGTCACTTTCTCTCGAAAGCAGGTTGTTCTTTGTTTGTGCACTGAATGTGATCAACTCCAGTCAGTCTGAATTGCACACGGATCAGACTGATCTTGCACCGATGTATTTCCAGTGAGGAAAATACAATCGGCCGTCGCTTTCTTCCTTCCCAATCGATAGTGTATGCTCGTGTATGCTCGTGTATGTTTGATCTTGAAAGCGATGCAGATTATGGACGCCCTAGCTATGTATTTATAGGCTGGGACGATCTCCATATCTGCTCAAGATATCTGCATCTAATATTTAGGAAATATTCCTAAATATTGGATGTATATCTTTAACCAATCGGATGGAAGGAAATACGAAGACTTTTGGCCCAAGTCAGCTACGCCGCCTCTATTGTAGATATTCATTCGAATATCTGTTGTTCGAATAAGACGCTGGCTGACTTCAAATCGACGAGATCTTCGCTGTCCAATATCTTCCGGGAAATATCCTTGCGTCTGTTCCACGCTGTACATGAGTGCTAGGATATGTTCGAACTCCCCCTGGACTCCTGCTCGAACTGTCTAAGCTACGTTTTGCCAATTACATGCCACTCAAGGGAACATCAAGGTGGACAATGTCGCAAAACCAGGGAGAATGCCCGAGCAGATTGGCAGTTGGCCCAATTCCAAAGCAAAGGCCCCGCGCTGAAAAGACCCAAACCAAATCGCTCGACCAGACCGGCGAATATGGCAAATCTGGCTCGACCAAGCTGTTCTAAACACCAAATGACTCGGTGAATCTCAATTCCCAGACAAAACGCCCGAGAAAGACCAGTCGATGCCCGAGCATTACCCGAGGATCTCGACCTAGGACCGAGCGAGACCCAGTCGCGACCGAGAGCCAGTACCGAAGAATGTCGAGCGCGCCCGAGACAAGCGCCCGAGCCTGACCGAGACAGGCGCCCTAGCAGAACATCAAAACTAGGGCACGACCAGGTTCCGGCCTGATTTCGACAAAACGACTTGGGCCATTAGTCTTAGAATCACTTGCCCATTCCAAAACCGTGCTCCGATTAAATTTTGGCCAAAACAACCAAGCTCCGGTCATCAATTAATGCATGTTGACATTTGGCTTCTACTATTCCCTATTTGAGAAGCCCATCCCGGCTGCTTTGGAGCTCCACCTGGCCGGCGACTGCTTGGGGAGTGGACACATTGCCGGTGGCTTCCTTGAGAGGATGACACATGGCCGGCGGCTTCACTATTGGGGAGTGCCCATGCCTAGATGTTTTTGCCTTCATCCCTTGGCTATAAATAGAGATGCATCCATGCATTCATATCATCCATCTCACTTGCTTGAAGCCTTGATCTCTTGTATCACTCCACCATATGAATCCACAATCCTTGGCTACTTAGATAGAGAATCTCTCTAGAATCCTTTAGGCACAAACCCTTGTAAACACTTGCACTTTAATACCAAAAGCTCCAAGTTTGTTCTTAAGTTTGTTCTTGAGTGTTCTTGAGTTACTTTCCAAAAACCTTACTTTAATTTTTGTCTTTCGAAAACCTTTACTTTTCAAGCACTTAGCTATGATGTCCTTTTCCATGGATAATCGTAGCTAAACCCTTCATTCGGTTGAAGGGGTGTGCTTGTATCAAAACATGTTTTAGACCCTTCTCTTAGTGCCTCTATTGTGTTTAAACTTGTTCTATGTGCCATATATTAGGTTAGAACACTATTGGTTGAGTGGAGGCTCGAAAGAGCAAAGCTCTTCCATGGGGTTCGTGAACATGCGTGGTTAAGTGGAGGCTTGAAAGAGCAAAGCTTTTCTGTAGAGTTCAACCTCTTTAAAACACCACTTGGTTGATCGGAAATGATTGATCAGGTGGATGCACATAAGGCTAAGATACTTCGAAAGGAGGAATTAGCCTAAATAGAACAAGTGTTCTATGTCTTGAAAAGGACTAGACGGTGTGGCAAGTCAAGTGCTAGAAATAGCCTTAATACATTTTAAACACGTAGTATGATCATTAGAGGTCGATGATGAACAGATTCATGATACAAGGCCCCTAAAACCGAATCCTTTCCTTTAATTAAAACATCACCTGTCACTTTACTTTCAGTC
Source organism: Rhodiola kirilowii (assembly GCA_033675215.1). Lineage (NCBI taxonomy): Eukaryota > Viridiplantae > Streptophyta > Magnoliopsida > Saxifragales > Crassulaceae > Rhodiola > Rhodiola kirilowii. The sequence goes on from CM066201.1 coordinate 54,662,647, forward strand.
TCACTATCAACTGCTTATTTTCAGTCATTTACTTTCAGTACTTTAATTTCCGCACATTTACTTTCAGTAATTTACTTTCTGTCGCTTATTACAGACCCTTTCAATATCAGTCCATACCAAAAGTATGTTGATTAGTCGATATTGAATTCGACTGTTCCAGCACTTTACTTTTCAGTATTTACTTTCAGTCTTGTATTTACTTTCTTTACTTTCAGTCATTTACTTTTCAGTACTAAAATCACAACCAACCCCCAACTGTCTTATTTAATTTTCCATTTTCGAAAGAACAACTATCCACTAATTCCCTTGGGTTCGACCCCTACTTACCGCTTTACTACCCAATAGTGAAGTCACGAGTAGCGGACTTATAAATTAATTTTGCACACATTGCACATAACGACTGTGCAGTGCTGTCACCCCTCCTGAGCGAGGTATCGTCGAGCTAACGACGTTAAACAAAGGCACTGGTCGGGAGGTAACCCGACACTTTTCTTATTTTCAGTCATTTCATCTTATGTCATTTAGCTTTTTGAACTGTTCTCATCTTTCTTGTAAATATTCGCTTGAAATCGGCTTTTGAACTAAGTCATGCTGAGAGGCACGCCTTCGTTCAAAAGTGTGGGGTGAGAACTACCTTTGCACATAGTTTGTTAACATGCTTTCTTTTTCCTTTTCCCTTAATATTATCTTTTTGAGAATATGAACTTGAGAATGTGAAATAGATTGATCCAAATTAGTGCATTTACCTTGTGAAATCTCAACTATGTAAAAACTTGAGAATGTAACTTCTTAATTGTCCCTTTGTGCTGAGATATATAAGGGATAAGGAGTTGACATAAAATGCCCTAGAGAGGCTTGTCAAGCACTCAAAGGACCGGATTTCACTATATGGTTTACGAAGTCAGTGGAGGCTGCACTTCGGGTTTCATTGGATTCAGAGTCATCTCCGCCATGCAGCGTCTATGCAAGAGGCGGGACGGGAATCAAACCGTCCTATCTCTAGTCCTAGTAGCCGGGAAAATAGATGAACGATCCTCATCTTGACCCGTGCGAAACGGCAAGGATGAGAAAGAGCGGGGAGGTATTTCCAAATGCTCTCGGGCGATGATTGGACCTTCCAAAAGGTTGAGAAAATGGACAAGCAAATCACAAAGAAGCAAAGCTCAAAGAAGCAAATCAAAGGCCGAAAGCCAAAATTGTGAAGGTTTTAACGAAAACAAAAGTGAAGAAACTCCAATTCAAAATCAAAGGCCAAAGACCAAATCACTTCAAAAGCTGTCCCTCATCAAAAGGAAATCAAAGAACTCAGATCATTGAAACCCGAACCAAATCATGTGCTAGAGAAAGCTACAAGATAACCATATAGTGCGAGTCGGTCCCAAGAATGCAGCTCAAGAAGCCTGAAAAGGAATATCTCCCGAATCATCCGAATTCATTTGCATTTCAGCTCAAAGGTACAAGTATCAAGTTTCTTCTATGCATTTACACGGTTTATTTTGGTAACAAGTAAGTATTGCATGGATAGTATGAATCTAGTCACACATTCTCACTTTCTTATTTAGAGCTTCTGTTCCTCTTTCGAATAGCATTGTTCGGGACGAACAAGTATAAGTGTGGGGTGATCTGATGGACCATATTTATATGATTCATTAAGACAGTTAAACCCACCAAATTAGACACTTTGTCTTAACAACGTTTACTTGTTAGTTCCATTTTTGCTCTACAGGCTATTTTGAGGTTTAGAAAAGAAACGAGCTAAAAAGGGGGTTCTTAAGCTAAAATCATCACAAGGCCATTGGTGCTATCACACAAGAAGATCCATGCGAGCGCATCAGATTTCATGTGACTGGTCCATACCATGCGAGCGCATGCTTGAGTCCATGCGAGCACATGCCACGAGAAAACCAGGCCATCGCCCAGGCCCCCGCCCAAGAAAGTCAGCCGCGCCCAGCGCACCAGCCAAGCTGCCCAGGTCCAAATCCAAGTCGCTCGACCAAACCTTCGGATCTGAAAATCTGGCTCGACCAAAGTGTTTAAAATGTCAAATGACTCGGTGAATCTCAAATCCCAGACAAAACGCCCGAGTAAATTCATCCATGGCCGAGAAAACCAAGTCTCGCCCAGGTCACCCCCGGCCATCGCCCAGGTCGCGACCGAGACAGCGCCCGAGCCTCGCCAAGTCACGCCCGAGGCCGGCACCCGAGAAAACCAGGCCCGCGTCTGAAATTCTATCTCCTGTTCAAGCTTGTGTCCAAGATGCAGTTGTGACAGACCTCGCACTCTTTTCACAACAGTTCAAGATACAGTTGCGACAGACCTTGAACTCGTATCACAACAGTTCAGACAACAAAACGAAAGTAGAAGGACGCACAGAGAATGATAACCCAGTTCGGCCACGCCTACTCTGGGGGGTTTCCCACACCCTAGAAGGGACAGCAAATCTTTATTACGAGTTAGAGCTACAAGTGGACTTACGCTTACACCTTGTAATCGCCTAGCCTCTAACACTACGTCTCTCAGATTTGCAACCGAGGTTTACAGCAGTTAACCTCGACCCCCTTCGTCCGAACCTGTAGTCCGAACGTTCTCGACCTTCTCCTAAACCTCGGATGCTTTCTTTCGAAAGCTTTGTTCACCTTTGTTGTGTGCGGCAGTTTGATTGCTTCCAGGCAGTCTCAGTTGCACTTGATAAGACTGCTCTTGCACCGATGAGTTTCCAGTGGGGAAACACAACCGGCCGTCGCTTTCTTCCTTCCCAATCGATAGTGTATGCTCGTGTATGTTTGATCTTGAAAGCGATGCAGATTACGGAGCCCTAGCATTGTATTTATATGCTCGGGCGATATCTAAATCTGCTCAAGATAATCCCATAAAATATATAGGAGATATTCCTAGATATTTGATGTATATCTTTCTCAAATCGATTGGAAGAATATATGGAGATCTCTTGCCCAAGTCAGCTACGCCGCCTTCAATGTAGATATTCATTTGAATATCTGTTGTTCAAATAATTCGTTGGCCGACTTCAAATCGACGAGATCTTCGCTGTCCAATATCTTTCGGGAAATATCCTTGCGTCTGTTCCACGCTGTACATGAGTGCTAGCATATGTTCGAACTCCCCCTGAACTCCTGCTCGAACTGTCTAAGCTACGTTTTGCCAAATACATGCCACTCAAGGGAACATCAATCTCCCCCTTGGCATTTTGGCAAAACCAGATCTACTAGATAACTAAGTCTATCTAACTATCTAGACAATAGACAACTTTGAGGGAAACAAAATTGTCTCCTCCAAAATACTCCCCCTTTTTGCCGCAAACTGGCAAGGGTTCCGATCTAGTTCGAACAGCCAATCAAACTATGCCAGAACAAGCACACAAAATATGAAAGTTAAAAAACTGAGTTCAGAGTGATAGTTTGTCGGGGGACCTTCATGCAGACGACTCATCATCAGTGTCGTC